>ML685803.1:11287742-11485924 GCA_007922175.1 Pelusios castaneus
ATAACGTACATGGCCAAGCCATGGCAAGGCAGAAGCAACTTCTACTTCAAAGTAAGAAGAGCAAAACATTTTCCGTAGCTTGGAAAATCATCCCCATTGCTCATTCCCCGCTCCATAAGTCCAACACTGAAAGCTGATTATAGCCACAAGTGGGAGCACTGTTAACAAGGTGAAAAGCAAGAACTCTACAGTCACGTTTGGCCTTTACATCATAGCATCTGTGGACACTTTAGGCCAGATTTTCCAAAGAGCCAAGTACCTGCAGAGCCAAAGTCCCCACTTTTCTCTATGTTTGGAAGTTTAAATAGATGCATCATGATAACCCAAAGGCTCAGACTGCAGGCAGTTTGAGTATTCTTCTGAAGCCTCATCACGTGTGGCCTTTCGAGGTTTAAAATAGGCTGCATTGTATTAATCCTTCAGCCTGGCATGTCCCTCTGTTCTATGAGAAGAAAAACTACTAGACCAATAAATATTGTAAAAAACTTCTGCTCTTAACTGGTTAATAGAAGGGAAGCAAGCAAAACTCAGATCAACTGCTCATGCCGTCACCAACACTTCTGCTATTACCAATTCCTTTTGCATTCTAGCCACCATCACAGCTTCATCTCTTAACAGCAGTCCAGCCCCCTGAACAGAAGCCGAACACAAGTCACACTTCCCACAAGAAAGAAAATGCATCCTCATGAAGATGCAGAAAGCTGTTGCAGAAGCAGCATCAACGAGTCAGTCATGTGTTTAAACTTTCTTACTGAACAGCCTCATGGGAGACCTGTTGGTTCTATAAAGCAGCCAGGGGTAAGAAGGATTCTGCTGTTCGTAACTGCAAACAAAAATTTACAGTAACTAAAACAGAAGCTGCCAAGATGCTTTCATAACAGGCCTAAGTAACCACATTAATATTATTCAAATTACTCTCCATCTTGTTGCTCCAATCGGCTCCCCTGGTCTGACACTCTGGCTCTCTTTTTTATATATCTAAACCTAAGTATCAGTGTTGCAACTGAGTCAGCACAGCCCCCATAGCCATTACTGAAGCCCCAAATCGGCATGAGGGTACACCTGCCTGGAATCAGCTGTAAAATTTGGGGCTTAAATTGTAAACCCTTCAGGGCAGAGACCGCATCTTATTTAGTCTGCAGCCAGCAGACCATGGCTACTATATAAATCTGATCTCTACAATGCTGGGGACACATCCGAATACACACAGCATGGAGGAGTCAAGACATCAGCTGTTTTTTACATGCTGTTTCTTGTGAGAGGAGATTACAGAAGTTTCTTAAAATCAGTGCTTGCTTCAGCAGAACATTTCAGCTCTTTCCAGATGCTTGGGGGGGTTGCAAAAGTCAGGAGCTTTAATTAGTCAGACTATTTTAATTAGGGATCAGCAGCAACTCCATGCACTTTCCAGCTCCCTGCCTCTCTCCTTGCAAGCAGCGCTTCTGACCCAGACAAAAGAAAAAAAAAAAAAAAGGAGAGAGAGAGAGAGAGAGAATTGTGACTGGCAACAATGCTAATCAAGAAGATCTCTGCAGCCTCTGTCCCCATGATACAAGCAGGGCTTCCCCCACCTCCTGGTGAGACCAAAGGGGGAAGGGAGAGAACAAACAGGCATGCGCACCAAGCTCTCTTCTGCTTTTGTAAGAGATCAGGGCTTCCCTTGGATTCTGGGGAGGGGAACACAAGCAGCACACGCCTGGGCGTGCGCACTGCCAGCCTGACCCCTGCAACAGTAGCAGGGCTTCCCCCGTGTCCTGGGGAGATGGGAGCAACTGGGCATGTGCACTGCCTGCCTCCTGGCCTCTCCTTCCCCTACCCCTCAGATTAATTTGCCATTGCCAGAGACAAGGCGGGAACCTCAAAGCCCTTAACAGACACTCTCTCTAAAAAATAATCCCCCTGCCCTGTAATAACATTTCCTAGAGTGTCTAATGGATCTCCAACCCCACACACTGCCCAGACAGGGACAAGACAAACCCAGACAGAAAGCATAGGCAGAAATAGGGTGACCAGATGTCCTGATTTTAAAGAGACAGTCCTGATATTCAGGGCTTTTTCTCATGTAGGGGCCTATTATTCCTTCCCCCGCCCACAAACACACACCTGTCCCAATTTTTCACACTTGCTATCTCACCTGACATTATATCTTCCCTGCTCACCCACCTTGCCTCACAGTGAAATAACAGATCCGGTACTGGACCAACTTCTGCTGGTGAAACAGGCAAGTTTTCCAGCTCCACAGGTCTATGAAGCACCAAAGATCAACTCTTTCACCCCCTGAAGTTGGCTCAATAGCTGGTATTAGCTCACTGACCTTATCGCACATCCTTGGTCCATCAACACTGCAAATAACTGTTACATTAAGTCTTTCTCTCTGGCTGAAGTGTTAGGGGAAGGATCCCCTCTGCCAATGCGGGTAAGTATCTTTTAGGAAGCCATAAGCATCCCAGCAAGAGAGGGACTGTCTTGAAATAAAGATCATGATTTTTCCTTCATAATAAAAGCAGGGCACCTTTCCCCACATAACATCAATGTCTGACTGCACATACATTAAAAGGATCAAGTACCCCACTTCCCAGCAAAGCACATGACAGTAAAACTAAGAGTTGTTTTTAAAAAGGGAAGATTTCTGTTAATGACCAAAATAAGTCTACAGAGTCCTGTGGCACTTTTAAAGACCAAGAGATTTATTTACTGCATGAGCTTTCGTGGGAGAAAATCCCACTTTATCAGATGCTTTAAAACGTCTGATGAAGTGGGATTTTCTCCCATGAAAGCTCATGCGGTAAATAAATCTGTTGGTCTTTAAAAGTGCCACAGGACTCTGCTGTCTTTCTACAATAGACTAACACGGCTACCCCTTTGGAATTTGACAAGATAAGTCTGATATTGAAATCCTTCCTATGGAACATCTGAGAGGCCTATTTTCCCTCTGTCAGTGTGGGGAATATCTAGACTCCCCTCCATAACAGGACTTCCCCTTCCCCAAATAAAGAAGGAGCCAAAAATCCCAGCCTGTTTTTTTCCCCAGTGCATGAATTCCCCTTTCCCCTTTCTTTTAGGAGAGAAACAGACCCCACTCCTCCAAAAAAAGAAAAGATAAATAAATAACAGTGAGCTAATTTGATTCAGCAATGGGTCTAGGATGCTAGTGGGAGATCCATTTTCAGGGCAGGTTTGAACTCCTGTCCTGAAATCCAAAGTAGCCGTAACAAGGGAGGGGATCATTTACAAAGGCAGGTTGGCTTGGTTTCTCCTCTACCTTTGGGAGAGAGGAATTTGCTTGGGTGCTTCCAAGAGGCACACAGCTTCCCCATATCATTGAAATACCCCATCCAAAATGCAAGCACCCCTACAGTCCCAGAAAAAAGCACTAACACCTGGATTGACCCACACGTTGTCGAAGTGGGTTGCTTACAGCACCAGGGGAAAAATATACCATGGAGGTGGGGTGCCAAGCCCAAGAGGAAAAGAAAATGTGTGATAAACATCAAGAGTATCTGTCTGGAGAAACCAGTCAAAAAAGGTTCATTGTATAGGGACTGAGCTAGGTCAGGGCCTAGGCCTTCTGCAGATACCTGTCAGGTGAAAACTTCCTTCCACTGTGATTAACTGTATTTAACTTATGGAGCATTCATTTTTTTAAAAAGCATGAAACAACCAGAGACAACGCAATATAATCACCACCCACACCCTACCTGAATCAATTTAAAGAAAAGCAGCTTCTGCTTCACAAAAATTAAGTGGAGGATGACACTTAAGGGGGGGGGAGTGGAGGGGGGGAAGCATAGTGGTTTCGAGGGTGGAATCAAGTTGGGGGGGGGGTCTACCTAGCCCCTGCTGGGTGACATGGGGGAAGGAAGGGGATCCATAACCCCACCTTGTTCAGAAAGAGGAGCATTTGTCACCTCTTCTCCCCCTGGTTACCTGGGGATGATGGGAGATAGGTCTTCACTTACAGGACAGGGGGTCTCCCAGGCCTTGGCCTAGGGGGCGGAGGGGCCCCAATGGGGCAGGGGGTCTCCCGGGCCTTGGCCTAGGGGGCGGAGGGGCCCCAATGGGGCCGGGGGTCTCCCGGGCCTTGGCCTAGGGGGCGGAGGGGCCCCAATGGGGCCGGGGGTCTCCCGGGCCTTGGCCTAGGGGGCGGAGGGGCCCCAATGGGGCCGGGGGTCTCCCGGGCCTTGGCCTAGGGGGCGGAGGGGCCCCAATGGGGCCGGGGGTCTCCCGGGCCTTGGCCTAGGGGGCGGAGGGGCCCCAATGGGGCCGGGGGTCTCCCGGGCCTGGACCTACGAGGCTTCCCCGCCCCCCAGTCCCGTCTCTCACGATCCGCTCCTTGCTGTGCTCCGGCTCGCTGATGATCACGGCCTGGCCTCCCGCTCGGCCGCCGCCCGGCCCGGGCCTGGCTGCCCTCTTCCCGCCGGGCGTCCCGTCCAGCTCGGCCGCCGCCAGCAACAGCTCCCGGGGCCCGTCCTCATCGCTGCTGCCGCCGCCGCCGCTGCTGCTGCCTTCGCCGCCGCCGGCTCCGCGCTCGGGCCGGCTCCGCTTCCTGGGGCCGGGGCCCGGCCGCTTCCTAGCGCCGCCGACCGCGCGGGCCGTCCCGTTACCAGAGCTCGCCTCCCACAGGGGCCCCGCCGCCGCCTTCCTCCGGGGCATCTCGCCGGCTGGGCAGAGAGAGGGACAAACAGAGACGGGCGATCATCGGCCCCGATCCGGCCCGCAGGGCCCCGCCATCGCACCCCCCAGCCGGGGCAGGATCCCCGGGCTGCACGTCTACGGCCCGCCGAGAAAGTTGCGGGGGAGCCCCGGGGGGGATTACATCCATGTCATGCACAATCCGAAAACCCAAACCAGGCAAAATCCCCTCCCCCCTGCACTAAAATCGCTGAGACTCTCCCCCTTCCTGCCAGATGGATGAAAAACGGCCACCTAGGAACAACACTGCATTGAAATTGCACCTTTCTCCAAAAGTTTAGGGGGTACAGGGGTGCCCCCAACGTTCAAACTGGCCAATATTAAAGAGGTCGGCGGAAAGAAAAATAAATCTCCCGCCCCGTTAAAATTTACCATCTAGAAAAGAGACATTTTTAGGGCATTCAGTCCCCACACAGAGAGAAAGGAGTGGGGAGACCTCCCGATAGTTTTACCACCTGGCGAACAAACAAAAAACCCTTAAAACAAGTCGGGGGAAACTCTCCCCCTGCCCCCAAATACATAAGCCGGCTCCAAAAAGTGTAGGGGAGAGCTATCCACACTCACCCTCAACCGGCATCGCTGCAGTATTTACAAAGAGCTTTAAAGTCTATTACAATTTTACCCCACCTCGTCTCCTTCCTCCACGCACCCGTAAAGTGTATGCGTAGAGGGATTTCCCCCACCTGAAGCTGCTTTTGTCTCTGAATTCCCCTCCCCCTCATTTAAAAAAAATAAAATCAATTATACCACCCCGACACACACACACACACACTCAGAAATGACAGAAAAATCCAATTAATGTGTCCATCCTAGGACCTTAATCTTCTATTAGCCGGATCCGTTCCCAGGCCTTTTCAAGAAGAGAATCAAAAAACACACAAAAAGATGCGCTTTCCACCACCCCCAAATAAATCCGTAAACACCTGTTCGGGGTGTTGAGGTTCTGTTGTTCCAAAAAAAAAAAGAAAAAAAAAACTTTAAAGTTCTCCAACTCTTTCCAGGAGCGTTTTATTTTTATTTTTTACCCGTGAAGCTCTGCCGGTTTATTTCTGATTCAGCTTAGGAATGTGTCCACCTCTTCTCTTCTAGTTTTTCCTCCAACGTCCCTTTTTCTTTTGCTGTCTGCCTTAAAAAAAAAAAAAATTTTTTTTTGAACAATGGGATCTCTGTCTGTCTCCGATTAAACCACGTGGATCCGCCTTCCTTCCCTTTTTTTATTCATTCAACCCTAACCCAACCCCCCTCTTCTTAGGTTTTTTTTTAATCTGCTCGGACCCCCCCGCCCGCCCCTCAACCTTAAAAAAACCCATAACTTTCTCCTCTTCTCAAAGAGATCAGAATCGAATTTAAAAACTCTACCTGGTTTGGAACGAAAAGTGAAAATAAAAGAAAAAAAAGAAAAGCTTTAATTTTGGTTTGTTTCCTGATAAAGAAAAGCCCCCCTCCTCCCCCCCAGCGCCCACCCACCAGATGCACTTAAAATGTAAATATGAGCCGCCAGAACAAATGCTACAATACAAAACAGAAACACATGTATGCACAAGAAGGAAGAAAGACTGAACTGGAGAGGAAGAAGGCAGGCAAAGTTCAGCTTTGAAAACACAGCTCCATCTTTAGGACAGGCGGACTTCAAGAGGTGAGGGAGTTCTTAATACAATTAATAGATGGTTTTTTCCTTCTTGCTAGGATGAAAACCTGCATGGATAATGGCTAATCATAAAATTGCCTTTTTGTTATGTCTTGGCATTATTATTATTATTATTATTATTATTATTATTATTGATTGACTGTATCCTAGTATATCCCATGGGCCCAGACAGATTAGAGCCCTGTTCTGCTAATACATGCTGTTGGTACATATATGCCTTGCAGATAGTTCTCTGAAAACATCCACTCAGTGCACAGGAGCAGTCAAAAAAGCTAAGAGAATGTGAGGAACCATTAAAAAAAGGATAGATAATAAAACAGAAAAATATCATCATGCAACTATATAAATCCATGGTATAGATTAATAGATTTTAAAGTCAGAGGGGACCAGTTATGATCATCTAGTCTGAACTCCTGCACAATGTAGGTGACAGAACCTCCTGCCCAGTGCTTTTTTTCTTTAAAAAAAAAAAAGGTGCCGGTACACCAGCAGGAGCGGTGTCAGCAGGTGTGGGGGTGCAGAGCCCTCCACCACTGCCACCCCCCAGGGCCTCTCCAACCCTCCCCGCTCCACCGCCAGTTCCCTTCTCCGCCCACTCCCTGACACCCCACCACTCCCTGCCCCTTCCCTGTCCATTTGCTGGCTCCCTGACTTCCCCTCGCCCCTTTCCCGCTACTCTTGGCCCCTGGCCCCTTTCATGCCCCCCCCGCCCACTTGCCGGCTCCCTGACCCCCCCCCGCCCGCTCGCCCACCAGTTCCCCACCTCCCCACCCCCCTTCCCCACTCCTCTTGGCCCCCGGCCCCCTTCCTGCTGGCCCGCTGGTTCCTCGATCCTTTGGGCTCTTCCCTGCTCCTCTGCCCCCACCCCCCCACCAGTCATCTTAATGCTAGTGTAGACAGGGATTAATGCTAAGTCGACTTTATTAAGTCGACTTAAAGCCAATATAATGACTATCTCTGCCGTTAAGTTGACTTAACACCGTCGACTTAAAGTGTAGCCAATTTGTTGAGTCGACTTAACAAGGTCGACTTTAAGTCGACTTAAAGTCAACCTTGTTAAGTCAACTTAACAAAGTCAACTTAACTTTGTAAGTGTAGACATAGCCTTGGGGAGAAAGTTTTTCCTAATATACAGCCTAGGCCTTCCCAGCCGCAACTTGAAACCATTGCTCCTTGTTCTGTCTTCTGTCACCACTGAGAATAACCTAGCTCCCTCCTCTCTGGCGCACCCCTTCAAATAGGTTGCTATCAAATCTCCACCCAGTCTTTTCTTCTACAGACTAAAGCTTAGTTCCTTCAGGCTCTCCTCATAAATCATGACTATTTCCCAAGATGGTCTGGGATGCAACCCAATGCGCTGGGTATCCCTACTCTCTGCCTGCCATAATCTGGGAGTGGATGACAGGGAATAGATCACATGATGATTGCCCTGTTCTGTTCATTCCCTTTGAAACATCTGGCTTCTGTTACTGTTGGAAAACCATTGGCCTGACTGGTATGGCCGTTCTTATGCTCTGTGTTGCTGTAGTGTCTCGGTCCCTGGTTATTAGAGAGACAAGACAGGAGAGGTAATATTTTTTATTGGACCAACTTCTATTGGTGAGAGAGACAAACTTTTGAGTTTAGGTACTTAGAGTGAGAGAGAATCCCACATCTGAAGGCTTTTCAATCCTGCAATCTACTTCCCTAAGGTTATTCTTGTGTGTAATGTTAAGCACATGCTTAAGTGTTTGCTGCACTGGGGCCAGCATGCTCAATGGTTTGCAAGATTGAACCATGTATGGGATAGAGCTAAAGGGAATAATATCCCTGTTCCATAAATTGAAGACTGAGGCAGAGGTTGATTAGTGAGTTGCCCAGAGTCATGCAGGAGCTGAACTCAGGTCCCTTGGGTCTCAGTCCAGGTCCTTAAATGCAACACCATCCAGTTGGTCAATATATATCGATAGAAGGTCTCAAATGCTGGTTCTTTCCCTTGACAAGAAAATAAGGATTGTTATAATTCTGTACTTCCTTTCACTCCAAAGAATCCCAAAGCACTAGACAAGCTCTTGCTTTTTGATTTGCAAATTATATTTATATATATTCTATTATAATTCATTTATTTTATAATAATAATTATATAATGTGTGCTGCATGCATACACACACTCACTCAGAGAGAGAGAGAGAGAGAGAGATCTGGAGACATTGCACAGTGAGTTAAGGCAAGATTACCAATGTGAATTAAATGTGGGCATGAAACCAAAGGAAATTCCCCATTGACTTGATGCTGGGGCATGCCGGTGTCTTTCCATGAACTGTAATGGTCCATCATTTGTCTTTTTCTGAACCATTGAACCTTGGTGGATCATTACTTGTGTCGAGTTTTATGTAAACACCTGGTGTTACTTGTTACACTCTGTGTTCTTGGGAAACCAGAGCATAGTATCCAGCCCCTGTGACTCACTTCACACCAACCCCCAGCCTCTGCTTGAACCAGAAACCAGAACAATGAAAAGGCAGTGGGAGACACAGACACACCTAAAATCCTAAACCCCTTCGAACAAGGGTGATGGAATTAGGACAACTCCCCTAGCCTCATCTACTTTAAAGATGTGAGCCATTAGCACACTGAATAGACAACAGAAACATCATTTACATTAAGGATGGAACCAGAATTAGCATGCTGAATGGAGAACCAAGCTCCAAGGCAGGAGTCGTACTGAACTCAAGGATTGGTGAAGCAGGGAAGCACTGCAGGATGGGGGATCTCTGCTCCTGAGGCTAATGAACTCATGTCTGTACACACCTAGCTCAGTAGTTATCAGACCAATTCTAGTCAATAGATCTTTTATTGATATCCAACATAGTGAATCTGCCTGATTGCATTGTGAGCTCCCTCAAAGGAATGCCACCCATAGCCAAGAATGATCAGCTCCTATTGTCCACCTAAACAAAACAACTCGGGTATAATCCCTTAAATCATTATTTACTCCAAACAACCCTAGTGTTCTGCCTTGAATGATTTTTTCTTCCCTACCAAAACCCCAACCCAAATAAGTTAATGATCTGTTTGATCTGATGCCTGGATCCAAAAGCTGCCTCAGGCTATGTACACACGATCAGATTAAAGCGCAACATGGCAATCACGCTATAAAAATCATGTGACCTTTATTGCGGGATCGTGCGTACACACGTCGCTCCTTGCAACACAACAGAATTCTTTGCTATATCGTGGTGTAGTGCAATGAATTCTGGGCACCTATCCCACAGTTCAATTTTCCCTCAATCGGCGCTGGGAATCATGGGATGAAGGAAAGGAACGCAAAGCGCCATGGGTAAACTCTCAGTTTCCCGTGGTGCACTGTGTTCCCCTTGCATCTTCCTCGTTGCCGATGGCAACTCACACCTATTTTCAACAGTGCAGTGACGCACCGCACCACTTGCGAGCCATCACAATTGCGACAGCATGGATCCTGCTCTAATCTCCACTGTCGCCTTCAGCATTCTAAATACATCTCAGCTGGTTGCTCAGTACGCAATGAGCTCCGAATCAGACGAGGACGCTGAGGAGCAGGGGCTGATCGATGCCATGCAGAGCAACAGCACCGCATTGCTCAGCTCCTTCACGGATCATCTGCACACGGTGCAACGCCGTTTCTGGTCGCGAGAGTCGAGCACCGAGTGGTGGGATCGCATTGTTATGCAGCTGTGGGATGACAAGCAGTGGGTACAGAACTTTTGAATGCGGAAAGCAACCTTTCTGGATCTGTGTTCAGAGTTGGCCCCTGCCCTGCGACATAAAGACACCAACATGAGGTCAGCCCTAACCGTGGAGAAGCGTGTTGCGATTGCTGTCTGGAAGATGGCGACTCCTGACTGCTACCGGTCGGTTGCAAACCAGTTTGGAGTCGGGAGGTCCACCGTTGGATTAGCGCTCTCACAAGTGTGCCGAGCCATCAATCGCGTTCTGCTACGGAGGACGGTGACATTGGGCAATGTTCGTGAGATTGTGGACGGCTTTGATGCCATGGGATTCCCTAACTGCGGGGGAGCCATAGATGGCACACATATCCCGATTTTGGCTCCAGACCATCTCGCGACCGAGTACATAAACAGGAAGGGCTACTTCTCCATGGTGCTGCAAGCACTCGTGGATCACAAGGGGCGTTTTACGGACATCAATGCTGGGTGGTCGGGAAAGGTGCATGATGCCCGCATTTTCAGAAACACTGGACTGTACTGGAAGCTGCAAGGGGGTACCTTCTTCCCAGATCAAAAAATTACTGTGGGGGATGTGGAGATGCCCATAGTCATCCTCGGAGACCCACTGATGCCATGGCTCATGAAGCCGTACACCGGGAACCTGGATCGCAGCAAGGAGCGGTTCAATTACAGATTGAGCCGGTGCAGAATGACTGTGGAGTGTGCCT
This sequence comes from Pelusios castaneus, assembly GCA_007922175.1. Lineage (NCBI taxonomy): Eukaryota > Metazoa > Chordata > Testudines > Pelomedusidae > Pelusios > Pelusios castaneus. The sequence continues at coordinate 11,298,497 of ML685803.1, forward strand.
TCGGCTGCTTAAAAGGGCGCTGGCGCTGTTTGTATGGGAGGCTGGACTTGGATGAGGACAACATCCCTGCTGTGATTGCGGCATGCTGTGTCCTTCATAACATTTGTGAAAATAGGGGAGAAACGTTTTCCCCAGGGTGGGCTATGGAGGCACAGTGCCTAGAGGCAGCATACGAACAGCCAGCCACTAGGAGTATTAGGGGGGCCCAACGAGGAGCTGCTCGCATAAGGGAGGCACTCAGGGAGCATTTCAATGGTGCCCTTCCGTAGTTTCCTTCAAGGACGCATCAAGTGCACCTTATGAGATTTACACTGTGCTGTGTACAAATAAAGCCACTCTTCAAATTTTTTGTTACTGTTTTTATTAAAAGATAAAAGAGGGGGGGGTTTGGAGGGTTTACAGGTGGGTGTAGCTGCGGGTCTCTAAAAAGTAGCTCTGTGAGGGACTGGATGTTGCAGTATACCAGGGGGATGGGTGGCCTTCAAATAAATGCTTCGAAGGACTACGGGGTGTCAGAGGCGGACACGGCTGAAGTGTCTGGAGTGGAGCCCGTGCATTAATCACCCGGGACTGCAGAGCAATCATGCTCTTGAGCAGTTCTGTTTGCTCCTTCATGATGCTTATCAGTTCGTCCCTGTGTTTCTGCGTCCTCTGTTGGGATTCTTCTCTCCAGGCTCGATTCTCCCTCGCGGATGCCTCTGTTGTTTCATCAGCTCCTGAAACATATCCTCCCTGTTTCTTCGAGCACGCCGCCAAATGTTTCTCATGTGGTCAGCTGGGGTAGACACCGGCCTTGTGAAGGTCGAATCTACTAAAAAAAAGAATAATAAAGCTATTGTTAACACATAGCCTAGATAACCAATGTAACCTTCCAAGAGCACATTCCACTGGAAGGTACAGGGCAGTCAACATCCTATGCTTTGCTGAAGCGGACAAGGTACGTCCTAATAGAAACCTTACTGGGGGCTAACATTCTGCACAGGGCACACAGATGGAACCCGATATATCTCTCCTCAGAGTGCCCCTGCCAGCTAGAATACATATCCTACATGCCACCGGATGCCAGCCGGGACCGTATGCTGCTGCCTTGTGTGCTGCCATGGTTCCCAGGGCTGTGCTTGCAGCTGGCGAGGCCGAGTATCCTTATATGGGAGCGTAGACACATACGCTATCCCATCTAACCTGAGTAGGAGGCTCTGGCGGTACATCGAGGAAACCTTTAGTGACCTAAATACAGATGATTTTTTGACAATCAGTGCCTGTGTTGATGCACTTCTAATGAATGCATAGTAAAGAGCGTGCACAGCGGGGACCGAGACAGCAAGCACCCCCTCCCCGGACAATGATTTTTTAGCAGGAGCCATAGCTGCATGGAAGAGAAACTTACCTGAACCCGCCTCTGCTGCCTCAGAGGACACGCTGCAATTGATATCTTGGGTGGACGTCTCAGCGGGGGTGCAGAAGAGCTCCTGGCTACACGCTGTTGCGCTCTCCTTCAGGTCATCTTCCATCTCCTACTCCTCATCGATCACGTCCTCATCGTGCTTGGCTCTGGCATTCACTGGATGAGGGGGGGCCGATGTGTCCACAGGATTCTTGGCGGTTGTTGTGGGGTCCCCGCTGAGGATGGCTTCGATTTCCTTGTAATAGCTTCATGTAGCAGGCGCTGATCCCGAACGCCGGTTTGCCTCTTTCGCTCGGTGATAGGTTATTCTTAGCTCCTTCACCTTTGATCTGCACTGCACAGTGTCTCTCTCATAACCTTTCTCGGACATGGCCCAAGAAATTATGCCATATGTGTCGAAATTTCGCCTGCTGCCATGTAGCTGCGCCTGCACAGCAGACTCTCCCCAGATGCTGATCAGGTCTAGCACCTCTGCTGTGCTCCAAATGGGTGCGCGTCTTCCACAATGGGCTGCCATTGCTAGTGAAGATCAGAGCTGCACTCCACTCCACGAGGAAGAGAACAGGAAGTGAAACAGACGAAAAATTCGAAAATCCCAGGAATCGAAACAGGGCGGGAACTGACTGTTTCGTCACGGCCACAGAGCGGGTGGGGGGAAGACCAGAGAGGACGACTTTGGAATGCTGGGACACTTCCGGAGGCTAATCATTGCGCGGTAAGCGTACACACGCGTCGAAAGGCACAACAGCTGTTCCGCGTTAACTGCTACCACCCTCGTCGAGGTGGTTTTTCTATTGCGCTACAACTGGGCTGTTGACGCGCAAGAGCCCTATTACACGTGTGTACGCTGTTGTTGTTATCGCGCGGTAATGACTGTTAATGCGCGATAAAGTGATTGTGTGTACATGCCCTCAGTTCCACTGGCCAGGATTTCACCTTTTCTTTGCCAATTGTGGTGGGGGTTCTGCCTGCCTCCAGCACTCCAGACCCTAATAGCCTGTTTCCTGGGACCCTTTGAGCTGCACTGAGGGGAAACATGCCACCCCCTGCCACATATACTCTCTCTTTTTTTCCTCTTAGTGTAAACCTGATCTTTGTAATCAACTTGGGCTAGATTTTCCCCAATACTATAACTGAAACTGGGTACTATGATAACCATTTGACTGTTTTTTCCCTCTTTGTATGGTTATTAATATTGTAACTGTTTGGGTATTTTTCTTTCCTTTTATAATTATTCATAAGTTTTATGTACCTGGCAATAAAGTAACTTTTGTAATCAAGCTTTTTGCCAGACTCTCTCCAAACTTCATTTACTCCTTTGGGTTCTGGGCTTCCCTATATTGCTCTGCAGCAACACTTCTTTTACCTAGCCAAAGATCCCTGTAAAGCCCAGAATCCCTGTAAGGTCTGCTCATTAAGGGAGTTACCAATGTGCTGAACCTGTGGCATATAAGGGTGACAGCTGAAAGTGCTGCTTTGACTCAGGGGCATATAAGGGGAGCAGCTGAAGAGTACCATTTTTGACCCAGTCTGCTCAGATGCATGCTCAAGTCTAGTCCAGTGTAATGCCAAGGGCATATAAGGGTAGCAGCAGAGAAGTGCTGTGTACCCAGTCTGCTGAGTTCAGGGATGTATAAGGGGTCAGCTCAGAGTACATTAATAGGATTACAACCCCTGCAAAAGAGAGTAACCCTAATAAATGATCATACCCTGAGTTTATGGGCAAATTTGGTAACACTGGCTTGGGAGAAGTTCCATTCTGCTGTGAGGTGTATTTAAAGTTGTAGAACCAGTCACGAGTACAGTATTTTATACACAAATACATATATCCACAACCACAGTCTTTACATGGATCTCATAATGACCCTCAAGTTCTGAACATTACAAGCTTTCATAAAACACCCATCTCAACTTAATAGTGTAACCAGTTGCTTCACTTGCTTACTCTTTGGGATCTAGATCCCTGTTCTTCTCTTGGGGTATCGGGACCCTGGTTGTCCCAGCATGGAATTCAGCTAGAGAAAATATAATTAATATAATATAATATAATTATATAATTGAATCTTTAATGGTGGTCAGGGTCTGATTTTATGTATCGTCTAAAACGCTGCCTCTGCTGGCCCCAGTATGGATTGCAGGGTGGTTCATTACTGGTTTAGAGCAATGGTTTTCAAACTTTTTTCATTGGGACCCAGTTGAAAAAATTCACTTATGCCCACAACCCAACAATTATATCTTCCAGCAATGCATTCCAGTCTTGTGGTGGCGGCAGCAGCAGAGGGTACCGCAACCCAGTACCTGAGGGTCTGTGACCCAGTACTGGGTCCCAACCTGAAAACCACTGGTTAGAGGAAAGAGTTACTCAATCACAACTACCACTTCTTGAAGCACCTAGAATTTTCAGGGAGGCCTCCCATCAAAACTGTGCTCCCTGCTTACTTTAGGATATCTAAGAAGATGAAATTGCTGGAAACATAAAAAAATGCTTTCACATGTGTGTGATAATGATAGCTTCTGTAGATTTGCTCTTCCAGTGGTTTAGTTCAAAATGGGGAGAAGAAGAAATCTGAGTGGAAGAACACTGCCATGTCCTGATTTTAAAAAGGGCAGAGTCTTGGCTAAGAAATAACTTCAGTGATTATTACCCTTCCTTTGTTGGCTTTACCATTTCCTTTATGTGAGTTGCCAATTAAAAGTGAAAAGCAGAGAGGACGCTGTAGTGGATTTGAGGGTGCCTTTGTAGTTTGGCAGTACAGGAATAAAATGCAATCCTATCCCATAAAAATGTCTCTGAGGCCCTTCTGATCCTATTGCTATGATCCAAATAATTAGTAGCTGCCCTTTTTACTGCTAGAGCTGTCCTAGCTTGTTTCATTACTTAAAGGCTTTGTTCTGGCCCAATGTGACTAGAGATTTATGGTAAATGCATAACATAGAGGGTCATATTGCAGTTTCCTCCACCTCACTGTAGATCTGGAAAAACTATGTAGAAAAAAATCCCAATGATCTTAATGGAAGTGGATAGAGCTCATCGTTAATGGGCTAGGTAGGAATCCCTGACTCCTATTTCTGCTCTGCCACTGATTCACTCTGTGACCCTGAGCAAATCACTTGGGATGAGATTCACTGGTGCAAGCACGGTGTGACTCCATTGACTTCAGATGAGTTGCTCTTGATTTACACTAGTGTAAAGCAGAATTTGACTATCAATTTGACTTAGTTTCCCTCTCTGTAAAATGGGCAGAATAATACATACATACATACATACTAGGTCCCCTGAGCCTCAGTTCCATATTCTCTCCACAGCACTGAGCTGCCTCCCTATCTCAGAAGGGTGAGTACTAATTAGCTGGTATTTGTACAGTGCTTTGCACATATAATGCTGCATGTAATTGCTAAAGGACAGCTCCTCAGCTGTTGTAGATAAGCCTAGCACTGTTGACTTGAGTGGAGCAATGCTGATTCATGTAATTTTAAGACCCAGTCTACGCTGCCATGCTGGGCCAACGGGAGATACCCAATCTACATACTGTAGAATGCATATCTCCTGTTGACTTACTTACCCTCCCTTACTACGATGTCTTCACTTGGCTGCACTGATGGGAAATCCTCTCCATTCAACGCAACATTACTCTTTTTTGGGGGTGAAGTTACTGCATCGAACGGAGAGCACTTCCAGGATCAATTGAGCGGTTCTTCACTGACTGCTATACAGTCGATCCCCCTGCGTTGAGCCATTGAGATTGATGCAGCAATTTCTCTGTAGACAGGCCTTAATTGTTTTATTAGATTTGACTGAGGGAGTGCCATGGTTTTACTTTTGCTTGGTGACTCCAAAAAACTCCTAGCAATAGCAACTCAAGATAATTAGGCAGATGGCTACAGTCTATAAGGGCACCAGCTGCCTTTTGAAACTTCATTTTTTCTTTAGTCTAAAGATATTGTCAGCTACATGTATTAGTTCAGAGCTTAGGTGGAGGGAAAGGCACGTAATTGTTATACCAAAAGGAGAACCCAAGATCTTGTAAAGGGGAAAAAGCAACATGCTGCATTTATTATAGAAGAGAACAAAATTATAAACTAACTTATACCTACACACACACACACACACTCATCCACGTGCCCAAACACACCAGAAGATATTCTGCAGTTCATACAATCACCAGTCCTGATTGTGGCTTTAGTCCGTTGCTGGAGTTCGTTGCTCGTGGCAGCTACCTGGCCAGGGAAGCTGAACACGAGGAAGAGCGGGGTCTCTGTCGGGTGCACACTGACGCTCCTTTCTCTCAGGTGGTATGCAGAACTGTGCCCCCCAAAACTTTGGATCTCACCCAGTCTTTATAGGTCATGCTGCTCCAAGGGCTCTGTGTGTCTATTGGTCACCAGGCAGTTGCGGATGTGATAGCTTGATTAACTTTATCCTTTCGTTTCTGGGGTGGATCCTTTTGCTTTTGGTGATGTGCTCACATTCTTCAGCAGTCGGAATGGACTTTGCATTCAGCAGGACAAGCTGGCAGTTTGGGACTGGTTCACACATACATACACCCTCCATCCACACCTTGCTCAGACAATGTAAGCTATTCACTTAGAAATAGTTTCACACAAGATGGGGTACATTGGTCAAAGATGGAGTCTAACATTTTCAATATGGAGTCTTACATTTTCAACATGGAGTTTTACATTACTTCAAATGTTACACTTTTCTTTAAATGCTGCAGAGACTGGGTAAAAAGGGTTGTCATACCTATTGCCTAAGGATACATAGGCATAGGTTTACACACTATTGCAAGCTGGGAGAGAGTGGCTCAGCAGGAAAAGATCTGCATTTTCCCACCCAAGAGAACCCCCACGATCAGTGGTTTGAGCCCTGTACTCCCCAACAGCTATACAGAGTGCAGGGTCCTAGAAAACAATCCTATTAACAATGTCACTCAGTGGGAAACCATGTTACAAATAGGGACCCATCACAAATGTCAATCATCATGAACCAATTAAGGCTATACAAGGATTGACACAAGTTATGAATGAAACCAATAAACCAATTAAGACTAGAGAAAGTTATTAAACCAATGAAAACTATATAAAGGTAGAGATCAATACAAATAGAGATTGACAAAGTTATATAAAGAGCAAAATCACCTGCATATCCCTACAGAATGAGATTCAGATAAGGGACTGACCAGCCAGATCTGAAGACTTTGTTAGGTTTAGATAAGAATATGGATCATTTGGGCTCATGGGGATCATTTGAAGCTGTCTTGCTTATAACAGAAGAGCATGATCTTGTGATAAAGGCCCAGGGACAGGAATCAGAGCTGTATGCCTGACTCTCTGACACACAACCAATGTGGGACCTTGCCCAAGTAAACTTTGCCTCTTTGGCCTCAGTTTTTTACAACTGTACAATGCTCAATGGGTGGTTATGTAGGTTAATTTGTTAATGTTTGTAAAGTGTTTAGAAATCCTTGAATGACAGGATAGAGCTCGAGTAGTGTAAGGATCTATCTATCTATCAGTTAAGTAACAGCACCCAGCCTTGTAGGTTCATTTATTATTATAATTTATTGTGAACACCTCTATGAGATCTTGTGCTTCAGTATAAAGCACAAGCAAGATTGCTAACAAGGAACTCATTCTAAGACATAATTGCCATTATGTTTCCTTAGAAAAATGGCACATTGCTATTATTCTCCACTAGCGAAGTGTTTCTCCCTTTATGATGAAGCCATGTGACAAATCTGGTGATGTCTAGGCTGCCAGCACAGGTAAAAGAAGATTTTTTTCCCTTTTGGGAAGGACAAACACTTGCATGTGTTGGGTGCTGATACAACTGGATGCCAGAATCACATGAAGCTAAGGTGCGGATTTCCAGAAACTGGTTTTTCCTGAGATTGGGCTGCCCTTGAAGGTAATTTAGAGGGTGAAGAAGAACTGGTCTTGCCTGTTAACCCCCCAGAGCAGCTTGATCATGTGCATTGGCATTTCACCTCGGAAGGCCTCTAGCTGTGCTTACAGTGACTTCTCCAGTAGAAGTGGGAGTGGATAGTCACAAGAGTGGCAAAGTGCTACATTATGCCACTAGACCAGAACATCTCTGGGGCACAGACAGTCTGTGCTTGATTAGTTCTGGTCCATGGTTAGGGCACATAAGCAAAACATTGAGGATAGTTATACTATGAAAAAAAGGAGAGAGAAAATACAAGTTCCCCAACAGAAATGTGCAGGGAATTACACCTTCTGTCCATGAGGCAGCTGCTTTGTTCTTAATTTGCAAATCTAATCAGGTGGATGGTTCAGAATCTACACAGGAAGGATTGCTACACAATACTGGTTTGAACAAGTTCATTTTTCAGCTGTCATTCTGTGGCTCTCTCAGAAATGCCTCCTGGGATGCTGCTTTATTGTTATGATTCCATCAAGGCTCTTCTGGGCAGGGACCATTATTTTGTTCAGGTCTTGGCTGTTTGGTTGTGCAGCGCATTGCACAATGGGGCCCTGGTACCCTCCTAAGGGGTACCACAGTACAAACAACAAACAGTAACCCTTTTCCCCAGGATTTAAACACATAAATCAGCAGGCATTTAGGGTCATATCCTCAGCTCTTGTATGTCCCTGGAGCTCTGTATATTGCAAAGGAGTGGTTTATACCACCTAAGGATCTGCCCTTTTTTTCCTGCATTTTTCTGGAGTGTCGGGAATACATATGGATTTTAAATTATTTTTCTCTCTCTGCCCTTGATCCTCTTGCTGCTCAGTAAGAAATACAGATAAGCCAATTGTTGCACAGGTTCAAAGGGGTGTTTACCAGTTAAATCAGGGTTTAACTAGAACAGGAGGTCCAAAGCTCTATGCTTCTGTTATCATGGAGGGGTAGATCAGGATTTTAATTAGAACCCACTTTTTAGTTTTGCATCATTTGGAAAAGGAAAGGGAGGGGGGTGAGCTTATTCAGGTAGGAACAATCTTTATGATCAGTTTGTACAGCACCTAGCACGATGGGGGCTGGGCCCACAGATCTTAGAAACTACCATGATATAAATAATAAAAGTAACGGAGACATTCTAGTGCCAATGCTTGTAGGATGGGATTTTCAAAGCAGCCTAAGGGATTTAGGTACCCAAATAAAATTCACTGTTCACTGTTCTTGGTACATCTGTAGTCTCCCTTTGTGATTCTACCAAGGTTACCCACTTCAGGCTTTTGACTCTTCAGTTGCCACCTCTCTGGGGTAGAGACCCATGTATCATTCCCTCCTGCCCAGGGACTTTAAGGCTGCACAGTGTCCTGCTTACGCTGTGATATCCCCAGCAAGCCAGACTGCCTGAAAGCCCAGCACCTACACTCTGATTTCCCTTCCATGGCTGTGACTAGTGCATCTTTTGCAGTAATGTCACCAGACACCTCTTTCTAACAAGTAAGCACATTCATTCTTAAGGTGAAAGCATTACAGAGAAAACATAGTAAACCAATAAAAGAACCTATACACATGCTGATAAGCTTGCCACGGTCACCCTGCAACTCCAGCCTAGAGCTCTGGTAGGTTTTAGTTCTTCAAAACTCACAAATGTTTCTTCTCATGGCTACAAGTTCATCCATGTTAGAACCAGAACCAGAACAAAGACTGAGCAGATCAATTATTTCCATCTGAGTCTGGCACATTTTCACTATAGTCTTTTGAACTCTCAGATCTTAAATCTGTTACCTCTAAAGTAAGGGTGTCAAACTCACTTGCTATCGTGGGCCAGATTTGACTTAAATGAACTTCATACATACCATAAATTGAAATACTAAGGCTGACACTCTTGTAGTGTTGTGGAGCACTGGATATATGAGACTGCAGTCATGGATACCACAAGACCACACTCTCTCTGTTAGGGAGAGAGTGTGGTCTTGTGGAGCACAATCGCGGGTCAGACAGAAGAGGTTCATGGGCTATATATTTGACACCCCTGCTAGAGAGCTCATATAGAATTCCTGCCCACAGTAATATATCACCTTAATACAGTGGTTTTCAACCTGTGGTCCACCCCTGGGGGTCTACAGACTATGTCTAAGATTTCCAAAGGGGTCCATACCTCCATTCAAAATTTTGTAGGGGTCCACAAATGCAAAAGGGCTTGACAATCACTTCCTTAATACAGGTCTTCTACAGGTACTGGAGGAAATTGCCACAGCTGTCACAGTGAGACTCCCAAACTTTTTGGCATCACGCCTCCTTTCTGATTTTTGAGAAACCCTCACACCTCCCCACGTCTCCTTTACCATCATCCAACACCCTTTTAACAAAAATTCAATTAGTAATTGTATCATTAAAAATAACCACAAACAGGTTTTCTTGATGCAAAAATTTTTCGCTATGAAAATTTCACAGCCTCACGTCCCCCCTTGGATTTTCTTCATGCCCCATGAGGGGGGCACACCCCCTATTTTGGGAACCAGTGGTCTACACTGTAGCTGGGAGCTTGCTTTCTAGTATCAGCAGACAGACACAGGATAGCTTTGCTCATTCTAATGAGCTAAAAATAGCAGTGCAGTGGCCCAGGCTTGCCATCTGCTTACAAACCCCTTCCAGGCCTCCTGAGTAACCTGAGTAGCCACTCATGCTACCTTAGTTATACTGCAGGTGATGTAAATGCACCATACAAACACATACCTGTCATCCTCCAACTCCTTCCCTACCTTAACAAACCAAGTTTCCACCTCATGTATCTGACAAAGGGGGTTCCAACCCATGAAAACTTATGCCCCCCAAAATCTTTTTTGTTGGTATCCAAGGTGCCACAGGACTCATTGTTTTTGCTGAAAATAGACTAACATGACTACCCCTCTGAAACTTCCCCACCTTGTCACTCCCACCTGTTCTCAAGTGTTTCAGTCTCTTCATCATGTTGCTCCTGGATTTTTTGAGAAGATTTAGTTTCCTTTCCTTCCACCATGAATAAATGCATTTAAAAAAATTATAATATATATTATAAATGGTGTGGTGTGGGGAGGAGTTATGAGGATAGCCAATCAGGGAGAAAGAATTTGCATAACCTCTTTATGGTTATTGAGAAAGCTAGATTAGAGCTGCAGAATAATTCTATCTATGGGAGGTTGTTGGTGAATTTATTGGATGCAGAATCAGGCAGTTATAAAACTCACTTGACTGTATTACTTAGGTGCTTATTTTGGCCTTTATCCAGTGGTGATGAATGACCTTATAGAAAACTAGATAGGCCGAGAGTTTTTTAGTTCACTGCTGTAGTGGATGCAAAATGAGTCACTAGAGTTCACAAGGCTTTGTTTCTTTGTAGGCCCTAAAATATGGTGGTCACTGCTTTTATGGTTTGAAGAGTCTTACTGAGGCCAGTGGGAATAATATTCACAAATTAAAGCAAAACATATGCTTAAATCCATTATAGAATCACTGCCTTATGCAATTCAGAGAAATAAGCAAGCCACTATATGCAAATTACAGATCTCCAAGTAGGTAATCGCCCTCAGCCAGCCATCATACCTGGATTTGCATACTGGATGGTTGCTGTGAAAAAAGGTGGGTACAAGTTTTGGAAATGCACAACTCGTAAGCCAATCAGAAGGCAGAGAAGTGCATAACTAAGAAATAAGGTCAAAGTTATGGTTCAGTAACGGACCAGCAAATCTGAGTTCTGATTGGCTAAAATAGGTCAAACTGCAGAATAAATGTACAGAGAAAGATGGATGAGATAATATCTCTTAGTGGACCAACTTCTGTTGGTCTGTTGAGTTCTAGAGAAGTCTTGGTTGTCAGTAATGCTGCCATTAGAAGGGGGACCTTCCTATCTCATATTAATATTGCCCCCAGGGATAACTCTTATGGTGTTAGGGTGTAATTTCAGGAATGGTTTGGGTGAGAGGATAACAGCAATATGTAAAATACTCTTAGCTAAACCTTCGGGCATGTGTGCATGAGAAATGCCTAACTTGAGTCCATCCTCTGTAAGGAATGGAAAATGTAAAAACCAGATGCACACATACACTCCCCTTTCAGCGCTATTTCACTTAAAATGACTGTCAGCTATGTTTGGCAATACCTTCCTTACTCTCCATTGTTTTTTAAATCCTTCCCTGGAAACTCAAAAATAAAACTGCTGATCTGGTCTTTTTAACTTGACGAACGTTAGTTTTGTTTCTTGTGTTTCTAAGAGAGCTGAAATGAACATGCCCTTAGTTGCCCTTTGACTGATGTGTCTAGTATCACCCTTGATAAAGGCCAGTTCAGGCACAGAGATCATGGTGATGGACGATTTGAGGGACACCTAGCCGAATAGAGAGCTTGTTACTTGTCAGCTGATGCAGAGCAGCGACTGTGGTGCACATGTTCCTCTTCTGGAGACAGTATGAAAACAGTGGGGACTGCTTTTATGTTTTGAATTTCCCAGCGATAGAGTAATGGATTTTATTTTTAAATACAAAATATTTAAAATCCTGCTGTTACAGGGTAGCCTGCCCCTTTAAGGGCCAGGAGGCTTGAGGCTAGCAGCCAGCCCTGTTCAATCAGCTCCACCTGTGCCCTAATTAGCTGCCTAAGCGGGCTGGACTAATTGGGGTCAGATGACAGCCTGATAAACACCTGGGCCTCATAAAAGGGCAGAGAGTCAGTTTAGGAGAGGAGAAATTACAGGGAGCAAGTTGGGTGGGCTGCCAAAGAAGGTCTCAAAGTCAGGTCTGGAAGGACACTAAGGAATTTTCCTGGCAATTAAGGGTTCTCTCCTAGCATGGAGAGTCCTACAGGGAGCCCAGAAGATGGGCTGAAGAGGAGCCAAGTGGAGTGAAAGAACTTGTTTGTCTGGACTTTTGTTGTTTTGGAAGGGTAACAACATTTTAACTATTGACATGGCTGGAGGGCTACGGTAGAGCACTAATTCCAGCTGGGTGGGGAGGAGGAAATTGAGGCTGGGATTGCCAGCAGTGCCATGTGTGGCCAGCAGGTGCCACTGTAGAGCCCAGGTTGTAGATTATAGCAACCTTGCTAAGCAATCCCGCTACATACCGCCCAGTTTTTAAACTTCTGTATTTCTTAAGGGTCTTGTCTGATTGACCATCAAATGATCTGTTTCCAGGTGACCATGGTCTGGGAATTTCTCTAAATGTCCTATAAAGTTGAAGCATTCACTGACTTCAGATTTGTTTTCTCAGGGTTAGGTTCTACCACCTTCACTGAGCGGTATTTCTCTCCACATACAGGATTGCTGGATTTGACAGGGTGTTGCTCACAGATGATCTTGCCATGAACCCCAAGCAAGAGTCAGTGAAGAGTTGTGCTGCCCCAGGAGCAAACACTGTACCTCAAACAATCACAATCTGATTCTGGGCTGGAAATAATCTGCATCAGCCTCATACCTGGCACAGATGGCTTTCCCTACTGCACTGGTACAACTGTCATGGTGCTGCCCTCTCTTTGCTTCCGCTCATATACTCCTTTCTCCTGGGAGTAGCAGTCTTTTGCAGACCTTTTCTCCTCTCCCCTTCCCCCCAAGTAGCCAGTGCAGAGGGGTGAGGGGTTTTTTGTCCCTTCACTCTATATACTGTGTGGTGGGGTTTGCTTACCCTGCACTGGAAAGGAAAGAGTTAAGCACACACAAGGAGAGATGGAAGTCTGGCTAACCTACTGAAGAGGGCTTTAAACTAGGTTTGAAGGGGGATGGTGACCAAAGCCCACAGGTAAGTCACAGTGAGGGAGACCTGAGGGAAGGGATAGAACTTGGGGAGAGAGCCAGGGATGTAACAGCAGGGCTAAAAGAGAGACTCGTCAGAACTGAGGGGGTGGGGAATCAAATCAGTGTCAAAGGTGTCCTAATGAAGCCCTAATACCTGAGGTGTGTGGGGAAAGAGGACACCGGGAGAAAATGCAAGGAGGAAGATGCAACAGGAGAGACAATTGACAAGGGAAAGTAGGGTAATCGGCCCGGTATCTTAGGTGCCTGTACACAAATGCGAGGAGCCTGGGAAACAAGCAGGAAGAATTGGTAGTACTGGCACAGACAAGGAACTATGATATAATTGGAATAACAGAGACATGGTGGGATAGCTTGCATGACTGGAGCACTGCCATGGATGGGTATAAATTGTTCAGGAAGGCCAGGCAGGGAAGAAAAGATGGAGGAGTAGCGCTATATGTAAAAGAGCTATATGACTGCTCGGAGCTCCACTACGAAAGTGGAGACAAGCCTGTTGAAAGTCTCTGGGTTAAGTTTAGAGGAGAGTGCAACAAGGGGAAGTCATGGTGGGTGTCTGCTATGGATCGCCAGACCAGAAGGAGGAAGTGGATGAGGAATTCTATGGACAACTAGCAGATGTTTCCAGATCACAGGCACTGGTTCTCATGGGGGATTTCAGTTACCCTGACATCTGCTGGGTGGGCAATACAGCAGTACACAGGCAATCCAGGAAGATTTTGGAGAGAGTTGAGGACTACTTCCTGGTACAAATGATGGGGGAACCAACTAGGGGCCTTGTACCTGTTGCTCAAAAACAGAGAAGAATGGATCAGGGAAGTAGAAGTGAATGGCAAACTGGGCAGCAGTGACCATGAGATGGTAGAATTCAGGATCCTGATCAAAGGAAGAAAGGAAAGAAGCAGAACACAGACCCTGGATTTCATAAAAACAGACTTTGGCTCCCTCAGGGAACTGATGGGCAGGCTCCCTTGAGAGGCTAATCTGAAGGGGAAAGGAGGCCAAGAGAGCTGGCTATATTTTAAAGAAACCCTCCTAAGGCACAGGAAGATATCATTCCGATGTGCAGAATGAACAGTAAATATGGAAAGCGCCCAGCATGGCTTAGCAGAGAACTCTGTAGTGAGCAGAAACACAAAAAGGAAGCTTAGAAGAAGTGGAAGCTTGGACAGATGACTACGGTGGCGTATAAAGATATTGCTTGAGCCTGCGGGGATAAAATCAGAAAGGCCAAAGGACAATTGGAGTTGCAGCTAGCAAGGGATGTAAAGGATAACAGGAAGAGGTTCTACAAATATGTCAGTAACAAGAAGAGGTTCAGGGATGGCGTAGGTCTCCTACTGAATGGGGCAGGTATCTTCGTGGTGGATGATGCGGAAAAGACTGAAGTACTCAATGCTTTTTTTACCTCAGTCTTCACATGCAGGGTGATCTCCCAGGCTCCTACACTGGCTAACACAGAATGGAGAGAAGGAGAGCGGCCCTTGGTGATGGAAGGTCTGGTTAGGGACTACTTAGAGAAGTTGGATGTGCACAAATCTATGGGGCTGATTGAACTGCATCTGAGGCTGCTGAGGGAGTTGGCCAATGTGATTGCAGAGCCACTGGCCATTATCTTTGAAAACTCGTGATGAACGGGGGAGGTCCCGGATGATTGGAAAAAAGCAAATATAGTACCTGTCTTCAAGAAAGGGGAAAATGGGATCCGGGGAACTACAGACCAATTGGCCTCGCCTCAATTCTTGGAAAAATCATGGAGGAGGTCCTCAAAGAATCCATTCTGAAACACTTGGAGGAAAATAGAGTGATCAGGAACAGTCAGCATGGATTCACCAAGGGCAAATCATGCCTGACCAACCTGATTGCCTTCTATGATGAGATGACTGGATTTCTGGATGTGGGAATGGCTGTCAATGTGATTATACCTTGACTCTAGCAAAGCTTTTGATAAAGCTTCCCACAGCATTCTTGTCAGCAAGTTAAGGAAGTATGGATTGGTTAGAAGAATGGACCATAAGGTGCATAGGAAACTGGCTAGATCATCGGGCTTAGCAGGTAGGGATCAATGGCTCAATGTCTAGTTAGCAACCAGTAACGAATGTAGTGCCCCAGGGGTCGGTACTGGGGCCAGTTCTGTTCAACATCTTCATTAATGATCTGGATGATAGTATAGATTGCACGTTCAGTAAATTCGTGGATGACACCACGCTGGGGGGAACAGTAGACATGCTGGAGGGCAGGGACAGGATTCAAGGAGATCTAGACAAATTGGAGCATTGGGCCAAAAGAAATTGCATGAGGTTCAACAGGGACAAGTGCAAAGACCTGCACTTAGGACGGAAAAATCCCAGGTACTGCTACAGGCTGGGGACTGACTGGCTAAGTAGCAGCATTGTAGAAAAGAACCTGGGGGTTATGGTGGACGGGAAGCTGGGTATGAACCAACAGTGTACTCTTTTTACTAAAAAGGCCAATGGCACATTGGGCTGCATCAGTAGGAGTGTTGCCAGCAGATCGAGGGATGTGATTATTCCCCTCTATTCAGCACTGGTGAGGCCACATCTGGAATACTGTGTCCAGTTTTGGGCTCCCCACTACAGAAAGTATGTTGACAAATTAGAAAGAGTCCAGCGGAAGGCAACGAAAGTGATTAGGGGGCTGGGGCACATGACTTACGAGGAGAGACTGAAGGAACTAGGCTTATTTTGTCTGCAGAAGAGAAGACTGAGGGGGGATTTGAAAGCAATCTTCAACTACTTGAAGGGGTGCTCCAAAGAGGAGGGAGTTAGGTTGTTCTCGGTGGTAACAGAGGACAGAACAAGGCGCAGTGGTTTCAAGTTGCAGCTGGGGAGGTTGAGGTTGGATATTAGGAAAAATGTTCTCACTAGGAGGATTGTGAAGCATTGGAATGGGCTATCTAGGGAGGTGGTGGAATCTCCATCTTTGAAAACATTTAAGGCCCAGTTAGACAATACCCTGGCTGGGATGATTTAGTGGGAGTGGTCCTGCTTTTAGCAGGGGGTTGGACTAGATGACCTCATGAGGTCCCTTCCAACCCCAAGATTCTATGATTCTAAATCCCACCCCCAGGCTGTGCTGGGCATGTGCCAACTGCTGTCTCAATATAAAAGGGAGCAGCCCAGGCCCATCACATTTGAGGTGGACCAGTGAGGAGGAAGGATGCTTGGTGGTGGCACTAAGCAGGAAACTGCTTCATTTCCCAGCTGAGGGCGCCAGACGTCCCGGAGACCTGAACGGAGATTGGCCACCCACAGCCAACTGCCTGGAGCCAGACAGCCAAGGAACTACTGATGCCAGGGAGCCCAGAGGCCCCAACAAGACCTGGATGGTGGCTTTGGCATGGTACGAAGTTGGCCAAGAAGATGATGAGTGGTATTTCCCACTTGAGACAGATGAGCACATTGTGGTGAGATCCCTACTGACCAGCGTGGGACCACCCCTGTCACGAACAGGGTCCTGGGCTGTGCCCCCTAAACCCCATTCTACTTTCTTTGAGGTGATAACAACTCCCTACCTGAGCTTCAGCATGCAGAGGTGTGCAAAACCCTGCTGTAGCAACAGATGGCTTACAGCCCACCTGACTTGAGGGCCAGGGGCTACAGACTGTCTGTCTTGCCTGATTCTACCTGAGGCCCGGCTACAGACTATTTGCTTGCCCAGCCCTGACTTGAGGGCAATTATTGACTCTGGCCACTAGGCCCCGCTGCCCCGGCCATAGCGGTGGCTACCCTGACTGAAACCTTTAAGTTATTTGTCTGGGAGGTTGGGAACAGTCTGGTAGACTGTGTCTATGGAGAAGCCCTGTTACCCCCTTGCTTCCCAAACCTGTCCAGTGGGGGGCATGAGGTGGGCTTATCCTGTGACACATGGCACATTAGGAGGACCCCAGTCTGGCCCAGAATAACTTCATGTTCAACATAAGGGTGGCAGGAACAGGCCCTTTCTGATATAGCCAATCTTTCCCTGATGGAAACAAAACAAACTCCAAAACAAAACCTAATTTGGTGCTTTCCATTACTAGAATCTATCTTATGAGACGTAGCCAAAAGAGCTGTAAAATTTGTTCTACAGCTGAATGGAAGAACACCTGTACGGGAATCCCCTGGGGACTTTACTGAAACAAGGTACTTGTTTACAGGACTCAGAGGGACTACTTTACTTTCTCTTTGCTATGAAACTTGACTTTTTTGTTTTGTTCTTGCTGCATGGAAATGGCTGAATGTCACATTCTGAAGCTATCCAGGAACCACTAAGGGGCAACGCTCATTTTCCTAATTTAGACATTTCTCATTAGAAGCATTGAAAGATTGCTCCCCTGCACCGCTTGGCTCTGTGCTGAGCTTGGAAAGGGCAGGGGATGGAGAGGAAGGTGCATGTGGGGGAAGCGGAACAGATGAGCAAACTGCTATCAGTTAAAACCATTAATAACCTCGCAACAAAGACTTTTTTTTTTTTAACCACAACATGCTCCTCTTGCAGAACATCACATGGGAGGAATTTCAGACTGAACCATTTTATTTTGACCAAATAAGGGAGAAGTGGTCAAAATGGAGGGGCTCCTGGAAAGCTAGTGGTAGCCGTTAGCCCTGGTCCTAACCTGGCCTCTGCCAGCCCAGAGCCCCACTGACTTCAGTGAGATGTACACAAGCCTGCATTTCCCGTTCCTGATACAGCGATAGAATAATTGGCTCCGTGGTCACTACTGCTGCTCCATATTAGCCAGCACTCAGCTGCAGTTAAGAGCTAGTCATCTAAACGCATGAGGTGACCGATGTAATAATGAGGCTGTCTCCTAAAACTAATCCTGTTAATGCTCAAATCAAGATACGCCAGGGTCAGACTGCCTCGCAGTTATTAATCTTTGGTTTTCTCTTTTACAGAGGAGTCATTCAGCACGCCTAGGTCAAAACTGTAAGGGGAGGTTCTAATATTTGGTCTTGTAAGTGCTATGTATATTAAAGGAGGAAATAATGGAATGTCTTGTGTTTCTTCAAGGTTTCAGCCAGCCACCTGCAAGGGTCAGGAAGGAATTCCCTCCCCTCTCCTCCAACCCATCCTGAGTTTCTTTTTTCTGCTCTGCTTCCTCTGAAGCATCAGCATTGGCCACATGGCTGCAGATGGGACATTGGACAGGGTAGGCCAGCGCTCGGAGGTGGCCCTGAGCATTCTTCCTCTCAGGGGCTTGGCTAGCTGCTTCTTCACATACTCAGGGTCTATTGATTTCCATCATTGGGGTCAGACAGGAATTTTGCCCCAGGTTAGATTGTCAGTGAACTTGGGTTTTTTCACCTTCCTCCACAGCATGTGGGATGCAGGTCACTTGCCAGGATTTTCTGGGTTATTCTCACTTGATCAATTTTCTGCCCTTGTGGGGCCTCAGGCATTGGTGTACGTTGGTCCCTTCTAGTCTTTGCCCATGACACAGAATTATCTAGTCTCCTATGGGCTGTAAACTCTGTGACATGCCAATACTTACCTCCTGCCTATGGATCAGAGGTTGGAAGAGGGCAGAAGTGGGATACCATGGCTCTATTTTCCTACTATATGGCAGAAGTTACTTCCACTGAGGTCAGGAGCTGCTATTTCTGTCTCATGCTGGTGAATAGATTCGCCAATCAAGTTAAAACTAAGGATTCTCCACTCAAAGCTAAATTATGGGAACACTGACAAGTTCTTTAGAGATTGCCTGTGTCTTAGACCAAGTCCAAACTGTATCCTGAAAACAGGCCTTCTGCTTCCAGATGGGGGTTTGAGCCCTCCTCCCAGATATGAATAGCAGGGTTGGCTCTAGGGGTTTCGGATCTGGGCAGCTCCCATCCTCCCTTTCCACACGGATATGTAGCTAAGTAGCATCGTGCTTTTGTTTTCGTTGTGCTGTGCCTTTAAGGGTGCATCTACACTGACAACTTAGGTCAACTTAAGGAAGTTAAGTCGACCTATGCAAAGCTGAGTCCACACTGGGCTTTTATTAAGTCGACTTAAGCGCTTCCTTAAGTTGACTTAACACTATCTCTGAAGGTCGATTTAAGGCTTAAGTCAACTTAAAGCCAGTGTGGTTGGCTATGTGTACTGTTAAGTCGACTTAACAAGGTCGACTTAAGTTGACTTAAAGTTGACCTTGTTAAGTTGATTTAACAGAGTTCACTTAACTTTATGGCTATGTCTACACTGGCAAGTTAGTTAGAATTAAGGAGGCTTAATTCGAACTAACTAAAGCCATGGCTACACTAAGCTTTAATTAGTTCGAATTCAGGGCTTCCTTAATTCGAACTAATAACTTCAAATAGGCTATTCAAAGTAAAGGTTAATTCGAACTAGTTAATTAAAATTAACCAATGTGGCCATGTTAGTTCAAACTAATTGCTTAGTTTGAACTAACCGGCCCATTGAATTCAATGGAAATCGCTAATTCGAACTAAGCAAGTGCCATGAATGGCACTTGCTTAGTTCGAACTAATTTTTTCTAGTTCAAATTAAGTTAATTTGAACTAACTAAAATTACTTTGAATTAGTTAGTTCGAACTAACTATTTTGAACTAATTTTAGTAAGTGTAGACATAGCCTAAGAGTCTAGAAACAAAGGCACCAGTGTCACTTTGAGACTGACAGGATGCGGCTTGTTACAGAAGATGCATACGATGGGCTCTTTCTAATGGACTTGACTCTTTCTCATTCTGTTAAATGTTAGATCCTTCAGGCTGAAATTATTTGAAAGAATATCATACACCTCACTGCCAAATTCCAGGGAACGTGGTCATGCGGGGTGTTCAGATTGGAATTTTGCCGGGTTACCCATCCCAGTGACAGCGTCAGCTTCTTCATCTGCTGCCTCACTTTCCCTGACTCAGCTCCTCAAAGAACACACAGAGACTCACATGGTCCAATTACAGCCCCTTCTTGGGGTCTAGTTCATCAGACAAAACAAAAAAGTTGAACTCAGCTTGATACAAACCTTCCTCATCTCCCTTGAGTCTTGTCCATAGATGACTTGGAGCCTGCTACCAGAGTTGTTTAGCTCATGCTCTGGAGGTCCCAGGTTCAATAACCAAGATGCTGGGTGTTTTATATTTGCATTGTGTTCCCTGAATCGAGCATTATGACTGATAGGGAGGCAGCATTAAATGAAGCTTTGACTGTTACTGAGTGGCATAAAGGAAAGGGCAGCTGCTAGAGAGGGCTCACAATGGGTGTAATCTGGTGTAATAAATATGATAAATCAGGCAAGTGACTCCCCGCTATCCAGGATATTTAATCAGCAAATTGAGACAAGGAATATCGTATCACAAAGCATATGTTGGAGAAGGCTGGGCAAAGGATCACAACTGCAATTACAAAGTGAAGTAGATACTATGGTGACAAGTTTACTTGAAAAAGGAGAGAGTGTCTCACAAGGGAAGCCTGGCAGGTAGCTTTGTGCTTGGAGCTCAAGGATTGTGGGGTTTTTTGGTTTTTTTAAATTTACATTTCTTTGTATGATTATTCACCTTCCTCATGGGCTTGAATGCCCCAGGGAGCCATTTTTGGCAGACCAAATGAGGGATGGAATATGCTTCTAGCACTTCCTCTCCTGGATGGTGGAAAGAGTGTAGGCCTCCTGCACCTGAGGAGAGGCCTCTGATGCGACCTGCTGAACACTGTGAACCTTGAATATTTCCGGGTCTGCAGATTGTGGCTGGTGAAATGGAAGGTATTGCTTTCGGTCATGATGGAAGGAGCTCGCCAAGATCCTCAGCACAGGGGAAGGAGGGAGACGGTTACAAAGAATCTTTTCTACCTCTAATCATTCTTCTAAAGTACATACATTAGAGCAGAATGGTTTGTTTGGGCAAGTTACCCTGAACTCCTCTGATCACAAACAGGGCATCAGAAAGCAAGATGTGGAAAGTTAAACTTAGTGGTTGGAGCAGTGGTGTTTGGGCCTAGTGGGGAGAGCAGTGGCTATAGGGCCAGGAACCAGAGCCAGGAGTCAAGTGGGGGTTCAGAACAAACTTAGGAACTAGGCTGGAAGAAGGTGACTGTAGCCAGAGCAGGCTATGGCTGGTGGAGTCTGACACGGCTGTCAGGCAGGGGAGAGTCCAAGCCATGAAGATAGTGGACAGACTGAGCAGCTGTTTGTCCCATGAGGCTTGTGTCCCAGCCCTGAGAGTCGTAAGCACAGGAATGACTCATGTGGGACTCAGGAGACTGAGCGTGTCTTCCTTTCTCTGCCACTGACCTACTGTCTGACTACGGACAAGTCACTTCACCTCTCTGTGCCTCAGTTTCCCCTCTTTTACATGTCTATTTCGATTCTACCATGTGCAGGGCTGGAGCAACGCAGGTTCTATAGGGGCTGAAGCCCTGGGCCCCAGCCCCTAAGGCTCCTGCATGATCTGTCTTCTGCCCTCCCGTCCCGCAGCGCCAGCAGGGGCCTGCCCAGAAGCTCCCCACCATTCCTGAGGGGAGGTGAGGGGCTTGAAGCCAGAGGCCAGGCTCCAAGGTGCTATCACTCCACCCCTGAGCTGACTGGTCCACTCCCGGGGGCGGGGTGAGGAGGGCCGCCCAGTTGTGCATGTTTGCTCCGCTCCAGCAACGGGGCTTGCTCCTACATTGTTCAGTGGCTTCCAGTACTGCACCACAAACCAGCCAGCCCCACCCATGTGGGCAGACCAGCTGGACTGGAGGCAGGGTGGGAGTGACATGAAGAGCAGCCTCTGACCCCAGGGTCTACCCACTGCCAGCCCGCCTGCAGGCCATGGTGGGGGGAGGGGGAGGGCTGGGGAACCAGGCCAGGGGGCCCCGAGGGTCCTTAATCCTGTCCTGACAATGTGCAAAGGGAATCTTATTATGTGTATGCACAGCATCTGCATAATGCGGCTCAGAGCTCACTTGGGGCCTCTAGGTGAAAAATAGAATGTAAAAAATAAGGTGACAGTGAATGGTGGCATTGAGAGTGCCCCAAATTAATGTATTACATAGCAGAGAAGGCATGTATTTAGATTTGTTCGGGAGAAACAGTCCTGGCTCACAGGGCCCTACTCCGTCTGCAGAGGTGGTTTTACTGGTTTGGCTTTCTAATCGGCTGAATTTGCCGCCATCAGTAAAGACAAGCCCTTAATGATCATATTGGTCCTTCCTGGCCTTAAAATCTATGAATGCAGCGTAGACACATCTTCTGTACCTTTGCTGTTTAATCTATATCTAATCTGTATCAATTATACAGGCGTGTTGTGAGACTTGCTAAGTAATGAACCACTTGCAAAGCACAAGCTCTTGCGCAGCAGTGGAAAGCACTAAACGTTGGATTTGCTGGGTGTAAAAAAGGATTCTGGTAGCGGCAGGTGCTTTATCTCATCAGTGCCAGCAGAGGGTACTCTGGCATCAGGATCATCTCCATGGACTATGGCAGAATGCACTTTAACACCGTGCCAGTCCCATGTCAATATGCTGGGTTTGGGCATGTTACCCATATGGCATCATAGAAGATAATTTTATCCCAAATCACAGGGGCGGATTACCGCATGGGCCTACAGGGCCCATGCCCAGGGACCCACCACAATGTGGGGGCCCTCCGCTCTGCTGGCACTGGGTGGGGGGAGCGAGGTGGGCCGACCCAGAGGCTGGGCTCCGCTCTCCTGTCCTGCTCCCGGGCTGGCCAGTCCACCCACAGGGGTGGGGTGGGTCAGCCTAGAGGCCCAGCTCTGTGCTCCTGCTCCACCCCTGGGCTGGCTGGTCTGCCCCTGGGGGTGGGGTGGGCTGGCTGAGGCCTAGCTGGTGAGGGAGGTCCAGGGGCCCCCTGCAACCCCTGATCCGCCTCTGCCAAACCATTTTACCGATTAATGGCTTTCTCTGTGTTTCTCCATCCACACTGTTGCAGAGACACCGGGACCTAGACAGGACCATGGTGGACAGCTGGAAATGCAGATAGATCTGCTGGGGGAATTAATTTTTTCACTTCAAAAGAAAGGCAAAATGAACATTTGCAGCCCAAAGTTTCTTAGAAATGTCAAAAACAAGTTTCCGTTGCTGAAAACCCCCATTTTGGGGTTAGTGGGTTTTTTTGCAAGATCAATTTTTTGATGAAAAACTGAACATTTTTGTTTCACATTGTCCTCTCAAGCATGTAGAGCTGACAAAGAGGAGTGGGCTGGAGCAAGTAGGGGTCTGGCTCATTGGCTTTGGGGCTTGAATGT
This sequence comes from Pelusios castaneus, assembly GCA_007922175.1. Lineage (NCBI taxonomy): Eukaryota > Metazoa > Chordata > Testudines > Pelomedusidae > Pelusios > Pelusios castaneus. The sequence continues at coordinate 11,321,794 of ML685803.1, forward strand.
ACTCCAGGGGAAGGGCCAGGTTCTGCTTACAGTTGCACAGGTGTAAATCTGGAATGACTCCACTGGCTTGAATAGTTATTCCCTGGATTCACACAGGTGTAATGGTAACAGAATCTTCCCCATATATTTACATTGAACAAAATGAGAGGAGAAAGCAGCAGTTCTTGCCCTTCCTCCGCTCAATGGACAATCTGAAGCTGCATTCCAAGTCCCAGGTATCTTTCTCCTTTTCCTTTTCTTTTTTGGGGGTTGGGAACTCTGTTCAAGTAGAGCTGCTATAATAGAGGATGTTAAACAAACAAGGAGTCTTGTGGCACTTTTAAAGACTAACAAATTTATTTATCACTTGCAACGGCTCAGCTCTTCTCTCCCCTCTGCCCTTGTTAGCTGGTTCTGCATTGACATCTTTTTCTTTGTTCCTTTTCTTCCCTGACTGCATGTCTGCTTCCTTGGCCCTATTTCCATCACATACATGACCCCACTTCCTATTGACATCCCTTCCCTTCCTCTGCCCATGCTATAGCTGCACTTGCCTCTGATTACCAACTCCCTTGTTTCACCAGCTGCTCCCAGACACCAGTAAGTCTTACAGAGCAACCGGACCCCCTTTTCATCCAGGCCTGCCTTCAAAGGTCTCCATCCCAAACCCCCTTACTTCCTGGTTAGCCAAAAAGGGGAACATCACCCAGCTGTCTTTAGAACAACAGTTATTAAAGAGTTGAGACTGGGTGAGTTGGAAAAACAACCTCTGAGTTTATTAAGAGATGAATTCAACTGGCTTAACTGAGCTTTTTAGTGCCCAGGAGAAACTCTGTTTTCCCAGCTGATCTAGCAGCAATCCCTAACGCAAGTAGCTACACCAGCTCCTCTGACTTGTTTCCGGTTACTTTACAGGCCTCCAGCTCCTGTTCTCACAATGAAAAGGCTGGGCACGTGTAAAAGCTGTGCAGAATCAGCGCTGTGGAGCCAGCCAGCTGTCCCAGAACTCCATGGGCCATAGATTGAGATCCTCTGCATTACATCATCAAAACTAATTCTCATTGGCTGATCATATGATATGAGAAGGACACTACTGCCAATAGCTTAACCCTTTCATGGGCATTCATATCTAAGGCTATGTCTACACTGGCAAGTTAGTTCGAATTAAGGAGGCTTAATTTGAAGTAACTGAAGCCATGGTTACACTAGGCTTCAGTTAATTCAAATTAAGGGCTTCCTTAATTCGAACTAATAAGTTCGAATAGGGTATTCGAACTAAGGGGTTAATTCAAACTAAATAGTTTGAATTACCCAATGTGGCCATGTTAATTCAAACTAATTTCTTAGTTCGAATTAACCGGCCATTGAAATGAATGGGGATCGCTAATTCGAACTAAGCAAGTGCTTGCTTAGTTCGAACTAAAGTTCCAGTGTGGCCATGCTAGTTCGCATTAAGCTAATTAACTAACTAATTTGAACTAATTTTAGCAAGTGTAGACATAGCCCAAGACCGGTGAGCACCATTAAATAGAACTAACTGTTGCTGAGGTTGGAAAACCAAATGTAATGAGCTGCACTATGGGTTATCAGTAGGGTTGAATGGGGGCCCTCCAGCATTTAAAACACAGCTGCTTCTACTTGAGCTAAAAGAGTAACTTCATTAACCAGTAGCAGCAGTAGGTTTTTAACCTTTACCCATACATCTACACCAGTGGGACTTCACCCCCAAAAGCTCATGTGAAAAATAAATTTGTTAGTCTTTAAAAGTGCCATAGGACTCCTTGCTTATTTTGCTGAACTAGACTAACACGGCTACCCCTTTGGAATTTATCCACACCAGTGTTTCTCAGCCTTTTTGATATCAAGGACTGGCTTGCTGCCTTCCTAAACTATTTCAGAGAGATCTCTGAGATCGGTGCTGGTCTGCAGATCTGTTGTTGGGACTACACAATTCAGGATACCAAACCCATGAGCTAGGAGCAGCTGTGTAGACATTGCAGCTTGGGCTGGAACCCAGGTCCTGAAGCCTCAGGACCAGGGTGGCCTTCCGAGCCTGAGCTGCATTGTCTCCACAGCTATTTTTAGCATGGTAGCATGAGTCCCCAAGTCTTTGTCAGTTTGGGATCTGAGATGCGCTGCTGCTGGCTATGTAGATCTGTTTTTGATTGTTTATTGCATTTTAAGTTCTATACTTGCAAGCTGATTTCTTTCCTTATTGTAATAGCATTAGAGTCTCTGCAACTTTCTTTCCCTTCTCTTCCTCCTCTCCAGTGTGTTCTCAGACTGAATAGGAAGGTAGGGGCTGGTAAAGCCACGCAGCTGGGTCATAACACTTCATTCTCAAGGACTGTATCAGCACTTGCTTAATGCTGCTAAAGAATGTATGATAAAAGTGTTTGTGTGTTGGGGAGGGAGGGGGGAGAAAATTCCAAATAAATCAAAATCCCTCTCACTTGTGCCAAAGCTGTTGCATTTTCTTGGCAAAACCGGATCAGTCTAGGTCCTGAGAGGCCATGCTGCAGCCATAGCTTCCAGGTCTCCTGCCCCTTCTGGCAGGGTTTGTTCCTGGGGAAGCCAGGGGGTATTCATTCAGAGCAGTTACAACATCTTCACATTCTCTGTCAAGAGACATTGCACCTCCTGGAGATAATAGCACTTGCTGTATTCTGGAGCTGCTCCACGGACTCACCGGGTGGTGGGCAGGAGATGAGGTGACATGACAGCCAGCTGGTGTGACCCTGCAGGGCATGGGCAGTCATGCTTAATGGTCAGAGCAATGGCAGTCACACCTGGCAATCAGAGCTGGAGTCATCAGCCACCAGGCACATCAATTCTGAGAAGTAGAGAAATCAAGTAAAGCTTGGAATTGGTGCTGGGCTCATTAACCAGCTTGAGGGCGGAGTCAACCAGAAGCAGGCTCATCTGAAGGAATGCAGGCCCAGAGAGGTCCTGACAGATCCAGTGTGGTCGCCTTTCCAGCTGCCAATAATAGGGGGCCATCTCTTGGGACCTCCTGCTGCTGTATATTTTCTCTGTGAGAGTGTTCCTGGTATTTCAGCATCCATGATGTCCCCAGCCATTTGGTTCAGGTTGACCATATGTCTGTATAGCTGCCAAATGGGATGGGTACTGTCCCTGGGATCAGCTCTGAAAAGCTGCCAGCTAGGAATAGGTCTGGTTCATGTGTTTTGCAGGCAGGGATTAGACAATTGTTGCTGATGGCAGCTGAGAGAAATGCATGCCTGGAGCTCTGCAGATCTCCACCAAGTCCCTGACTTACAGGGATGGAGGCAGTGACCTTTCTCCCCACTTGGGAGATGCAGTTCATAACCACATCCTTCCTAGGACTGAAATTGTAGAGAAAAGTGTTAGAGGAAGCTATGGTTTCTAGGCATTTGCTTGCTGGGGTCAGTCTCTACAACCTCATGTGGTTCTGGAGTAAATGGAGCTGTGCTAAACTATGCCTCCCCCTCACCTCTTGTATCTTCTGCCTCCTGACTGTTCTGGGGAGTACTATCTTGCTCCAGGGGAGCTGTCTGCCTGTGGCCAGGTGGATGCTGCTGGTTCCTCATCCTGGCAATCTGCTTCCCCTCCTTCACTCACTGGGGTTTTTCAAAGGCTCATAGCTCAGCCCAGTGGGAGTAGGTTTTCCACAGGGATGGCAAAAGGGACCTCCCTGGCCCAGAGGGCAACTCCTTGCCATAATTCAAATCCCTGCTCCAAAGCATGGGGGAGCCAGAGCTTCTCAAAGACAAGGTCACTGGAACATTTTAACAGGGGCAAAACAACGTGTTTTTAACAAGCCTTGTTCTCCAAAACAGCTGAACTATTTAGGCTGAAATTTTCCAAACCAATTCAGTCTGAGGTAGACATGTGGCCTGGAAAGGTTCAGCCCCAGTTGGTAAAGTCTGGCAAAGTTATAAACAACAGAAAAGAGGGACTTGAAATGGGAAGTGTCAGGCAACCTTAATATTACTAGATCTGCCTATAATTATAGTTCCAAATAAACAGCATATTGGCTGCCTATTTGGTTTTGCCTAAATCTTGATATGAAGTCATCTTCAATGCAGGAAATTGCACCTGGTATTTCAAAATGTTGGGCTTCCATCCACGTGTAAATATTCTCTGCCTCTTCAAAATTTCCTCATGGCCTCTCCACTTTGGATTGCCTGGCTACAGGTTGGTGTATTTAGCTGTGTGTATCAATGGCTGTTTACGTCCTGGAAGCCCAAGAAGGATCAGGATATATGGGCAAAGGGTGAGTGTACACTGGGTGTTCAGGCTATGAATGGTTGTTGCTGTACTGGATAATTTTTTTTCTATAGTCTTTTTAGTGATGAGCTTATTTTTTGTTTTGTTTGGGGTGGTGTATCTGACTTTAATAAGTTTGAGTTTCACAAAACTCTGGTCTCTAATTAAAAACAAAAGTATTTTAAGTCAAGAATTTAGTGAATATTAGGAGAGTTCTGCAGCCTTAGAGATGTATTTTAGAAGCTGCATGGCCTAGTGGATAGTGCACTGTGCTGCATCTCAGGAGACATGGGAGTATATTCCTAGCTCTGCCATTGGTTTGCTGGGTAACCTTAAGCAAGTCATTTCGCCTGCTTGTGCCTCAGTTTCCCCATTGGCTTGCCTTTGTAAAGCACTCTGTTGAAATGTGTTGTGTAACAGTAGACCCTAGAGCCCCGACTGAGATGCAGGACTGCATTGTGCTGGGCACTGTACAAACACGTAGCATGGGATGGTCCCAGCTCCAAATAGATTACATGCCAAATTGATAAGAATGATAGCAGGTGGGAGGGGAAAGCAAGGCAGAGAGAGCCGAAGTGAAGCTGTTTGTCTAAGATCATCTAGCAGCTTAGGGGAGAATAGAGCCTATGCTTTTGAGATGCAGTCAAGTGTTCGATCCCCTGGTCCCCATGGCTTTGTTTATAGCTACTTTTACAAAGTCCTTTAGGAGGAAAGGCAGAAGAGGACATTTAAAACTAGTTCTTCCAATGTAAGTGAATAAGACCCCGATTCTGCAACCAGCTCTGTGCATAGGGAGTCCAGTTGACTCCAGTGGGTTGCTGCTCATTCAAAGCTGAGTGGAGACTCGGGGCTAGTGTAAGCCTGTCTGGCAGTGGGTTAGATTTGTCCCTTGTAGGTGTGTATGGGGAGGGAGAGCGATGAGCTCCCAAACACTGAGGTGCTCCCCCTCACTAGGACTTTAAGAATGTTGGCTTTCTTTGAACAATGTGTCTAACGCTCACTGCTCACGCTGGGCAATGCCTGGCTGAAAGCTTCTACAGTGGTTGTAATTATTAGTGCGCACACATGAGAGATGCCACCTTCCTTGCTGGTAATGTGACCTGCTGCCAGGGCATGTGTACAAGGGACATGGACACGGGCTTCCCCAATAATTGGTGGGGGCACAGAGCTCCTCCAGTCCTTGGGGCACAGCAGGAGCTGATAGCTCTTCTGGCCCCGGGGCCACAGCGAGGGCACAGAACATCTCCTTCCAAAAGTGGTCAAGTTGAAATCCCAGCCTGCTGCTGACAATGAAGGGGGAAATTAACACTTGGAGCCAAGTTGAATTCTAATCCTGACTTGGCTTCCGCAGTTGACAATGAAGGAAGGATCTCTGCCTCTAGGCATCTGTTAGGTGGTACCATGACCGCTTTACTTTCCCAGTGCTTTCTAGCCCTCAGTCACTGGCTGACTCAGAGCCCAGCCCTTACTGAGTCAGTAGCTATCCTTCGGGCGACAAGGTGATGTTCTTTGCTCCTCCCGCAGGTGTCTGACTAACTTCCCAAGACTCCTGGTTCCCTGAACTGGGAGGAAAGGAAAAGACATCAGAGAAACCAGTATTGTACAAAGGAGACACATTAGCTTTGCCTGCAGTACCAGACGGCTCACTTCTTCAAAGGGCAAGTGGAGACTTTGAAAGGAACCAGGTAAGCTTTTCAGTCCGACTTCCCAGGCGGAGTGGATCCTTGGCTGAGTGTGTTGTGCGACTGAGAGGGTTTTAATGAAATGTGGGTTGAGGTGGCTTGGCTGGCGTATCAGAGGATCAGAGTGTGAGAATCTTGTGTGGGAAGTATGTATCTCTGATGATTCTCCAGCTGACTTTTTTTTTATAGTTAAAGATTCGTCTTTATTAGGAAGCTGTATTGCTTTGACGAGGCTGGGTCCAATTGTTCTAGCTGGACATAGTTAGATAAGTACAATAATAATGTCTAACCTTCCTGGAAGTGCTTTTCAGCAGCAGATGTTAAAGTGCTTTATCAAGGGGGTCAGGATCACTAGTTCTATTTTACAGATTGGGGAAATTGAGGCACAGAGCAGGGAAGTGACTTGCCCAAGTTTTCCTGGCAGGTTAGTGGTGGAGCTGGGACTAGAACCCAGGTTTCTGGTCTAGTGCAGTGGTTCCCAACCTTTTCTCTCTGTGGCACACTGTGAAGGTCCCACGTTACAGGCGGGCACCTCCTTCCGGTGCCTTAGGGGAATTAGCCGTGTCGGGGCACCCCTTTTTACACAGAGTCAATTGCCTCCGGCCCTCACGCAGGGCGAGGCAGGTACAAAGGAGAGTCAGTTGGCCCAGGCCCTCAGGCAGGGTAGGACACACACACAGTACAAAGTTCATTGGCCCAGGCCCTCAGGCAGGGCAGGGCAAACACAATATACAGTCAATGGGCCCAGGCCCTCAGGCAGGGTAGGACACACACACAATACAAAGTTCATTGGCCCAGGCCCTCAGGCAGGGCAGGGCAAACACAATATAGTCAGCAGGCCCAGGCCCTCAGGCAGGGCAGGGCACGGCACACAGGCACAACACACAAACCTCTTGTATGGGGTTGCAGAAGTTTGAGTGTTGAGGGTGGCTAGGAAAAGGGGTGAGGGAGGGGGACGCAGGCCCACCCACTCCACTGCGTCCCAGCCCAGGGCCCTATTCAGTGGCAGAGGTGTCTGCCACTGTGGTCAGCGGGGCTCCGGCCGAAACACGCTGACCCTGGGTTGCTCCGCCACTCACTAGGCAGTAGCCAACCACCCCTGGGCTGCTTCCTCCCCCCCTGGGTTGTGGGGTACCTGTCTCCACCGAGTCTTCCTCCGGGTCCACCAGATAGGTGGCCCGGGGGACCCCCACCAGCCCCTCAGTGTCCATAGGTGGGAGGTCCGGGAACTCCTGTTGCTCCTCAACCGAAGGTAGTTCCTCTAGGTCATAGGGCCCACTCGGGGCTGTCGGTTCCTCGGGGTCTTCAGCTGAGGGAAGTTCCTCCAGGTCGCAGGGGATCAGCGGTGGGTCCGGTTCCTCTGCTTCCTCCGGGGAGATGGGCTCCACCCTGGGTTCCCGGGGACGCCAGACAGGCCTTCTCTGGGTCCTAGGCTCCGGGATCCCCTCCCAGTCGCGGGGGCCCGGCAGGCTGGGTGGGCCGTATTGCCCCTCAGCCCGGGGTCCCTGCAGCCGTCCTTCCAACAGGGCCCGACCTGGTCTAGCCCAGGGCCTCTCAGGCAGCACATCTTGCCTCCTCGGCTGCCTCTCCCTCACTGAGCTGACTCTCCGGCCAGAGGGGTGTTCGGGCCTCTCCTCTGGCCCCGGCTCGGAGGAAGGCCAGGGTCCTTTTCTACACACACCTTGATATCTTCAATTATGTTGCAGCACACCTCCATTATAAACTCATGAATATTCAAATTAACTTGAATTAAATTTCAAATGAATATTCAAATTCAAATGAATATTCAAATATTCAATTAATGCATGGGGCCGCTGCCCATGGCTCCGGCTCGGGAGAAAGTCCCCGGCCTGGGGCTGCATAGGGCTGCCGCCTGCGGCTCCGGCTCTGGGGACGCCCCCCTCCAGGGCCGCATCTGGCTGCCACCTGGCTCTGGCTCCCTCTACCATATCAATGCCCCCCAACCCATTTACCCCTTTTCCCCAACTCACTCTTACCTCCAGAGTCCAACCAACAGGATCAATCTGTGTCCTCTGGCTTTTCCCGCCCTGCACAGCGCACATGGCTGGGCTGAGCAGGGCGGGGAGATTTAAAATAACCCAAGCTGCACAGATTCTCGCAGCACACTGGTTGGGAACCACTGGTCTAGTGTGCTGTCCACTTGTCCTCAGTGCCCTTCCCGTATAGGAAGAAGGATAAACTATATCCGTAGTTAGTCACCGTTATCCTGGTATAATTGCATCCACACTTCTGTCTGCACTGGTATAAGCATCTTGGTAAAAAAACCCAACAAATCAACCCACTCTCCAATGCTGCTGGACCAAAAAACAAAGTTTTAAGTGTAGCCCCAGGTTGTTACGCCCAACTCCTACGACTGTAGCTGGGCCTTCTTGAGCGGCTCACAGCAGCTCCTTAGATGTATTGGAAGATTCCTCCTCAGCACTTTCTTCTTTGCAGTGCTCTCAGGCCCTGCCGCTCCAGGAAACAGGAAACCACATTGGGGAAGTTAGTCTGGGTATTCTGCCGGAGAATTACTATGGAGAGAGGGAGCAGGAGCCTTTGAACCCCAGATGTGATAGGCCATGGATGCAGACTGATTATCTTCTGCTCTTTGCCTTGGAGCAAATGACTCCCCCAAATGTAAGGCAGGGAGGAAACTGGGCTGAGAGGAGTGAAGAGCCCCAGGTAGCATTCTCTGAGGGGCAGATGTATTCCCTGGCTGAAGCCTTATTTTGCACCACTGTAATTATAGGTACACCTACACCAGAATAAAAGACCTGAGGCTGGCCCAGCTCAGTTGTCTTGGCCCTAAGGGGGCTAAAATTTGCAGTGCAGATCCTCAGGCTGAGACCCTCCCAGCTTGCAGGGTTTCAGAGCCTGGACGCCAGCCCAAGCCTGAATGTCCACACTGCAATTTTTAGCCTTGCAGCCTGAGCCAAAGTCAGTTGCTCTGGGCTCTCGGACTGCAGTGTAGACGTGCTCTTAATCAGTTCAGAAACCGGTTTTGTTAAAACACTGCCTCCCTCATGCGTTTCCACACTCTTAAACTGGTACAAGTGCAGCAAAGAATTGACCTATGTTTTGCTGATAGACGGCACTCTTAAACTGAGTAAAGTATCCACCTGGCAGGGTGGCCCTCAGAGTCAACGACATTTACTTGCAATGGTGCAACTTGATGAGACCCGACCCATGGACAGTGCATTCTCTTAAGGAGTGGATGAACAGAAATGCACAACCTCCCTCTTTCCCATCCTGTTTTGTTAGCACAAGGAAGCAAAATCAGAAGCAAAGTGCAAGAGGAAAGGTTCATTATGAAGGAAGAGAGGATCAGGGCTACCCTCAGACCTGTTCTACAGTATCGGCCCTGTGGTTTGAATCCCCTGTGCTCTGATCTCCAGCGCAGCTCTGTGCTGCTGCATTCAACACTTGTAATATTTCTCCTGAGTCACTTGGCGCCATGGCTCACTGTGGAATTCTCCATGTTCTGCTCCTCAGAATGAACAAAGGAAACAAAATGAAGTACAAGGGCCCAAGCCTGTCCCCCTGTTCGTACTCAAACCAGTGGGAACTGCTGGAATCGAATGCTGGGAGACTGGTTGTTATTTGCCCCCATTCTGCAGTTAGCCTGGTGACGGTTTCCTTGGGGAAGTAGGTGCTGTAATGTGAACAGAGTATAACAGCATTGTCATTTAAAGCCCTGTCAGAATTTGATTGATTTGTGTGAATAAAAGAAAGCCGGTGGAGAAAATGATTAAAAAAAAGAAACAATCCAGTCTGTCTGTTTCTCACAGGGAGGTGCCAAGAATATCTGCTCTTGCGATTTGGTTGCAGTGTTTGCTGTTTGGGAGGCAGTGTGGACTAGCGGCTAGTGCCTTGGCCTAAGATGTAGGAGACCTGGGCTTTATTCAGTTCTGTTGTTGGGTGACTTTGGGCAAGTTGCTTTCCCCTGTCTGTGCATCAGTTTGCCTGTCTATAAAATGGGGATAAAGATAAAGCACTTTGAGCTCTACAGACGAAAAATGAGATAGAAAAGCTAGGGATTGTTATTTATTAATAAAGCCCAAGCAGCTGGATTCGTGTGATTTCGTAAAATTCTTGTATTTCATGAAGAAGTAGTAAATTTCTAGCCCTCCTGGTTGCAGAGAAAAGCTTTAAAATGTTCAATAATCATAAGGCAGGGCCCCCCAAATTATGAGATTGTCTTAAAGATTATGAGATTTTAAAAAAACCAAAAAAATAAATGTTGCGTTCTTTTTCTTTGTTTTCTGGTTTTTAAGCCTTTTAAGGGGGTCATGTTTTCCCAAGCTTTTCTCTGCAGCCACAAATTTACCTTTTTTAAAATTGCTGTCATCCCAGTGCAGGAGCTAGGGCTTTAGTAAAAACAGCAAGTAATGTGAGACTTGTGATGAGATCACGTGAGCTGGCAGCGCTATGAAGGTGGGACAATATTTAACCCCTCTTGGCCCTCTTTGTGCAGTTGGATCCATGTGGCTAGAGCTGTACATAGGTTTGGCAATCAGTGGGATTCCACGAGGGCTTTAGGGTTTGTCTGTGTGGATCTGATTGCAGGTTTGGAGTCTGTAGAACAGAGCTAGGCTCTGGGAAGTAAAAGGGAATCTAACAACTCAGGCAGACGACATATACCCAAAAGGGTTTGCACCTTTGTTGGTGGAGCACCCAAAAGATAAAGCATTGTGCAGTGCTAGTATCATAAAGGCTGATTTGATGGTTTTTAAAAGATCTGGCCAGGATGTCTCAATAATATCATCCAACGGCCCTGGGATTTAGCTGGGGCTGCCAGACTTGTTTATCTGGTTTGTAAGGAAATAATTTATGAATTGTTTTTTCAGAAGCCAAGCTAGGCGGTGGTGGTGTCATCAAATACCTTCTTATGACAGAGGTCTGACAGGCAGAGCCCTGGGTGTGACTGGTTGGAAGCTAGCAATGTGTGAGATTGCAGCTGCAGAGCCATGGAAAGAGGTGCGTGGGTAATTTCCAGCAGCCTCTGGTTCTGAATAGAGAAGTGACTGGCAAAGAAAGCCTAGCAGGACCTTTTTGAATGAGCACCTATTAAATGATGTCCCCTGAACTAAAGCAAAACCACACCTTCCTAGTTCTCCAGCCCGGCAGTGAGTTAATGTGTACATCTCCACTGCTCACATGTGTTCTTAGCACTTGAAAACAGTCTAATGAACTGACATGTCTTCGCACCACTGTCTCCTTCTGGAGGGAATCAGGATACTTTAGCAATGTATCCTAGCCTCTATACTTCTAAGAGATCATAGGGATTTTCCTTTGACTTAATTGAGAGCAGAAGGATCTGATTTTCATCCCTGCTCCTGACATGCAGCTTTCTGTGACCATGACTAGTGTGCGGAATAGTGACCAAGGCGCGTCCTTAGTGGCCTTGGCTATCGATACAATATACAGTGTTAACAGTTAGAATGGTCGGTGCCCTGCTTTAATGTTCTTATTGAGTGTTTATCTAGGGCTAGTGCCTAGCGGCCAGCCAGGTGACGCCCCATTGTGCGAGGCACTGTGCAAACATACCGGAAAGTGGATGTGAGTGAGACAGCCAAGTGGGACAGGACGGACAGTGGGGGAGAGGGACTAACAGAAATACGCACACACACAAAGACTAAGAGCCCCTAAATAAGCTAGGATGGTCTTGTGGTTAAGGCATCAAACTAGGATTTAGAAGGTGATCTGGGTTCTAGTTCTGACTTAGCCACATTCTCTCTGTGTGACCTCGGGCAAGTCACTTACTCTCTCTGTGAAGTGGAGAAAGTAACTCTTTCCTGCCTCAGGGACATTTTCAGGAATAATTCATTAATGTTTGTAATGTGCTCTGATCCTCTGAAGGGGAGATCTAGAAAAGACAATAAATCCTTTCAAATTTCATCAAAGGATGTTGAAGTACATCTCAGGCGCTCATTAACCTGCACAACCCCCCTGTAAAAGAGGGAAATGGCACTATCCTTGTTAGGCAGATAGGGAAACTGAGGCACAAAGCAAAGAAGTGACTTGCCCATATTGGCTCATTGTTGGCTTGAACTCGGCCCGCTCCCTCCTGTCTGTCTGTATCTATCTGTTGCATTTTGTCTTATACTTACATCAGCTTGCGGTAGGGTGTGTATTTTTGTTCCCGCTGTGTAGGGGCTGGATCTATGTCCCCTGCTCCCAGGTGCTATGATGATACAGAGATAAGAATAACAGGTCCCACAGTGAGTGAGTGCCAGAGCTGGGAATATAAACCAATAGTTCCAACTTTCATTCCCTTCTTTCAAGCAGTTGATAACACAGCCTGTTGGGAATGTAGCTCCTTTTAGCTCCATCCCCAAGCGAAGAAAACAGTCTGTCCTCTTTCTGCATTAGGAAATGTCCTCACTTAGCAAACAACCCTTGCCTCTCCTTGGGTCTCCTACTGGGCATCTCCCCCCTTTCTCCCTGGGCATCTGGGGCCACTGACTCCAAGGTGCGGTCCGAGCTGCTTGACTCTGACCTGCTCAATTTCCAGCTGGGGGCAGCTGGCAGAAGAGGCGGAGCAAGCGAATGCTTTGAGCAAAGGCTTCTCTGAGGCAGGCTGGAAGGCTGGCCTATGTGGCGGGCAGTGGGATGAGGGGAGCTCTTTATGCAGTTCTTTATGGCTGTCTCCTTAAATATTAACTTGTGTTTCTAGTGTAAAGGTTGGAAGTGTCCTATCAATAAAACATGGGTGGCAACGGCACAGCCTCCCAGTCACATTGCCGGACACCTTCAGAGGAGTAGTTCCAGAGGGGTAGCCGTGTTAGTCTGTATACAGCAAAAAATGAGAATCTGGTGGCACCTTAAAGACTAACAAATATCTTCGGGCATAAGGTTTCGTAGGCTCCAACCCACTTCATCAGATGCAAGCCAGTTAAGTCCCCATGGCACAATGAGTCCCTAACTTCTCTGCTGAGACAGCTAATGGGACACAGTGTGGCCTACTGGCTAGGGCATTGGAGTGGGATTCAGAACGATTGGCATTCAATTCCAGCCTCTGCCACTGGCCTGCTCATTGATCTTGGACACATAACTGTCCTTTGCCTGTGCCTCAGTTTCCCCATAGAATCATAGAAGCTGGAAGGGACCATGAGAAGTCATCAAGTCCAGTCCCCTGTGCTCATGGCAGGACCAAGTACCCTCTTAACCCATCTGTAACTTGGGGTTAATAATGACCCTGACCTCTTTTGTAAAGTGCTTTGATACCTACTAAAGATAAGAGTTAGGGATGGGTGTTGTTATGTTGGCTAGTTGTGACCATGGCTCTGGTTGTATGGGCACCTGTCCCTTTGGGTCCCTCAACCAACTAGAGTGGACCAGTAATTTTCAAATGGAATATTTTTCCATTGGAAAATGCCGATTCCTGAAAGAGCAACATTTGGCAGAAACGGGTGGATTTTGAACTTTTGTTTAGAAATGAACGACCAGGAAGTGGAATGGAGCATTCCTGTACAGTCAGAAGCTGAACAACAACAGAATCCTGTGGCACTACATGGAAGTCAGAAGCTGGTCATCCTTTTCAGAATAGAACGCTTCGTTTTTTTGGTTTGAAATGGCTCAAAATGATCCCACTGGAATGTCACACAATGGGAAATTATATATTTTGCTGGCTTTTGTTCCATTTGAAACAGTGGAATTTCCCACAAACCAAAAATCTGGTCCCTACCCAGCTTTCTAATTGTTTCCACTTCCTGGTGCTACCTGGACCAAGCTGACTCATTCCCCTCACCAGCCTCTTGGGATTCCCACCCCGACCTGATGTATTATTCAAATTCATACCCGGGGAGTTTAAGAATAATAGCTAAAGAGCAGATAGGGAAAGTGTTGTTAGAGGGAGAACTGCTAGTACCCCATCATTCACTTTGCTCGACACTTCGCATGATCAGACTCTGTTTTCAGCTGCTTATTTATATACTAGTGTAAATGTGAAAGAGCCTCCCCTGAAGTCAACGGGCACCAAGAGTGATTGGGAGCAGAACTGGGCCCAAGATTTTCTGTGTTGAGCATGCACTTCTCGTGGGTTTGAACCAAGGATCTCAGCTGAGAAGTGCATGAGCTGTTACAGCTTGAACTAATGAGGCAGGCTTGCTAGCTTGTGCTACGCCAAACGCCACTGCAGACCACATACTGAGGGGCCTACAGCAGTGGTTTTCAAACCTTTTTTCTTGGGACCCAGTTGAAAAAAGTAATTTAAGCCCGCGGCCCAACAATTACATTTTTCAGCCAAACAAACAAGGAGTCCTGTGGCACTTTTAAAGACTAACACATTTATTTATCGCATGAGCTTTCGTGGAAGAAAATCCCACTTCTTCAGATGCTTTGAAGCTTTTGAAGCTTTATTATAACTAATTAAGCTATCGACTTACTTAATTATAGAATAATATATAAACTAAATATTTCCCATCATACTGTTTAAATATGAATATTACTATAGTAAATTAAACAATGAATTCACACTACTGCAGCTCTTTTTGGGTCATTTAACTTTTTGCTAATTTAACTCCTGACCCACTGAGGTCTGGGTATTGCTGAGTTAATGGAAAGGGAGACTCAAGGAGCAGAACTAGTGGGTAGCACTCTGTCCCGCTTCATTAGCCAGTCTTTAGTTTAGAGTACATTTTAAGTGATTTGCCTGATCTTACATACGGAGTTGATGACAGTGGTTGGGCTAGCACCATATCTCATATCTTTCAGCTTTACTCCTGATCTGGTTGGGAGTTTGTCTTTTGACAGTCACTCAGTCTGTGCTGTCTCTTCTTTCTCCCATTTATTTATATTTTTCCCAGCACTTTCAGTGTCTAATGTGAATGTCTCCCTGTGCTGGAAGTCACTTCTGGTGGCAGATCTGGTATTTCATAAAGGAAGTAATTAAAATCCCATTGATCTCTGCAGTAGGCTGATTACTTTTAAAATTATTGGCCCTTAGAGCTAATATAGAACACGCAATGGCAATACTTAGAGATAATCTTATCTCACCTGCCTTAAAAGTGATATGACAGAAGTGGGAAAGTTCCTATGTACTTGAATTTAATACTTGCCTCAATATCATCTGTCTAGCAGCAGTCAAATAGGGAAATCCTGGAAGTGATAAAAAAGGGTGTCTTGGCAAGTGTGTTCCTAACTGGCCTATGAATGAGTGTCCCACCCAGCCCATTCAGAGAAAATCCATGCAATATCTAAGGTTAGAACTTAGCCTCTTACCTGAATTTGGTTTCATTAACAGACAAATAAACTATAAAATAAAAAGATCAACTCAAGCTGATTCCTCTAGGATTCCTCTCTCAGGATTGCTCAGCCCATACCCCAGATCCTCTTTCTCTATAGAGAATCACTCCCACCACTGTCTGTCCACATGGAGTTAGGAGCTATCTTCCTCAGTTATCCAATGAAACACGTAACACTTTCCTAGTGGGATCAGCACATACTAACAGGATGGGATGTCTCAGGCAAACATTGCTGTCCTGGAGCATGATCTTATCTTGCCAGCCATTTATGAGCCTATGATTTTTAAGGGGGAGACATTTTCTTTTCCTTACAAATCCATTGCACACCTTCACATTTGATTTTTTTTTTTTTTAAATTCCCCTAACTGTACCAGAAAACCTTGCCTTCTCCTCAATCCGAGCACTTCTGTATGTTGGAGAAGAGATGTGTGCATGAGCAGAAGAATTTAACCTCAAATCCAGGTCCATAATTCATGGCTGATCCCCACCCTCAAAATCTCAACCCACACCCCTTAAATTCCAATAAAATAACATTCATGTTGTAGATTTTACACAGGCTCTTTTGCTTTTTTAGTAGCTGTCTTTTAATTTAAACTAAATAGTCTAGTAAAATCTTCAGACTAACAAGGAAATAGCTCCCTCCGAGGATGGATCTTTTCTAGGACAAATGTTGCTTTCTTACCTTGTGTGGGCTGACACACAGCGTAAGGGTAACTAACTTGAATTAAGTTCCAAAGCGGTAGCCATATTAGTCTGTTGCAAAGAAACAAACAGAGTCCTGTGGCACTTTTAAAGACTAACAGACTTATTTATCGCATGAGCTTTAGTGGGAGAAAATCTCACTTCGTCAGATGCTTGAATTAAAATCCCAGTGAGGATAAAGCCGTTTGTCATTTTCGCACGTGTTAACAGGTCGAGATAAGGACTGTTGGGGACTCTGGGGTTTAACTTGACCTGCTAACAAACACACACATGTGAAGTCTCCAGACTTCCTTGTCTTCACTAGGATTTTAACTCATGTTAGTTACCCTGCATTGGCTAACACGAGGTAAGAATGCACCGTTTTCCATAGTGAAGACCAGGACAGAAGGTGGTGACCAGAGCCCAGCTCTCATTTAAATCTTCCGGCTTTGTTGCTCTTCCAAAACACAGCTGGTTTAATATTAGCTTGCACATTGCCGCCTCTCCTCTGATCTCTGTGTCCTGCTGTCACAAACTGGAATACTCTGCCACCACACCTGGTTCAAATTTTTCACACTAAATCATTTTTTCCAAGGGGAAAAGGGGCTTCTTTTTATATTGAATTTTTCATTAAATTTTTAATTTAAAAGAAATCAAATTGGCTACTGTAGTTTTTCCCTTACCAAAACGCCAGTTTTCAGTAAATGAAAAATGTCGTTGACACTCAAATACTGTGAGGGTGATGGTGAGTTTGTTTTTCAATCATGCAAAACAAAAACAATTTCAAGATTTTCCACATTTCCTGCCCCCTGCCTCATTTTTTAACCGGCTCTGTTTGCTGCCTGATGGACTCTCTTATGCTTGTGAAAAGTGAGTGTTTGAGATTGGAGGGTTCGGAGTTGATAGCATTTTAACGCCTGCTTTACACTAGTCTGAGTGACATCACAAGATAGCTCCATACACGGCACTGGAGGGAGACTTAATGCATAGGTTGAATCCTGAAGGTGGGTTTCTTTCTTCCTCCAAATACATAGGTTTCCACCTGCTGTGTGGGGCCTTGGGATGAGTCCTTAAAAGCCAAAATTCTCTCCTATCTAAGGTTCCCAGGGAGTGTCTTGTTAAAGAAGAGATTTTCCACAGCCCGCTTGGCCACGATTTCCCCCTCTCCCTCACTGCTGTTCAGTGTGCTTCACGCATGTCCTTCGCACAAAAGGTGGCTGCGTGACAGCGGCACACTGGTTAAAAGGGACTGAAGCAATTGTGTTCCTTGAGCTTGCTATAAAAATGGAAAATGTTATTTATGATAAAAATGCCCATTTCCTTGAATTAATTCCCATGGAGGCTGTCGTTTCCAGTGCTCTAGGCGCTCAAGAGCTCAGTAAAGATCATAAAGGGACCTGTTCACCCCATTGGACAAGCTTTCCATTCTTCCACCCTAAACCCCAGCTGCCTTGGCTGGCGAGGTGCTGGGATCATTGAGGTGGGGTTTATTTTTCAGGGGCCCATAGAGTATAGCTGCAACAGAAAGCTTTCCCTGGCTGGCACATACAGGGTTAAGAAGTCGGGGCCTGATCCCACTCGCCCTGATGCAAATCCGGAATCACGGCAGATGGCACCGGAGTCCCTCTGGTGCAACGAGACATACCCCAGCCTGGGGCCTCTAAAGTGGGCCGGCCGCCTGCCCTGTGTGCTCCTCCTGCTGCTTATTCACAGTCCAGCGCCCTTGCCGAAAGGAGTGGGAAGCCGAGCGCTGCCATTGGCTGCTGGGGAGGCTCCTGGCACTGGGAACAGCTGAGGCTTTGGCTGCTATTGACAGGGAAAGAACTAAGGGAGAGGTTGTGGGAGGGTGGCAGAGAGAGACACAGTTTTGCTGGTTCCCGTGCAAGGAGTAAAGCCACTGCAAGCTGAGAGCAGCTTGGAATCTCCGCTGCTTCCAGTTGATGACATCCTTCGGCCTTTGGGAGATGGCAGGGGGAGGAGGAGAAAAGACTTAGAGGAGACAGACGTGTGTGTGTCAGGGGAGAAGCGCCGTGTCTTGTCAAGCGGAGCATGGCCTGCTGCTGGGAGCCTTCTCTTTGGATGCCTGCTCCTTTGTAACATCACAACAAAAGGCTGGAGTGTGATTGGGGTAAGTGACTGCTCAGATTTCCTCCCGTTTCTTTCCAGCGCCATCCAAGGCTCCGGCACAAGATTAGATGTGTCATGCCATGTTGATCGCATGTATGGTAACAAGATGCACCCCCCCATCCATGACCCCCAAGAAAACAGACCCCTCCACCCGGTTCAAAGATAACTCCCCCAGCTATAGAATGGCCTGAGAGTCCATCCTACCCCCTGGCTTGAAAATCCTGTTTAGCCCTGCTGGATTTGGGGAGTGCTATTTCTGTGCCTGCCCTTATTGCTGTACACTGTGGCACACCTCTGGGAATACAGACACAAAGCCAGAGGAAATGCAACCTTTCCCAGGTCAGCAAAAATGTCTGGCCCTGTCAGGGCTGCAGTTTATATATAACCGTGCTGAGTGTCACAAGGCCTGTCACAGGGCAGTAAAGGAAGTGGGATTTTTGCAGGGAATGGGATGGGTACATCTTTTTTGGGTAAGGTCATCTCTTTCCTGCTGTTGTGGACAAAACTCTGAGCCAAGTGGTCACTGGAATGGGGCATGGCAGATTGTCAGGGGGTGGTTAGATAAATGTTGCAAACACTAAGGCTGGTGAAGGAAAGGAGATGAGAAAAGGGGAAGGCGCAGAAAAATAGCAGTAGTTTTTTATCATATGCTTTGAAAGTTTCACATCTATTTAATGTTGCCAGAAGGCAAGTCAGCTTCTTTGGAGAAAGGGAGTTTGCCCAGACAGTATCTGTGGCAATTTCGCCTTACTCTGGTGGGCCTCAGCCTTATTCTGGAGAGCTCACCTGTAGGACTCAGAGGAGAGTTGTTTCCCTGGCACAGTATATCCATGACCTCTCTGGAGAGCCTGCCAAGAAGGGCCATTTACCAATAAAGTCTGGTCTATGCCCAGCTTTTGGGGTGGGCTAACTGTCGGATTAGGGAATGATTTTTTTTTTAAAGTCAAATAATGAAATCAGTACAACCCCTAAAATAGATGCAGTTATACCAGGTAAAAGTGCCTTATATTGATAGAACTTATTCTGCTAAATTTACAGGAGTCGAGTGTATAGCAGTGGTTCTTAGCCTTCTGTGGGTCGTGACACACTTGATGGCATATCGCGATCCTACAAGACCCACACCAGCCCACCCCTCCCCAGGTCAAATCCAGCCATCTCCCCAGCTCTTTGTGATGCACTTACCGCTGTGTGGTGACACAGTAATGTGTCCCAACACTGTGGTTCAGAACCGCTGGTGTATAGGTATAAATGGGCCTTTAAACTGGTATAACTGTATCCTCACTAGAGGGTTGTGCTGCTTGAGCTTTACGGATTTCCAATGGCTATAGCTAAAGTGGCACAAAAACTGTGTTTACAGACTCAGACTGTAGTGGTGTTAATTGCTCACTTCATTTGCAACTTGTTAACCCCTTATGCTTAAGTATCTGTTCTGTCTTTGTATTTAGCTGTGACCCTCCGAGAACCTTTCCCGAATCCAAAGAAGAGCTCTGTGGAGCTCAAAAGCTTGTCTCTTTCACCAACAGAAGTTGGTTCAATACACTCACCTAGTTTCTCTATTAAACACTGTGTCACATATAGTTGTGGCTGGGAAACTGAATATATGACACAGATCCCAGCTGTACATCTATTTAACAGTAATTGCATCCTGCTCCGAGATCCCTTCTACATTGCACCATAACCTCCCACCTGTTGTTTGGAGTTTAGCCATGATTTAATACAGCAGGAAGAGGAGATTAAAAACACTTAAAATTATTTCTGGAGCCCACTCCAAACACGGTTTAAGATTCCACTGCTTTTTCATAGATTTTAAAGTCAGAATGGATCACTGTGATCATTTATCTGTCCTCCTGCGTAACACAGGCCATAGAACTTTCCTGAAATAATTCCTGTTTGAACTAGGGCAGAGTTCTTCCAAAAAAAATCCAGTTTTGATTTCAAAGTTGCTAGCCACCCCAGCTCTTGGTAAATTGTCCCAATGATTAATTGCCCTTGTTGTTTAAAATGTACACTTTATTTTCATCTGAGTTTGTCTACCTTCAACCTCCAGGCACTTGATATTGTTTTTACTAAAACACCGGTGAGATCCTGCTCTGGTTTGGATCTTTCTCTTTTTGCATTCAAAGTTAACCAAATTATTGATGCTGGGGGAAGAGGAGGAGAAACCAAACTGATTTGGAAAAATCTTGTGGGGCAAACGGGACCTTCTCAAAGTGGATGGGTCAAATGCTGGACCTTTCTGCTGTGGCTGTACCTTACATCTGTCCAGCAAAGATAAAATTCACCCCTGTGCAGGCAGCCAGCACTACGCCCAGGCATAAATAAAATCCTATTTTGAGGGCTTGTGTGATTCATAGGCTTTGTGCCAACCTACTCTGCCATGGCTGATTTGCTAACCCAGAGCTGGATCCAAAGCCCACTGAACATGTGAAGTGTTTTGGAAAAAATATGCTGCTCTATTATTTTTAAAAATTACTCGCCAGCCCTGCACGTGTGATGAGCAATGTAATAATAATAGATGACCAATATACTGAAGTGAGCACGTGCAAGCCAAAACGATGCAGCTCCAGTGCCTTTCAGGGTATGGGACAAGGTCAGTCAGTACTTTCTCACAGACATTTGAAAATAGGGTGGGCAGGGAAATTGTAAGGATGGGGGATTGTCTGAGTGGGATTTGTGGTGGGATATCTTAAACTGATGAATTTAGGCACACAGGCCAGATCCTCAAAGGTATTTAGGCTCTTCACGTCCATTAATTTCAAATAGTTTCAATGGAAGTAAAGTTAGACACACCCTTGATAAAATTTTTATGAATCAAAATAAATAAGCACCCAACAATAACAACCTGGTAGAGTGCATATAGAATAGAGGAAAACCCATTTGGAGGGGAGGAAATAGGTTTTACGTTTCAATCTTCCAAAGAATTATTGTAACTATGGCCCACAGAACTGTTTAAAAATGACAAGGAATACTGTCCATGGTAGCTCTTTAAGAAACAGTGGCATGATGTCAGCACATGACAGCAGTAAAGGAATTGAGAGGAGTCAAGTCCTTGTTTCTAATGAGGCTCCTGCTTTGTAAACAGTCAGATTGCCAGGTACCAGCTGGGAGATACGCTGGGAAATATTAGCCTGTGTATCTCATCAACAGACAGCGCTGCAGAGGGACTGCCTCACAAACAAAAGTGCTGAACACAACACGAATAGCAAACACAAAGGAGGTGGGGACTCCAGAGCTTTGCCATCTGTGCAGGGGGAATTCCTGAGGATAGGGTAATCAATCAATCAAATGCAGGTAGCTAGGCAAGATGAGCTCAGCAGCTGTATGAAGGTATCTGGGGACCTGGTGATGGTGGCAGGAGCCATTAGGGTTTTAGGCCTGATTCTCATCCAAGGGTGAGTCTTTTCATTGGTTTCCATGAACTTTAGATCACCTTGGTGCTGGGGGTGCGGGGGACGGACATGTGCAGAAGTTAAGATGCACGTAAGTCCTCCAGTGCGGTGGTTTTCAACCAGTGTCAGGACACATTAGTGTCACCACACAGCAGTAAGTGTATTGTGGAGAGCTGGGGAAATGGCTGGATTTGGCCTTTGGGGTGGACTGGTGTATTCCATAGGGTTGCAACATGCCACTTTGTGTGTCATGACTCACAAAATATCGAGAACCACTGCTTGAGCTTGTGTGTTTCTGCATCCAAAGGTTCATAGGGCTCCATTGTGGAACCTGTACAAATGCTGAGTGAAAGGACTTTGAACGGTGGAACTATTCTGGGTGCAGAGCAGGGCCAGGGAGTGTAGGTTTTCTGGGAGAATCGTCAGCTCTTATGTGCTCCAGTGACAACCTCCCACCCCCTTTCTGCTGTGCCTCCAGATTTCCGCCCTGTTGATTTGACCCTGTAAATGCAGGGTTTGCAGCTCCTGTTTAAGTGCAGGTATTGGAAGGCTGGGCTTACAATATTTAGCCCTGGATGATCTGTGATGGGTTTTGTCACAGCAATGTAGGCTTACGTAGACTGCACTGTAACTTCTAGTGTGGAAAATAGGAGAAGGGGGACAGCACATTTCCTGGTGGGCATGAGAGTTGCACTGAGGCGCTCCATGTGCGAGCAGAGTCTTAGTGTTTACATATGGTGCCTTGCATACAGTGGGAAGGAGTCCCTGCCCCAAAGAGCCACCAGTCTATGTGGACAAAACCCTCCCATAGTCTGATCTGCTTGGCATGGCTTGGGAGAAGTCTGGGACTGGAGCAACTGTGGGTGCTGTTGGTAGGAACTGAGGGTGCATAGATGGAGTTTTTATATTGTTGACCCATGCAATGCTGTCTGGCTCTGGCTAGCATCATCGACCCCTTCATTTTGATGAGAGTGAAATTCACCTGCAATAGGTTTCAAAATAAAGAATGAAGGCTTCCTGTTTTCTACAGGAGCTCAAGGTGGGACTTCCATAAGCAGTAGTGTCGGCCTCTCTCTCTTACTGTTGGAATCAACAGTTGACGGTGGTGGCCATACTTTTATTCCCAGTGGGTGAAATTCCCCTCTCTGCAAGGCCTTTATACCATTTAAGTTTTACCTTAGACTGTTGGGCTGTACCATGTAAGAGGTTTCCAAACTATGTTTCATAACTGCCTATTGATTGGTGAAGACTTTGGCAGGGATCTTCAAGGCACTCTGTGATTTGTCCAAATGCAAGTGACAGCCTTCCCATTCCAGCTCAGGAAGGAGCCCTGGGGTCAGAAAGTCTGAGACTCTCTGATAAGCAGCAAGGCAGCATGATCTACATGGCATATTAACATGTGCTTTGTGTGTCACTTAGAACATGGTAGGAGCCTTTTCTTCCTTTGTGAGCAAGATAAGTTCCGAGCCTGGAAGAAATGTGCATTTCTTGTTTATCTATGGTTCAACTGAAAAAGGCTCATGATGACTCCAAATTTGTTCTGTTTGCAGCCTTTGGTATTGGGTTATTTGCAAGGGGCTGTATTTTAAGCTCTTGCTGCTGATGCTGTGCATACAGCTATTTGCATTTGTACAAGTGAGTGCACATCCATGCGGCTTGCATGGTATTTGTATGTGCAAACACTAGGCTGGTGCACTGACTTGAGTTACAGCCCCCAAAAGGGGGTACATCCAAGGTTTGCATGTGAAATCCAGTGTGGGGGTTGGCATTTATTTGTGCAACGCTCTGTGCTCCGGTTTGAACTCCCTCTGGAACTAACGATTATCACAAACCTCACCACTTTCTGCTCCACATGCAAGACAGATTTCTCTGGCCATATCTTGACTATAAACACATAGGAACAAGTATATTTAACAAATAATAAACCTGCCCCTACCAACCAGGACACTCGACTCCACACATTTCTCCCTCTGGGGAGAGGAGAGAATAATCAACGTGTGACAGATGTGTAGTTGTGTTGCTTAATGCATTGCTGGAAGATGCTCAGGTATGGTGATGAGGACGGTATAATAACGGATATAGAATAGATCTTGCTCTGAGCAGTGGAGAATTCCCCATGGGATATGCAGACATGGAGGCTGGATGAAAATGTGACCTCAGATGAAGAATGTTTCAATAATTGTGTCCATTAGCTGGTTGTAGCCCATTTATTTAGCTTCCCCCATCAAACTTTAAAGGTCACGAGTTTTTGATGTGGGTGGCAGTTGAAACCCAAAACTTTTTCTGTCCCCTTTTTATGTTGTTTTAGGAGTGGATCGTGGTTACCAAGGGCTGCACAGTGGAATGTATGACCATGGCTGGCTTGGTCCAGTTGTTCAACAGCCTGTCCAACCTTAGCTTACTTAATGTTACAACTATTTTCCCGGCTTCTATGGCCCCTCCATTTCAATGTGACTAACGGATGCTGAAAAACAGGCTGTGCAGGGGATTTGAAGCGCTGCTGCTTCTGGAGAAAGGCTGATAAAGAGAACTACCGGTAGTTTTGTGGTGAAAGCAGGATGAAATTTCTCTTGATGGTTAGAGTGATTGGGAGCAGCTGTAGCACCATCCCCCTACAAAGGATCAATGGCCCACAGGCTGGCTCTGCAGATGCGAAGGAGAGAGGGCTGTCTCTTTCTTTCCTCCCCCACTTCCTCCATGGAGTCCTTAAACCAAGACAGGGTGAGCGTCTTTTTCAGAGGTCTGTTTTAGCTCAGACAGAAATTATGGGTTTCATGCAGGAACTAGGTTCCAAAGGAGTAGCCGTGTTAGTCTATTGCATAAAAACAACAGAGTCTTGTGGCACTTCTAAAGACTAACAGATTTATTTATCGCATGAGCTTTCGTGGGAGAAGATCCCACTTTGTCAGACGCTTTTTAAAGCATCTGACGAAGTGGGATCTTCCCCCACGAAAGCTCATGCAGTAAATAAATCTGTTAGTCTTTAAAGTGCCACAGGACTCTGTTGTTTTTCTGCAGGAATTAGTGGGTCAGGTTCTCTGGCCAGTGTCATGCAGGGACTCTCAGACTAGATTATCTTAGTGGCCCTCCTGGCTTAAAAAAGCTCTAAATCTCTAATGCTTTTCGATCTAAGGAATCTTCCCACCTCTCTTTGAAGTTGCCAGCTCCCTTATTCTGCCATCATCCTGATCTGAGTCTGTTCCTCCTCCTCAAGGCTGGCAGGAGGCATTTTAAATGTTCTATTGTCACAGCACCATGTACCAGCCAGCCAGGTGGGGCAGCTTCAGGAGCTTTCCAGCAGCAATAACTCAGCTTGTTTGGGCTGGGTCAGTGAGCTGCAGGGTGGGGATAGGGCTCAGGTGAATTCACTCATGGTTTTGTTCTACCAGATTGTGCACATCGTGCCATTGAGCCAGTTTCTGCTGCCTTTCCTTGCTTGGCAAACAGGTGCTTCATTTGTTTCCCAGGGACTGGCCACAGATCAAGGCACACGGTGCAAATAGCAGTGGCAATCTGTCCCAGTGAAGACAGTGGGGTAAGGCACTGCTTTGCTTTAGTGTGGGGTGGCAGAATTGGGTCTGAAAGAAAGGTAACTGCCAGCAAAACACACGTTATAAACTGGCTCTTTCTCAAGGCCTCCTCTCTTGACCCTTCCTCATCTCATCACTGGTGGTCTGCAAGTGCCTTCTCCTCTGCATCTCTTGCTGTCTGAAATAGCCTCCTTATGTATCTCCCTGCCTTGCCAATTTGCCCTTTCTTTTTGCTCTCCTCTGAGCAGGTCTCTGCTCCCTTGCTCTGTAGCATGCTTGTCACATGTGGTGTCTCCCTCTCTCGTGGTTGATTTAAATAGTGAATAACTGCCAACAACTGCTCCCAGCTCATGGAGTTCGCTTGTCTAGCTCAAGTGCCCTGCTGATGACCTATGGTGTGGGTTAGTGCTCCTCTCTTTAATTTCTCCCTTCTCATTATTGTCCTTGCATTGAGGTAGCATCGACCAGGAGCCCAGTGTGCTAGGTGCTGTACAAACCCAGAACAAAGAGATGGTTCCCTTCCTCAGAGAGTTCACAGTCTCAGTGTATATCACCCGAAAACAGATGGATATGGACAGATGGGGTGAGCATAAGGAAATGATGTGACTGCACTGGTCAGCAGGACAGGAAGTGAGCGCAGCACACCTGCTGCTTAGCCATTGCCTCGTATTTTGTGAACATCACAGCAAAGGAGAATGTTAAGTGGGAACTGAAGGATAATTAGGTGGCTTTGCTGATGTTTGCGGGAAACACTTCCCAAAGGAGGAAAGGGCAGCCTGGGAGGAAGCACAAAGGCGCTTGTTTGAAAATTTAACAAGTGGGCATGGGCTGGTGGGAGGAGGGAGTCCACACCTCAATAGTGAATGAGTAATGATATGTAACATGGGGATGGACCATTCATGGGTTTGAAAGCGGCCATTGGCTGACTGACTGAATGCCATAATTGATCCACCATACATCACCCATTAAAGCACTACCCAACCCTCTCTTTCAGTTGTAGAGGCCTGTATTTGGGCCTCTTGGGGTTTCAAATTGATTTGAGAGCCTTGGAGCAGTTTAAAAAAATAGCACTGTCAGCTAAGAAACCCCATTTGGCTCTCCTTGCATGTGTTTGGTCTTTCCTTTCCTGTCTTCACTGTGGCTTGTAAAGCTGAAGCCACTAGCCCTTGCAGGAATGCCATGGCAGCGTGAGTAGGGGGAAATGCTGGGCACTGGCTGTTGTTCACAACAGGGTGATTATGTTTTGCCAGCACTTTGCACGTCAGTGTTGCCAACTCACCTGTTTTCTTAAAGCCCCAATTTCTGGAGTCCTGTGGTTATGTGAGACTCTTAGTTTTCATTTAAAAAAAACCCCACCCATAAATTTATAGTCTTCCAAGTTATAGAGAAAACATGATCCTAAAGGCTCAAAGTCCAGCAGGCAAATAAAGACTCCAACACTTTTGTCTTAAATATGATTTTTGCGGCCTGACTTGTAATCCTTTTTTTAATGTTTGTGGTTATTAACACTTCTGTGGTTGAAATTTCCAGAGGGGTAGCCGTGTTAGTCTGTAGTACAGCAAAAAACAACGAGAGTCCTGTGGCACCTTATAGACGAATAGATTTTCTTCGGCATAAGCTTTCGTGGACTATAACCCACTTCATCAGTTGCATCTGACGAAGTGGGTTAGTCCATGAAAGCTTATGCCGAAGAAAATCTGTTAGTCTATAAGGTGCCACAGGACTCTCGTTGTTACTTCTGTGATTGGATTTTCAGCATATCATGCCAGCACTGTTCTCTAAAGCAATAACCAGCTCAAAGGAGTCTCGCTTTCCCTATCAGTCTCAGCGTGGCTGTATATCTGGTGCCTTGTCATTTCTAAATCAAGACATTCAGGCTGTCAGGCCTCCTGTACCCCAGAACAGAAGCTGATAAGATTGAAGACATTGTGGTTTCAGGGCTGTATCAGTGCTGGAAGGAAGCGTGCAGTGTTTCTTTAAATCTGATTTTGAAAAATCTATGAAATCTGTAACAGGAAACCAGGAAGGAACTGTTTGCACAGAAGGTCTACAGTGAAGCAGGGAGCTGGGGCAGAGTAGCTATGGACAGAGTACTGTTTTCCTTAGTCCAATAGAGTTCCTTGTTCAGTATTAGAAGAAAGCAGCTCTGTCACTTCATGACATGTCAGCACCAGTCTCTGATGATCTTCATCCTGGCTGCTGATGTCTCTAATTCTTTTAGGGCCTGCTTATAGAATCACAGAGAGACAAGGTGGGAGAGGTAATATCTTTTATTGGACTAACTTCTGTTTGGTGAGAGAAACAAGGTTTTGAACTTAAACAGAGCTTTTCTTCATGTCAGAATCATAGACATGTAGGGCTGCAAGGGATCTGAAGAGGTTATCTAGTGCAGCCTTCTGCACCAACGCAGAGCCTTGTAGATCTAGACCAGTGGTTTTCAAACTTTTTTCCTCAGGACCTGGTTGAAAAAAATCATTTATGTCTGTGATCAAATAATGATATCTTTCAGCAATGCATTCCAGTCTTGCAGCAGTGGCAGAGGGGGCGTTACGACCCAGTACCTGAGAGTTTGTGACCCAGTACTGGGTCCCGACCTGTAGTTTGAAAACCACTGAACTAGACCCTCCCTAATGGATGTTTGTCCAACACGTTCTTAAAAAACCCACCAGTGACAGGGGAGGGGCACAACCTCCCATGGAAATCTATTCCAGAGCTAGCTATCTTTAGAGTTAGAAAGATTTTCCTAACATCTAACCTAAATCTCCTTTTCTGTAGACTAAGCCCATTACTTCTCATGTATTCTTTGGCACACCTGTAATAATGAATTTCCAAAGGGCAATCAGTTGTTTTGATCACACAACTACCTATTGAGATTCAGAGAAGTGCCTCTAATCAGTCTTTTTTGGCTAGGTGTATGGCTTCCTCTTTGGTTGCAAAAATCAGGCTGAAAATCTCAAGAGAATGGGCTCCTCTGGGAGATTTCAGGATCCTTCCTGCTTCTAATCTTTAGGCCCAGATCTCTCCAGAATATCATTTTTTCCTGTGTTGTTTCACTAATTCTGGTTTTTGTCCTAGTTGATGCAATGAGGTGCAGAAGCACATGAAAATGGTGTGGGTGGGTGGGTGAGTGGGTGATGTGTGTGTGTGTGTAACCTAACTGAACCTTAATTAACCTCAAAATTAAGATTTTATATACATTTCAAGTGACAGCTCAGGATGAGTCCCATTTTATCGATTGAATTGATTGGTTCACACTTGTTGCACTGTCTTGGGATTGCCTTCTTTAGCTGCTGATTTGGTCTTTAGAACAAGCAAAAAAATGGATCGTGCTTTCTAGTTAATTATTGTTAACTGTATTACATAGGATCAGGTCAGGCTGTAACAGCACACTCCCCTGCATTTAATTTCCTCCCATTCTGTAAGTTTCCCATCTTCAAAGCGTCTGATGAAATGGGATTTTCTCCCACGAGAGCTCATGTGATAAATAAATCTGTTAGTCTTTAAAAGCGCCACAGGACTCTGTTGTTTTTCTACAGTAGACTAACATGGCTACCCCTTTGAAACTTGACTTGCTGAGGGTATGTCTGATAACTAAGTTTGAAAATGCCGGCCAGGAATAACAAAGAGTCAAGCTGGAACTCTGCAAGCCTGATCCTTCTGGGGAACAGAAATCCAAACCACAGAACTAGAAGGAAATCCTTGGAAAACAGTCAGTGTTGGAAAGGACCTAAAAGTGATAGCAGAGGGCACGGTGGGGGAGAACTTGCCATGTACTTTGGGGGCAAGAGAAGACAGTGAGATTCCAGGCTGTATGTACAGAGGCATATTGGACCAAGGACTCTTGGTTTCAGTAAGAATATTACCCAGAATTTGCAGTGTTGCATATGTTTCTGGGCACACCAGTGCTAGAAAGATGTTGATCAAGTGGGAAAAATTTAGAAAAGAATGACTCAAAAGCTCTGTGGGCTGGGGGTTAATTTATGAGGCAAGAATGAATGGACTGCATATGTGCAGCTCGGCTAAACACGGACTGGTGGGGAGGTTCGGATAAATGTCCATGGATAGCTGAAAGGTACAACTGGAAGCAGGGGGAGCAAAAGCTTAGGTGGCCTAAGGGTACATATAGGGTTTCTGGGAGGAAATTGAGATGTTCACATTGATGGTGAACATTCACAAAATGGACTATTGGCCCTAACCCTGTAAGTATGCAAGGAGTCACCTGCTTCCCTCTAAAATGGGTAGATGAGAAAACAGTAAATGTGGACACCCCAAATGGGACAACTCCCAGTGGAAATGTGAAGAACATGCATAAGTGCTTGTAGGATTGGAGCTGTGGAGTGGTATTTCAAGGGGAAAGGCAGAAGCCCCACCCTCTGAGCCACCTTAAACTGGACTGCATAAAATGCTGAAATAATCTGCCTCAGTTGAGGGGATGGATTGACGAATAGTTTGGAAGGAAATAGCCTTGATACCATTTCCTTCCAAAAAACCCCACCGCTGTTTCTGCCACTGTTGGCTGTTTCATGTACAACCTGCATGGAAACTTCCTATTGCCTCATCAGTATTTTTTGGGGGGTGGGAAGGGAGACTGGCTAACAGAGAGCTTTGGGAGGATTCATTTAGACACAAGTGGGTCGGAGCTGAAACCCAAGGTTCAGAACCAAACTTCTCTCTGTGTTGGGTGGAGTCTGAACATGAAGTTCAACATGCCCTGAGCTCTGGGGAGGTCGGATTCAACAGCAGAATTCAGCCTCCAGCCGCTCCTCACTTCTGCGAGTGTTCAAAGCTTGGACTTTGGTTTAGTGTCTTATCCCTAAATGTCCGTGACAACCTTTGTTTGTGCATTCCTTTTTGCCTAGTCGCATTTCTCCTGCTTAAAGCAGCTCTTTGCAGAATGGGTGGCAGTGCTTCCTGGAATCTGCATGTGAGTTCATTCGCTGTACCACTGGACCGGTTGGTTTTATCTAAGTAGACCTCTTGGTGCTGCTTCTGCGCTGCTCTCCAGAAGATGTCATCAATCCAGGCAGCATTTTCGTTTTCAGGTCCAGGTGAGGAGACACCTGTCTGTTCCCAGAGTGTTGCTGTTCTGCACCACATGATGCATTTGCAGCAATTAGGTATTTTTCCATTTGGCTTATGTAATGTTAATTGTATGTTTATCCTGTAGTCTCATCAGGAGCTTCGGCGTGCCAGTCACCTGACATTCAGGTTCTCTTTCTGTGCATCTAGCTAGTGTTTATTACATGATGGATTCCTCAGTAACCTGTAAATGTCACTGTGCAATTTCTCTCATCCATGGCTACAGCTAAGGGTTTGTTGGGTTTTTTTCCAGTCAGAGCACTTTTTTCTCAGTCTTTGATCTTCCAGAAGAAGTAGAAAGCAGGAAACAAATAAACTTTTCATCTGAAACAAAACTTTTCAGGGGCGAGAATTTAACTAGAAACTTCAAACCCATCCATAGTTCTTTCTGCAGGAGTAGGATTTCACACTGGTGTGTCTGGATGCTGTCCTTCACATCAGGAAACTCCAGCTGAGCTGTGCACAGCATGAGTTTATTTTCATTGTGCTTCTCTGGCAGGGAAAAGTCCTTATCTCCTTCACCAGGGATGTTTGTTCCAGCCCATGAACACTGCCGGCTCTGTCCTGCAGGCAGCGATGCGGCTCTGGGTGGGCGGACCCGACCCGCTCTGCTCCACACCCCTCCAGCAGCTCTGCTGTCCAGCAGGGGGTGGGGCCAGCAGGGGCCATCAGCCCCACACCGATGCTACTGACAGGAGCCAGCCCCGAGCCCGGGAACTGGAGGCTGCCCGCTGGCGGGTGCCGGTCCCAGCCCCTGCTGGCAGGGCACCTGAGGCCTGGCCCCATCCCCTTTTGGCCCGGCCCCTGGCACCTGCTGTGGGTGCGGTGGTTGGAGCTGGCACAGGGACCAGCAAAGGTTGCCGATCACTGGCTCAGAGGGATTGAATTATTAACAAAGACTCTCTTTATCCCAAATGTCAATCAGTTATTGTGATTAAATAGGTGTTGGCAAAATAATGAAAAAAGAGTTTTAAAGTGCCCGATTAAAATCTCTTTCTCTTTTAGTGTTTCAAAGTCTATTACATGCTGTTGTCATTTCACTTTGTCTAGACTAGGGGACTTCCTGAGCAGCTTGTCTAGACTAGGGAAATTGGGACAACCCCTTTATGCAAACGAACAACCCCACTGTGACTTACACTGGTAATTTAATGCAGACATTGTCTTGCACTAGAGCAATTCATAGACACTGGGGGCATTTGCTAGCGTAGCTGCCCAAATGCAACTTCCTCACATATATACATGCACAATATCCCAAAACCACATACTGTATAGACCAAGTTTAGTCCTTCACTAAACATTCTGGCCAATCTCAGTGGTGAGCCGTGGGCATCAACTTCTGGGGAGAAACAAATGAGCATTGGTGAGGTGCTGCATTGGCTTTTTGGTTTTTTTGCTTGGCCTTTCAGGGGCATCTGAAATGTTTTCTGCCCTGCGTGGCAAATAGCAAGTGTGAAAAATCAGGACGGGCGGGTAATTAGGTGCCTATATAAGACAAAGCACCCAATATTGGGACTGTCCCTGTAAAATTGGGATGTCTGGTCACTGTAGTGACAAAAACACTAAGGACTGGTCCTGCTAATCGGAGTCTTCAAGGGCAGATAATATGTGAATGTCTCATGTAAAAAAAAAAAATGAGAGGGAAAACCAACCTTGACAAAATAAAATACAGCTTGTTCGTGTTCTTTATTCTTCATAGAGAAACAGAAAAGTACAGAGATTCATTTTATTTTTTCCTCTTGAAATTCACCTTTAAATACTCTCGAGCAGGGGTACTCATTTATTTTCTGTCAAGGTCCAATTTTTTTTGGCCAAGGTATACTCAAGTCCAGACTCCAGAGAAAATTATAATAATTAAAAAAAATAACAAGTAAATAAACTTTACTCCTCTAATGGTTAGAAACCTGCGTCTAATTTGAAGCCTAAATTTCTTGATGGACAGTTTATAACCATTTGTTCTGGTGTCCACATTGGTGCTGTACTCAAATAATTCCTCTCCCTCCCTGATATTAATCCCTCTGATGTATTTATAGAGAGCAATCATATCTCCTCTCAACCTTCTTTTGGTTAGGCTAAACAAGCCAAGCTTCTTGAGTCTCCACTCATACGGCAGGCTTTCCACTCCACAGACCATCCTTGTAGCCCTTGAATTTATCCTTTTTAAACATGGGGGACCAGAACTGCACACAATATTCCAGATGGGGTCTCACCAGTGCCTCGTACAGCGGCACTAACAACTCCCTGGGGGAGGAATGGGGAGGTAGGATTGTTTGTAGCTAAGACACCAAACTGGAACTCAGACAGTCTTAGTTCTATTCACAGCTCTGCCATAGACTCCTTGGGCAACCAAGTCCCTGTCCAGACACCAGGCATAATAATCCGTGTCTGTCTTCTTGACTGTTTAGCCTGCACTTTCCTAGGGACAGGCCATCTCTCTCACTACATGCATGTGCAGCACCTTGCACACTGCAGCCCTGACGTTGGCTAGGGCCACTAGGTACTAGCACAGCACGGATAAGCGTAATAAATCCAGAGCTGTAACATGGAGGATTTCTAGTGCGTCCCAGTTAATGGCATTTTAAAAGACACATTCTCCCTACCAAGTGATGGGAAAAAAAATTAAAAACAGGAAAATTGGATCATCTGCTGCACCTCACCAGCCCCCGTGACTCACACTGGCTCCTCTATGAGCACACTGGCAAATATTTTTCTTTATTAGTCTATTTTTAGCCTTTATGCTGGATCGACAGCTTCCAGGTGTTAGAACTGCAGCCAGATCCCTCCCATCCCTGTTTGCTCGGTTGCTTTCCTTGTCTCTGCTACAATTTCATTTGCCTGGGTCTCTATAGCAAGGCTCAGATGTTAACCCATCTTGTTCTAGGTCTTCTGTCCCCTCTAGTCTATCCCAACAAAGGCTGGGCCTGGCCAAGCAATGGATTCAACAACAGTCTTTCAGCAACCTAGAGCTAGAAGCACATAGACTTGTTCTTCGCAGAGTGATGTAGCAGTAATGACCTACAAACTGTTTCACGGCACCACAAGCAGGAGACACTTTGAGCTAGAAAAGAAGATAAGATGTTTCAGCCCCTGCTAAGTACCAGCTGCCCTTAATGAGTCTGAAGATGAAATAAATAAAAATAGACTTCATCAGCTACTGTGTTATGTCACATGGCCCGTCACTGACAGCAGCATATGTTGCATATGGTGAGTGCCAGGAGATAACAGAGAAATAATAAAGAATAATAATTAAAAAAAATAACATGACATTTCAAAATTTTAAAACAAACATTTTTCCAAACCAAACTTTTTTCAGAATTTCTATTTCAAGGGAAATATCACAACGCTGAAATTTCCTCAGAAACAGACATTCTGAGTTTCCATCAGCTCTGCCAGAGACCATCCTCCCACAGAAGCCCCCTGTTCATCCCAGACTCTCCTGCAGATCAACCTCCAGTCCAAGGTCCAATTCCTGGAGCAATGGGGTTTCCATCACTGCCCTTGACAGACGGCTGTCTAGCACAGGGACACCACTGCACTCTGAAAATATTTTGGAACCAACCTCAATTGTCTCCACCCCAGTTTTAGCCTTGAGTCCCTGTTACACCCTTTAAAGCCTCCTGAACTGTTCCTTTCCATCACTGAACTTTACAAAGGACTGAGGGAACTTCATAGCCACTCCCAGATGGCAGCACAGATCTCCAAAGGCAGCCCTATCAACATAGGTGATCTTAGCAGGTGGGCAGCGCAGGCAGCCGCCCAGGGCTCTGGCGGGGGGGACATCTCCACTTTAAATATCCTGGTGTAGTGCCCAAAAATGGTAACACACCGTTTTTGGCACTACAAGCATTAGGCCTGGGATTGGAACTCATGTGCGTCCTGCTTCTCAAGGCTACGCTCCAGCGACCAGACAATACCAGGGCCTACACGGTCTCGAAAGTTGTGCAATTTTAATCAGTATCTATGTTTGAAGAAGGCAAGGCTCCAGGTTCCCATAGCTAATCTGTTTATTTAATTTTACTTCTTATTTATTACCACAAAACCCCCATTAAAATCTGCCCTCCAGCTGGATTTCCTGTTGGCACTTGCTCCCTAATCCCTCAAAAGTACAACCAGCACCACTTGTGACTTTCAAAGCACCTTCTCATGCACCTGTATGGTCTGTAAAAAGAGAGCAGTATTTCTCAACTTCTTTGATACTGGGGACCAGTTTGCTGCCTTCCTAAACTGTGCCAGGGAGATCTCGGGGACTGGCACCCGTCCATTGACTGGTCGTTGAGAAACACTGCTCTACAGCAGGGACCGGGCCAAATCTGAACCACCAATTGTGTGCAGTTCTGGTCCCCCATGTTTAAAAAGGATAAATTCAAGGGCTACAAGGATGGTCTGTGGAGTGGAAAACCTGCCATATGAGTGGAGACTCAAGAAGCTTGGCTTGTTTAGCCTAACCAAAAGAAGGTTGAGGGGGGATATGATTGCTCTCTATAAATACATCAGAGGGATTAATATCAGGGAGGGAGGGGAATTATTTGAGTACAGCACCAATGTGGACACCAGAACAAATGGTTATAAACTGTCCATCAAGAAATTTAGGCTTGAAATTAGACGCAGGTTTCTAACCATTAGAGGAGTAAAGTTCTGGAATAGCCTTCCAAGGGGGGCTGTGGGGGCAAAAACCATAACTGCTTTCAAAACTGAGCTTGATAAATTTATGGAGGGGATGGTATGGTTACCCTATTTTGGAAATTGACTGATATTTGGCTATCGGTGGTGGATATACAAGTGGTCTAAGAGGAGAGGGTACATGGGGTGGGTTCTGAGTTATTACAGAGAATTGTTTCTTGGGTGACTGGCTGTTGAGACTTGCCCACCTGCTCAGGGTTTAACTGATCGCCATATTTGGGGTCGGGAAGGAACTTTCCCCCAGGGCTGATTGGGGGTTTTTCACCTTCCTCTGTAGCACAGGGCATGGCTCACCTACTGGTGAATTCTCTGTATCTTAAAGTCCTTAAATCATGATTTAAGGAGGTAAATAACTCAGTCATAGGTTGGTGGCCTATTTCTGGAGTGGGTGGGTGAGGTTTTGAGGCCTGCATTTTGCAGGAGGTCAGACTAGATGATCGTACTGGCCCTTTCTGACCTTAAAGTCTATGAGTCTATTCCTAATATTGTAGCCTAGTCACGCTGGGATAATCGACCTGCATTGTCTGACTCCTCACAAACCCAGGCTGTTGGCAGGTCTGGGGAGTAGCCTGGTTGGAAGCCTATTTGAGAAGATGTCTCTGGTTAGATGAACAGTGTGACAAGGCTTCTTTCTCCTTTGATCCAGATCATGTTTGTAAACTTTTCCCACCACCGTGAGGGCTAGAAACCTGATCACGTGCCTCCAGGGGCTGGGGCTTTAAGAGAAATACTCCAAACATTGTGCAACCAGAGCATAGTTGGTGTAAAACTATTATTGCTATTTATTTATTAGGACTGTGGTAGCTCCTAAGAGCCTTAGCCATGGACCAGGCCCCTGTGGTGCTAGGTGCTGTACAAACAGAACAAAAAGACAGTCCTGGCCCAAAGAGCTTGCAGTCTAAGTAAAAGACAAGAGAGAACAGGTGTATGTAGGCAGATAGGGGCCTACAAGGAAACGATGACACAAAATCACCAGGGTAGCGTTTTACAGCCTTTTACCCTGCACAGACTTAGAATGCAAGCTCTTTGAGCTGGAACTTTTTGTTTTGTGTTTGTACAACGCCTGGTGTGATAAGAAGCTGGGCCAGGCAAGTAATCATGCACCAGGCTTGTATCTTCCTGCCCCCTTTCTTTCCATCTGTTCTCCCTTACGTGCGGTTGCCACATTTGCTAATAAAAAATTCCACAAGGAGTATGTGTTGTCTCTGAGGTGAGATGGTTGTTTGCCCCTGTGTGTAAGGATAGGGGACAGACCGATCCCCCCAAGCCCACAGGAAAACCATTTAGCATATGGCATGTTTTGCAGAGGCCGAAGGGGTGGCCATTGACAAATACAGCTGCTGTTGCACGTGCTTTTTTGCTTCTCCATTAATGTGCTTGCCTTGCTCCCTGAGCAATTAGGGATCTCCACCCGTCATTTCGGAGAGGGAGAACTAGCTCACTATTTCCCCTCTGTAATGCTCTCGCTTGCAGGAGCCAGATGGTAAAATAACTGGTGGTAGGAGAAATCAGCCTGGTCTGGAGCATATGTTCGCTGTCACGCCTTCCCCATCTCCAATAGCCCGCTGAAAGCAAGTGGGCTAATCTTGTCTCTTATTCTCGGCCTGGAGGATGTACTTATTTATGTAGTTTTTGCTCCAGTTATTTCGATCTCAATTCAAATGAACAGAGCTCTTTGTTTTTGTTGGAAGGGGGAAAAGTCAAACCGCAGGGAATTATAAAACCAGCAAGGAAATTTGTCTGTCTCCCAAACATTTCTTCTGGTGGAATTTTCTGTTACCTTTTCCACCCTCTCCGGCTGCCACCTATGCAGAGCATTTGGGCTGTGAGCTGCTGGCAGAGGGCCCATTGGAGCATTTAGTTGGAGGCGGTGACCTAGGCCACAGCTGTGCACAGTGGTGGGTTCTCCCACTGCGAACGTGGACATGCTGCTCTGTCATTAGCCAGGGGAAAGGTGATGTTGGGGGAGGCACTTTGGTGGGTCATTGATGTACTTGGCATAGGGGCAGGCGGGGGCCTCTTGGTGCGCCTGATGTCATTTTAGGATGGTCTTTCTCAGTCTCCTTTGGAAAGACTTGCTTATTGAATGTAGGGAATCGGGTACCTGAATCTGGGTGGGCAGAGTGTTGAACGAAGTGTATGACAGTGGGGTTGCTAGGCGTAGCTTTACCACTGCCTTCTACTGGTTGGAATCAGAACTGCTCAACTGAGTGGTATAGCCTCCATACTGCTGCCAGTGAGGGTTCTCCTTTAACTTGGGTGGGCGGGACCTGGGCTTTTGGAGCAGGAGGATCTGCTTTTGTTCTTGATGTGATGTCACCAGGAAAGTATTTTACCATAGTCCACTGAGCTTGCATTTACAAGGATAAAATTAAATAAGAGAGGACTCTCTTTACTGATTTATTTAAAAGGGCGAGCCTCCAAGAAGGGGACATGGAAGAATGGTATGCTTATAATATATTTAGCACATGATACCAGAAGAGGCGTGAAAGTACACTTGTTGGTTTGGAAGTTATTCCAACTTTAGGGCCAAGGGGATGGAGTTTAGAGAGAAGAAATATCCCTGACTACTTCTTCCAGATAATCAGTTTTAATATGTTTGTGCAGAAAACAGGCCCTTTGCAAAAAGCTCGATCGAGAGAGCATCTGTGTGCTGGATTCATTTTAAAGAGCATCACAAAGTGGGTTGAAGTGATTGAGCTTTCAGCCTTGCGAGGAAGAAGCAAATGGACTTTTGACCCAGATAAAGGAGAATCCTGACTTTTTTTTTCTAACCTAGAACATGCCCAGTGTGTTTATTTTTGTCCTTTCAGTCATTTACAGTAATAATAAAATATGCTCTTATATATATTGAACTTCCAAAAGTTCCAGAGTACTTTGACACAGTTAAAAAACATCCATCCCGATGGTCCTGCTACCAACACCCTGTTCCCTGCATTGGATGTGCAGCGGGGTGGCAAAAGATGCGGAGAATGACGAGAAAAAGTTAACCCAAGTATGTAGACTCCAGGAAAGCTTGCATGGAAATCTGGGTCAGCTGTTTTTTTATTTCAAGTGGTTTGAGACACTTTACCAGTCCGCCTTCTTACGTCATGAGTTACTTCCACACACAAGCAGTCCTCTGTCTTGGACATGAAAGCCAGGTCTTCATCCACTCAGATCGCTAACCTCTGGACCACACGTGCTGTACTGGCCTTGTGATTGGTAGTGCGTTGAAAGGTCCCTTTCTTGAAGTCTAAGGGGAGTGAATCTACAGCTCTCAGTTCCTCCCTGCCCCTTGGTTGACTCTGTGTGTTATTGACTCCAAACATTCGGCTTTGCTAGTCGTGATCTTCCACAGTTCTCCATGGGTCTTTCACTGGACTGCGTGTGTCTTTCTGCTTCTCATCACCGTTCCCACTCTCTTTCCCCTGCCAATGACACAGGCAGGTTGGTTTCAACAGTGGAAAAATATGGCCCCACTCCAAAGCCTATTGAAGTCAGTGGGAGCCTTCCCATGGACAGCATCTGACTTTGTATCAGGCCTTGTCTAAGCTGAACTGATTGTGCAGTTCTGGATGCTCACTTGATCTGGTGATGCTCTCCGCCCAGCATAGAGAATGCATGTTTGGTTTGAGAATGAGCAAACTAACCAAACTAGCAGCTGCAATCTTGCTGAAGAGTCATTTCCCTGTTTGAGCTTGTCTAGATGATCCACTAGTGCACTGCAAGTTGTCCTGAAGTAACTTGCCATGTGCTAGTTGGCTATGTGGGTTCTACTGCACGGAAGTCTGTACTAAAAGTCTTCTCGTGTGCTGTGATCTGCCCTCTCTGAAATGGGACAGATCCGTGTGCCCTAGGGAACGTGTATTGCATGGCAGCAGAGTCTGTACAGACAGTGCATGGCATGCTAGTGAGGGGTGGGTTCACGCTCCATCTTGCTGCACACTAGCTGTTCATCTAGACAAGCACCATTGGAACCCAGGCCCTGCCTGCGCAAGGTTTGCACTGTTTTAGTTACCCTGAATGAATTAAGGGCAAGCCTGCACTAAACATACTGCACAGATGCAGCTGTGCCTCTGTAGCGCTTTAATGAAGATGCTCTAAGCTGATGGGTAGGAGCTCACCCGTCGGGACAGTTAATCCACCTCCCCGAGAGATGGCAGCTGTGTTGGTGGGAGAAGTATAATGACGTTACTTTTTCATACCCCTGAGCAACATAGTTATACCAATATATGTTTGTAGTGTAGATCAGACCTAATCTGGTTCTGTTAAGCTGGTGTAAATTCCCGTGTCAATGCTCTTATTTTGGTTTAACAGTTGCAGAGCAATTTGCACCAGTATAATTTAAATAATTTTAAAAAACAATTTAGTTAAACTGGTGCACAAAGCTGCGTGAAGGCTCTCATTTCAGCTTCAGAGCTTGTCTACATTTGAAAATTAATGTGGATTAAGGTAGAATGTGAATTTAAAGCACAATAACTATGTCTGATTTAACTGAATATGTGGACAGTCTTCTTTCAGAAGCAAGAGCATCGTTCTTGCTAGTTTAACCCACTTTGAAGTTAAAATTAATCTGAACCAGCACAAGGCATTCATGTTCTGGAATAAGGGTGTCAACATGCTGAGCCGATCTGGAACAATTAGTCAGGCACACATCTTGTATGTAGAAAAGCCCTAAGAGTTAGAGTTGCTTATTTTGATTTGGCTCAAGTCAATTTCTAATTGACCTAAACTAATCTGAAATATGTTTGATTTACATTGAAATAAGAATGTCCACATAGCCTTGTGTGCTGGTTTCACTAAACCAGTTTCAAATCATGCCCTATGATTGAAATGCTGGCCCTAAAATGTTTTGCGGCTGCTTCTCTCCAGCTTTGTATCTCATGTCATTAGCCAACCCTGGGCACTGTGGACTGTGAAAGAGTCTGAATGCTGGGAGTGAATGGAGAATCCTGGTTTGGGAGCAGTATTTTTACTTACTTTTGACAAGATCCTAGAAAGTGAAGAATCAGGCCCTTGAGTTCCATAGAGAAGTTCTGTGGGCTAGTGGATTAAACTGGGGAATCCATAGACCTGGGTTCTAATCCAAATTCATACCTGCTGTGTGATCATGGACAACTTTTGTGTATTTAGACTGTAACCTTTTAGGGACAGAGGACTCTCTCTCATTGGCTAAGTCTACACTTAAAAAGTTAAGTCGACTCTGTTAAGTCGACTTAACTTTTCAAGTGTAGATTTAGCCTTGGCTCCCCGCTGAGAAGGGAGCCGCGGTTCCCTTCTTGCCGGGACCCGCACGGTCCTGGAAAGAAGAGAGCAGGGCTCCCTTCTTGCTGGGACCTGCAGTAATTAGGCCTCATTTCTGACACACCAATCTGGGTTCACTGACATCTCTTATTTGCCCAGCATGGTCTTAACAGAGTCCTTGAGTTACAGCACAAGGCCTTTTTTGGACTAGTTCAATCTGGCTGTCTCCCTTTTGCATCTTTTCCCATCCGCATTCATTGTTTAGAGGTTATTGTGACACTTCACAAACTTTTACCCTGCCTTCCAGCATTCAGTTCACAAGTGGGGGTACATTTGTACAACAGCATGAACATCCTATCCCCGATCTGAGTGCAGGGAGAATTCAGAGCAGGTCTGAACACTGCAGCTTTGAAGCCCTCTTTGCTGTTTACAGCCTCTTGGCCTGGTTCTGTCAATATTCACTACCTTCTCTAGGCTTTGTGGTGCTTTGAATCTCCCTGATTCCTGGGGGACTGATTCAGCAGAAGCATTGCAGATTGGCCAGGGCTTTCCTCAAAGGATCCTGTAGCAGGTGTCAATCCATTCGCACCCATGAAGGATTTGGCGCTGTGTTTATAAGCGTAGTGCAGTGCAGGTTAATACATGCGGAAAAAAGCAACAGAAACTCTCCTGGCCTCAAGTTCACCCTCTCCATTCCTGTGACTCTGACCTTTCCAAAGATACCCTCTCCCCTTTATATAAGAAGCAGGTATTATACATACATACAACCTATAAGGGGGAGCTTATTACCAGGTAATGCCCCTTCCCCTGAGATACCAAAGGGTGTTTGCTTTTTTTGCAACAGTGTTACACTGTTGACTCATCTTTAGCTTGTGGTCCACTATGACACCCAGATTCCTTTCCACAGTACTCCTTCCTAGGCAGTCATTGCCCATTTTGTATGTGTGCAATAGATGGTTCTTTCCTAAATGAAGTACTTTGCACTTGTCTTTATTGAATTTCATTCTGTTTATCTCAGACCATTTCACCAGTTTGTCCAAATCATAGGATCTAATCAAACAAGGTACTCCATCAAGGGCTCATTCACCATCTCATCCATCAATGTGATTTATGCTATCATGTACCAACAATGCCCCTCTGCTTTATACATTGGACAAACAGGACAGTCTCTGTGCAAAAGAATAAATGGACAAATCTGACATCAGAAATAACATTCAAAACCAGCAGGGGAACACTTCAATCTCCCTGCTCACTCCATTGATGATATGTTAATAGTCATACTTAGGCACATAGGCTATGTCCACACTGGCAAGTTAGTTCGAATTAAGGAAGCTTAATTTGAACTAACTAAAGCCACGGCTACACTAGGCTTTAATTAGTTCAAATTAAGGGCTTCCTTAATTCGAACTAATAACTTCGAATAGGGTATTAGAAGTAAGGGTTAATTCGAACTAACTAGTTTGAATTAACCAATGTGGCCATGTTAGTTCGAACTAATTTGTTAGTTCGAGCTAACCAGCCCATTTAAATCAATGGGGATCGCTAATTCAAACTAAGCAAGTGCCATGAATGGCACTTGCTTAGTTCGAACTAATTTTTTCTAGTTCGAATTAAGCTAATTTGAACTAACTTAAATTAGTTCAGATTAGTTAGTTTGAACTAACTAATCTGAACTAATTTTAGTAGGTGTAGACATAGCCATAGATTACAAAGCAAAGCTTCAAAGAGAAACTGCAGAATTGGAATTCATATGCAGATTTGACACTGTTACATCTGCTGAAGTGGGTTGCAGCCCCCGAAAGCTTATGCCTGAAGAAATCTGTTAGTTTTTAAGGTGCCACAGGACTTTTGTTGTTTTTGCTGTTACAGACTAACACGACTACTCCTTTGGAACGTATGTAAATAAAGGAGCACGGGTGGTTAAAAGCACAAAAGACTCTGGTCAGGGCCGTCCCGGGGGAGGGGGGCGAACGGGGCGATCACCGCGGGTATGTGGGCCCTGTGCTGTCCCGCTCCCAGCGGGGCAGTGTGGGGCCCGCGCGTGCCGCAGCCCCTCCTCCCACAGCCACCCGCTGCCTTCAGCAGTGTGCCGAAGGCAGTGGGGCAGGGCAGGCCGGGAGGGCTATGCCCGGGGCCGGCCCTCCCCACCCCCAGGGCGGAGCAGGCAGGCCCAGGGGTGGAGCACATGGGGCCCGGCCTTTGGGCCGGCCTGCCCCAAACGGCCGGCTCCTCCTTGCAGGCTGCCTCGGCCTCCCAGCGCGGGTCCAGGGCTGCCGGGGTCAGGGCCGGGACTGGAGCCAACTCTGGCTCCACCCCCACCACCAGTCGGCCTCCAGGCCCGGCTCCCCCCCAGCATGCAGCCTCCCGGCCCAGGGCTGGAGCCGGCTCCCTGCACCAGCAGTCTCGGCCTCCTGGCCCAGGGCCGGCTCCCTGTGAGGGAGCCGACCAGTTGGCCCGCTACGCTCCCCTCCAGCATGGGGGGCGGGGGCCCCGCTTTGGCCAATTGGCCCTGGGCCCCGCTCCCCCCACGGGACGGCCCTGACTGGTCTAGTTTGTTGAAGAGGGGAGGAACAGCTAGAAGAAGGGGAGCGGTAGTGTGCAACCCCGCGACAGCGCTCCATGATCTCTTTTCCTTTTGGACCCCTTCTCACTGTGCATTAAGATGTTTTAATTGATTTATCCAGGGTGGTTCCTAGATACCTTTTCCAGAGACATTGGCTTTGTCTTCCTGTGCCTCAATTTTGCCATCCAAAAATGCGAATGAAGATAGTTGTTCATTTGTGTTCTTAGCAGCCCTTAGATGATCAGGGCCAGGATCGGGGGCTCAGTATGTCGGAAACCATAAAACACAAGTGAAGAGATGGTCCTTGCCCTGGAGAGTCATAACCTTTACTCGTCCCTCTGGAGACAGGTTGCGAGACTTAATTAATGTTTATAAGTGCTAGGATATGCCATGGAAGTGCTAAGTATTATTAATAGCAATGGTGCTGATGATGTACCAGGCATGTCCAGGAAATGGATTTGTCCAACCATTTGCAGCAAATGGGCTTGTCTAGGCAGATCAAGGAAATCAGCTTGAATGGAGTGTTACAACACATGTGTCTGGTATGTCTGCCATTGAATTGCAGATCTTTGACAGAACTGGGAG
Organism: Pelusios castaneus; assembly: GCA_007922175.1. Classification (NCBI taxonomy): domain Eukaryota; kingdom Metazoa; phylum Chordata; order Testudines; family Pelomedusidae; genus Pelusios; species Pelusios castaneus. The sequence continues at coordinate 11,364,811 of ML685803.1, forward strand.
TGCGAGCCAGACTTCCTGACTCCCAGCCCAGTGCCCCATCCACTAGACCATGCTGCCTCTCTACAGGCACTTATTGCTACTCTGGAGTCCTGTTCTGGGCAGGTATCTGATTGTGCTGTTACTCACTTTGTCAACATTTGTATCCCTGGCTCCAAACCGTAGTTTCCATTTCATGCGTCTGATGATGTGGGATTTTACCCTCCAAAGCTTGTGCAATAAATACATTTGTCAGTCTTTAAAAACGCCACAGGACTCGTTTGTTTCAGTTGTATCCCTTGTTTACTGAGTCATATAAATTATCTGTGGGGAGGGAAGGGGTTAAACCTCACTCAGTCCTGCAAGTCAAGTAAAGCTCCGAGTAAGTGGGGGATCTAGTTGGAGGGATCCAACAGATATCTCTGGTAGATTTCTCCTTCATAGTAATTGCACTAGATCTCTCTCCAATCCGCTCTCTACCCCAAACACCCAGACAGTCGCCATGGCTACCCAAATAACCCTAGCTGATCCAGCTCCAGCCACATTCTAGGAGGCTGATGTCATTGGTTCAAGCAGGCAAGCAATGTTCAAACAGTTTGTGCAGCAATGCACGGCAGCGTTGCAAAACCATCTGACGCCCAGAGCCTACGGGCCATTCTTTCCAGCAGCTCTGCGGCCTGCCTTCCATACAGCTCAGGATGCAGCGGTAAAAATTGGAGGCCAGCAGAGAGCTGAGGTTACAGTCAATCTTCCATTGCTCCGGTGGAGCCCTGCCTTAACTCATGGGGTGGGGGTGGCGGGGGGAAGGAGGGAACGTCCAGCTGGTGGCTGAACAGACCCGCTGAGGCTGCGGAAAGCTTGTTTTGAGCAAAGGTGGGAGTTGGAGGGGTGCACAGGACTACAAGGACAGTGGCAAGTACCAGCTGTTTCAGAGGAAAGTCTGATCAGGAGAACTATGGAGTAATCTGCCTTCCTGGGCATTTAGTGCAAGGTCTGCAAAATTGCTTAGCACTCAGAACAGCTGAGAGTTGAGTACCTTGGAGAATCTGGGCCTAGTTGGTGCTGAGGCCTAGTAGTGGTTTCTGAGGCCATCTGAAAAGTCCTGTCCAAGCGGATGGTTTGTGTCCAGGGGTGTGAGAGTTAATGGAGCAGACACCTGGGCTTGGTACAGAGGTGTCACTGTGGAGTGATTTCCTTCCCTGCCTTGCAGATCACAACGGACTGCTGCCCTGCAGATTCCCAGGGTGAGTGTTCAGAAGCGCTTTCCTTTTCACTGAGCACTTCGTGGTGCAAATGGGACGGAGTCTCCTGGCTTGTGACAGAGTTTCCCTTCTGGTGGAGTGTTCTCTCCCGTCAGGGTGTTCCATCCTTCAAATCATATGCGGAAGAACAGCAGTCGCCTAGTAGAGTTACCTGGGGAGTGGGCTGAGTTATAAATAATATAAATAGCATGGGGCTGGGAGTCAGGGCTCTGGCTTTCTGCATGATCCTGGGCAAGTGCTCCTTTTGGTGCCTCAGTTTCCCAGCTGGAAAATGGGGACAGTGATACCGCTTAAAAGAGGTGCTCAGGGTTTGTCTTCCCTTGCAGTTACCTGTAGTTATAACTCGAGGGTTGCCCCTAACTCAAGTCCCATCCACCTCAAAACACTTATGTGTGGGGATGCTTTGAAACTGGGTTGGCTGGCCCAGGAGGGGGATAGAGGTAATAGCCTAAGTTAGCACAACTTGTCACCTGCCAGCTCGACTGTTACCCTGAGCCTAACTTGGAAAGAGTAGAAGTATGTCTACACGCCAAGCTGGCGGGGTAAATTCCGGTTTGAGGAGACGTACCTGCGTTAGCACTGAGTGAATTAACTCCTGTTGCTTGAAGCATAGATCCACCCTGACTCACAGGGACAGTTGTCAGCAATATTCAAGTGACATTTTAGCCTGAAATTGTATTAGTGCCTTGAAACCCATGGCACCTGTGGTGATCAGAGGGCAAACAAACACCGTGTGATCAGCCAGCTCTGTGCATATTCTCAGTCCCACTTTTCCCAGGTATGGTTGGTGAGTCATTAGCTTGTGTGGGTCTTTCAAACAGCGTGGAGGAGAGAAAAGCATTTAAAAACAGGAAAATATTCCTGTAAAGCCATAAATGTTGACTCAGGGACAGACTGTGGGGCAGGTGCGTCACCTGAAACTCCTGTAAGACTTTTCTTGACTCTGCCTATATTTCAAGTTGTGTGTCCAGTTAATGTAATGTTTTAAAGTACTACTCTTAAATAAGGGCCTGATCCAGAGTCCACTGGAGTCAGTGGATAGGCTTCCATCGGTGATGGTGGGAGAATGCAGGTCACTGGGAGAGAAAGCAGTATTTTGCAGTGAGTGCCAGCTCATTTGTGCTACAGGCACCATCATTGCTCAGCTCAGCTTCATTGTCCTCATCGTCCTCTTGCTCTGAGATAAGGCTGCTCTGTATGGGAGAGCGTGATGTAATGGTCAGAGCAAGGCCTGGCGATGAGGGTTCAAATCCTGCGCCTGTCACAGCCAGCTGTTTGGTTTAATCTCTGTGTCCAAGCTCCCTCTCCTCTGCAAAACTGCGCCCAGTGCTGCCCAGGCATGCCAAAGGGCAGGTGCCATGTTGCAGCTGGCACTGAGTGTCTCCCTGGTGCCTGTCAATGTGGCATTTTCATGCCAGTCTCAGCAGATCTGTTGGCTGCCTCTGCAGAGGGGCCAAGGATTGAGCGGGCTGGGCTGACTGGATGAAGTAGCCCAAGCAAGACATTAGTGTGTGGGGATGGGGGTGGTGGTGAAGAATGTGTTTGGGAGGCTTCTGCTGTCCTGACTGTATTTATACCGGGGACAACAAAGGGACTGTGGGTGTCCAGGGCTGCTGGTTTGGTGCCCTTCACCAGCACCACGTTAAATGAAGAGAGAAAAAATGTGGACGAATCTGGCACCTATTAAAGGCCTGAGTCAACTGCGGGCACGTGTGAGGTGCGCTCCCCTGCCAGGGGCCAAGCCTTCTCTCCCTGGCCAGCCAGGGGATCTCAGAGGCCCATGCAAGTGTTCCCCATGGATTGTCTTGCCACAGGGATGCCCTGACATGACGTAAAGGGGCAAACACAGACTCAGCCGATCCCCGAGTGAAGACTTTGCGTGGGGTCTGCTGTCTGTTCAGTGGATGAATAGAACTAGAGATAGCAGACCCGGCCAGTCCTGTGAGGGGACGTGCTCCGCTCACGCCCAGTGAGGTCGGTGGAGATTGACGGCTCAGTACCATGAAGGATAAGTGTCCCTGAGAGTTTCCTCATTCCCTGCCCCACCGCCCCACCTGCTGTCCCAGTGTGTCCCTTTCACCTCCTTGCCCTTCCTGTCCACAGCTCCCTGAAAACTCTGCTGTCATGCATCATGCACGTCTCTCCCTGGTAGTCAGCATCTGCAGCCTTTCTTCATAGCTCTGCTTAGGCTCCTCAGTCTCGCCCTGCACCATGGTGTCAGACTCATAGAATCTTAGGGCTGGAAGGGACCTCAGGAGGTATCTAGTCCAACCCCCTGCGCAAAGCAGAACCACTCCCACTAAATCATCCCAGCCAGGGCTTTGTCAAGCTATGCCTTAAAAACCTCTAAGGATGGAGATTCCACCACCTCCCTCGGTAACCCATTCCAGTGCTTCGCCATCCTCCTAGTGAGAAAGTTTTTCCTAATATCCAACCTAGACCGCCCCAGCTGCAACTTGGGACCATTGTCTTTGTTCTGTCCTCTTCTGTCACTGCGAACAGCCTCGCTCCATCCTTCCTGGAACCCACTTGAGGTAGTTGAAGGCTGCTGTCAAATCCTCCACCACTCTTCTGCAGACCAAACAAGCCCAATTCCATCGTTCTCGTTCGTAGCATCTCCCCACAGCCCTGCCAGTGCGGGAGCGTGTTCTCTCAGGGGTAGAGTGGCATACCTGGCAAAGCGACTCCCCAGTGCATTCTTGGAGCCACACAGATCTTTGTTGTTCAGATGTGACTTTCAGCGTGGGACAGATCTGGGTTAAAAGTGAAGTTGGGTGGACAACACTATCCAATAGGAAATGAGCCAGTTGACTCTTGCTTGGCTGCACTCCTTCCGTTATTCCAGCAAAGAAAGGCAATAGCTGGGCAATGGTCCAGTTGTAAAGGACACATCTGGTGCACCTGGCTGGTGCCCTTTTGACTCTGTTGGCCTCAGGAAGCCTGCATGTTAGACCGGTGTTCTCTTCTCCAGGGGAAATGAGACTTGCTAATAGAAATGGGCTTAAACATGAGCCCCGCTGAGTCTGAACTCCCCCCAAACCAAGTTTAGTTCAGAAGTGGATGCTAGCTGCTTGCACTGGCTTCTCTCTCTTTGCCAGCCCCATTCCCTGCACGAAGTATGGGGAAGTCTCGCTCTTGATCTGTGCTAGGCTCCTGTCTATATAAAGGTCTGTGTACAGTGCAGTAAACCCATGGCTGGCCCGTGCCAGCTGATTTGGACTTGTGGGACTCAAACTAAGGGGCTATTGAACTGCGGCGTAGATGTTCAGGCCTGGACTCTAGAACTGTGCAAGGGAGGGTCCCAGAGCTCGGACTGCTACCTCAGTGCATGCTGCAATTAAACGACCCCACAGCCCAAGCCCCACAAGCCTGTCCCAGCCTCAGGTTTTTGAGTGCAGTGTCACCAGACCCCAAAGAGGCCAAGCTGATACATTGCATGGAGCTCCCTCCAACTTCAGGGGAAGTTTGGATCCCACCACCCAAACTTAGCGGTTGGGGCCTTCTCTGCTTTCAAACCTGTGGCCTGTTTTGTGCCTGGCTCTGCCCCTCACCTGCCCTTTGGAATGAGACCCTGCCTGTCCTGGGGTTGGCCCAACTAAACCATTGTATAAAAAGGCCTGGGCTGTGCTTTGAACCAGTCGTGGTCAACCCTGCTGCAGACCTGTGCAAATGGCAGCCGACAGCAGTGTGTTCCCCTGGCTAAAGACACCCAAGATAGAAATAAGGCCTGTGCTTTAAGCCTCAGGGCTGAGCTCAGCTTGGTATCTTGAGTTTGGGGGTCATCTTGAGGGTTCCTGGTTCTGGTGATGAAGGGACTTCACATCGGCAGGTTAGGGGCACATGTTTCCTGTGGCAGGGAGCTGCTGGGTGACTGGACCCATGGCAACTCAAAGCAAATAAAAGCAACAACAACAACAAAAAAAAGCTAGTGAGTTATAGCAAGGAATTTCTCCCTAATAGGAAAGGAGAATGTCCCCCAGCTGGGCATTGTGCCAGTGGCCTGTCTTTGCATCTAGTCAGCTCTTAGGTGAGCGCACAGGCTGCTTCTCCTTCCCCACTGCATGCCAGCAATGTTGCTGCCAGCAGGTTTTGCTAAATACTGGAGCAGTGCTGCTTGTCTTTTAACTCTTCCTGCTGCTTTGGGCTCCTACCAAGGTGATCAGATAGATACCAAGTGTGGAAAAGCGAGATGGGGCAGAGGGTGGTAGGTATCTATGTAAGATGGAGCCCTGAGTATCAGGACTGTCCCTATAAAACCAGGACATCTGATCCCGCTAGCTCCTATTTTGCTTCCCCCGGAAATGCAACTGGGGGCTTGGCTGTATCTGCAAAGCACCTGAGGCAGCATTGCCAATGGGTAAAGTAGAGAATTGGGGGCCCACGGGTTTGGTCCCAGGCTCTGTCACCGAGTCAGAGCAGCCCCAGGGTCCTGCCTTATATCTGGCCCTGCCATTTACTAGCTGTGAGACCTGGAGCATGTCACTCCTGGTGGGAATTGTTCAGCACCTCTGAAAATTAGGGTGCTAATCTCTGTGGGCCTGTTTCTCTTCCTCTCAAAGGGTGGGAGGTGTGGTGAGCCGTGACTAATTAGCACCAAATCCCTGAGAGCTGAGAGGGGCTAGAGAAGGGCCAAGAATTCTAATGATTTATTCCCTCCACCCCAGGAATAAAAAGACAAAGTTGATTCTCTTCTGAATACACTTCCTCTTTTTCTCTCCCCAGGAAAGCAGCCGGGAAGGTGCCAAGTGAGGCGTCAGGACACCTAGAGAATGGCTTCCTCCAACCCATTCCCAAGCCCGTCAGTAGGTACTGTAAACCTAGCCTTTCTCCATCAAGAATTTGTATTCATCATTAGAAAATCAAACTGACCTCCTGAACTTGTGTGGCAAGGGCCGCCTCTATGCATGCGTGCAGCTTTTGGTGCTGAGGGGACCCAATCCCTGATCAGCCCATCTAGGGGCCTCTGCAGTTCCAGTAACCAGTAACAGACAGGCATGCAGAGTGGCTTGTGGTGGGTGGCCTTGGTCTCTGTTCTGCCTGGAGGCTTTTGTAATTCAGAGCAGCCCCTGAGGGAGCAGGGCTTTCTGTGCCTGCCCTCCAAGCTGCCAGGCAACCCTTCACTCAGCGAGGGAATTTCATTCATTCCTAACAAAACTCTGAGGCTCAGAAGGTGTCACAGCTCCAGACAGTTGTAACACCTGCCCCACCTGCTGCACATTGGTGCTCTCACATTTTTGTCAAGCCAAGTCCATGAGTCTGACCCTGTCCAGTCCACTTAACCCTGGTCAGCAATGCTGTATGTGGTGCTCTTTCCAAAGAGTGGGTGAAGGTGACGTATAGACATGGTGCCTGCTTTCATGCAGGTGGCAGTGGAGGGAAGCCAGAAGAGTCATGGGGTTTGAACCTGCCCTACTTCGTAGCTTGAATGTAAACCATGCCAGATTGGGACCTGCGGCTTGCTCATGCTTATTTTACACTTGTGTTGCACAGTGTAAATGGTGAGACATGGTTCTCAGCAGGCACTTGATGGTCATGGAGACCTTGCTAGGTATTAAAAGAGCCAGGAAGCCCTCCAAGATTTAATCTACAGGAGGTACTGCAGAGTCACCCTAAAAGCATCTCTGCTCTCTGCTCATACTCCCCCCATGTGCCCAGAAAGACAGAGCAGTTCTCCCAGAAATCAAAGAGCAGCTCAGCCTGCTCTAGAGCTAAGAGCCAGAGCACATAACTCTACAGGATCTAGTGCTGCATATGGGTGAGTATAGTGAGTGTCCGTGTGGACAGACTTCTGTATAGCTTTGCTGGTATAACACCAAATTCCTAACTAAACTAACTTCTAATCCAAATACAATTCCTAGACATAAACTGTATAATCATTCCCAGCAAATTACTACCTTTCTATTGATACCAAACATGACATAGCTCCTATGGATTATAGCCTTTAGGATACATGGATAGAAAATAATACCATAAATGCTTCCCTAAATCCAGACAGCATCACACAGGGCTCTGCCCTGCCCTTTGGGGGGCATGCCAGGCTCCCCCTGTGCCCCCCCCGGCAGGGAGGGCACTGGTGTAGTCCTGGGGTAGCCCTAAGTCGACTTAGGGCTACCCCACATCTACACTGGCTTAATTAGACTTTAAAAAGTCGAATTAAGCCTTAGGTCGAGTAGAAAGGTGGTTTAATAAAGTCAACTTAATTTTCATTGTCGACTTTATTTTTCTTAAGTCGACTTAAGGAAACTGTAGTGTAGACGCAGGATAAATTAAGTCGATGTAAGCAAGCTTACGTCGACTTAATTTACCAGTGTAGACGCAGCCAGAGAGAGAGAGTGGTGTGGTGGAGTGCAGTTTTGCATACACACCACTCCATGATGCCACAAGAGTGCCCTAGTATTTTGATTTATGGTATGTATGGCCCACTTGAAGTACATGGAAGTCAAATCTGGCCTGCCATAGCAAATGAGTTTGACAACTCTGCCCTACACCAGTGATTCTCAATCTTTTGTGGGTCACGACACACTTGGCTGCTTGTCACAACCCTACAGACACACCAGCCCACCTCTTCCAGACCAAATACAGCCATCTCCCCGGTTCTCCGTGACACACTTACTGCGGTGTGGCGACACAATAAGTGTCCCGACACAGTGGTTGAGAACCGTTGGCATAAGACATGAAGCCTGGAGAACCTGCAAAGAGAATTTTTATTATAAACATCTGACCTTCACCCCCCCTCCTGTTTTTTCAATTGTTGTGTCTTGCATTCAGTTGATCCCTGTGTTTCTTCTGCTTCTACCCCATTAAAGAGGGACAGATGGTTTTAGTTTGCTGGATGGATCCCCACAGGGGACACAGCAGGTTCATGGGGACCAAATAGGCTGTATAAAGCATAGCCACTCTCACACCCGTTCCTAGACACAGACACTAGAGCAGTGGTTCCCAACCTTTTTGGCTTAAGGGCCACAGATAATTTTTACAACTCTAAAGGGCGAGCACGAGCCCCCCACAGCCAGAAGGAGCTGTCTCCTGTCTGATCTGCTGTCCCCCTGGCTGCAGTGCAGCAGGAAGCCGCAGTGTCCTACACCCTGTGCGTGCCATCTGGGTCCCTAGGCAGTGGCTCCCTTATGCAGCCAGGGTGATAAGAGTTCAATTGTCCTCTCCCTCTGGCTCCAGCAGGGACCCCAGTGCCTATGGACCCAGGTACTTTGCCGCCCTGCACCCTACAGCCAAAGGGAGGCAAGCACTGATCTCCCATCCTCTTGGCTGCAGCAAGGAGCCTGCCCTGGTCTTCTAGCCATGTGGTAGTTTATTCCACCCAGCTCTTTAGGCAGCGATTCCCTTCTACAGCCCCTGGGAACGGAGCAGCAGGCTACTCTGAAAGACCTCCCGGGGACCACAGGTTGGGAAGAACTGGGCTAGATCCTCAATTGGCACAATTCACATAGCTCCACTGAAGTCAAGGAAGCATCACTGGTTTACCTCAGCTGAGGATCTGGCCCAGACACATGATGTATGAACAGTAGCTGCACATGTACACATACGTGTGCCCTGGCCTGGACTCTGTCAGTTCAGCCATAATGCCTGCTTCCAACCGATCAGTGAGAGAGGCAGAGGACGGAAGGCGTGGGAGAGGGACAAAGGGAGTGTGAGGGAGGAGCCTCAAAGGGATGTAATAACAGGAGACAGAGGGGCAGCTGGCCAGCTACTATCTCAGCAGGGGAAATGCTGGAGCCAGGCCCTCCTGGAAAAAAACCTCTTAGCAGCAGACCCAGAGGACAAGGGGCCTCATGCAGATCTACTGCTGCCTTTCTGGATTAGCACGTCCGGTTGCAGGGCAGGGGTTGTTCCCCTTCTCAACCAGCCAAGGAGAAGCCCGCTCTCTCTCTGTGCTGGCTTGCAGGTGGCTGTGTTTGCTCCGTAAAATCAGTCACTAATGTCTTGGCTGCTGACCCCTCAGTGTGCTAATCAGGAGCAGATTGAGATTAGATACTGCGGGTGGCTTCAGCGTTTGGAGAAATGTTCTCAAATGCCCTCTGGGCTCCTGGCCAGAGACAGAGGGTGCCATGGAAATAAGAGGGGGAGGTGCTGCTGCTGGGGTTTTTAGAAATGGAGTTTCCCCTGTTCTCCATCTGTAATGAGAACTCTAGCTGATGCTGCTGAGCTGAGTGATGGGGTGTGGGGGGAGAGGGGTGTGTGCCGGCTTTCCTGAATGACCCTTCAATCCCCTTACAGCTCTGCCAATGCACCTCAGTCCTGACGCACTGCACTCCCTGCTACTCTAGCTCTACCCCCTTTGATTTGCAGCGCACACGGCTATTCCAGGCCTGGTCCCCCAAATAGCACTCCTGTGTACCTCAATTCTGACCAGCTATTCCAAGATCATGCACGCGTGCATACACGCAGACAAGAGTTCACTGTTGACCAGCTGCACCTATGACTGCCCCAGATCTGGGACCTAATTCACAACTCTGTCAATTCACTCCATCCTGGACCTTACTAAGCACCCCGCTGCTCTCATTACCTGGCACAATGTATTTGAGATGTGTCAAATGCCCTCTAGGAACTACGTTAACTGACTGATACTTATTTTACCTGTGAGCTCCTCTGGGTTTAAACTCATGTCTCTAGTAATAATAAGTATCTAGTGCAAAGCCCTTTTCCAAGGAGGTCAGAAACATTATTCCCATTTTACATATGGAGAAACTGAGGCACAGAGTAGGGCAGTGACATGGCCAGCAGGCCCATGGCAGGAATAGAATCCAGGGCTCCTTTATCCCAGTCCAGTGCCTATCCACTAACGCAAAATGAAAGTGTACCTGAGTGTGGCATCGCTGACCTCTATTCCTCTGTGAGGCTGAGCTAGGCTGGAGAAGAATCGCTGTGGTTCTGTTCCCATTTCACTAGGATTCTCCAGGAGAAAGCACTTAGGGGCAGGATGTGACATTGCATTCAGTACAGCTAAGCCGGACTTGTCTTCATGGCTAGTGGCTGGTAGCTGTACCAGTGCTGGAGAGTTAGGGGAATCTCTGATTGAAATCAGGACGATGCATTGGATGCTATAATGGAGGGAGGAAGGGGGAATCCCACGCCTGCTGGAGAGACCAAAAGGAACTTTTCTTTGTCCACGGGAGGATCCAAATGACTTTCTGTTTGGGACCTTGATGGGTATGTGAGACAAAGCATAATGATGCTCCAGGTTGGGTCACCTGCAAGAGCTGAATACCTGAATGCTTGAGCCTCTCTTGCATTGAACAGCTGAATGCATGAGCCTCTCTTGTTTGAGCTAGATGGTGAGGTCTAGAGAAAATAGTGTAGCCTAGTGGACCATGCACTAGACTGAGACTTTGGTGACATGGGTTTTATTACCAGCTCTGCCACTAGCCTGCTGCGTAACCTTGGGCAAATCACTTCCCCTCTCTGTGCCTGGATTTCCTAATTCATAAAATGGGCATAAAGATTCTGACTTCTTTTGCAAAGCACTTTGAGACCTACTGATGGCTAGCACTCTGTGATATTATCAGCATCGAAATAGTAGCAGATTTATAAAACTGTAATACCTGGCATGGCCAGAAGAGGGGGACAGAGTCACACCATTAGTGTAGGGAGGACAGCAGCAGCAAATCGATGCCCTGGACCACACTACATTGGTTCTGGGGGGGAAAGATCATAGCTTTCTGGCTGCCCACAGTTACCATGTTTTCCTTCCCCCTCAACCAAAGTTTGCATCTTCTGGCAGGAGATGGGCTAGTGCAAAGGGCCCTGGAGACCTCGACTGAGGGAGAGGAGGAGCTCGGGGAGGCGTTTGATTTCGATGACAGTGAAGAGGAGGAAGAGGAGTCCGCGGTCGGGGTCAGCAGCAGCGCTATCTCTGAACCAAGTGCCGGAGCCACCCTGCAGGCCCCGCCCAGGAGACGTAGGTCAGGAATTGCTGCTGAGCCCCATTCATCAGACCAGCAGGGGAAGAATGGAGCACCTCCTGCAGGGCAGACACAGCTGACCGACTCTGGCTCAAGCGCCAACGCTGGTAAGTAGGGTGTTCAGCTTGCATGAAGGCAGGATGCTTCGTGCCCAGCGTTGCGGAACAAAGGGTTGTAGTGGGACACGTTCAGCTGGCAGGTCTCACTACAGAGGCTGCAGAAGGAATGAGTGAGAACCAGGTCCTTCTCTGCTGCCCTGCCCAGTGTAGGGTCAATTTCATCAGCTACCATCCTTGCCTGATAGGGACTGACTCCTGCTCGGTGGTCCCTTTGCAGTGGTGTAAGCGACTAACAAAATGCAGGGCAGCCCAGAATTGGACTCATCTTGTTTTGTACTTCTCCTGCTTGTAGTTTTAGGCTCCCACCCAGCTCTGCTGATGTCCCTTGATCCTAAGCCACAGCTCCCCCCCACCCCTGCTATTCCAGTCCTGGTCTCTCCCCATAGCTCTGCCAGTATCCCTCAATCCTGACCTGAATCCTCCCCCATCCACCTCTTGCTATTCAAATCATGGAACGCTACCACTGGCCTCAAATTCTGTTTACAGTATGAGGAGAAGCATTTTATTTTCAGTTTCATTCCTGAGAGATCCTACTGTAGGGAAAACACAGTGGCCAAAGACCAAGCTCTTCTTGAGAGTTGGCTCAGGAACCATCAATTTCATCAGAACAGGACACCCATTCACCTGAACTCAGGGTGAGATTTTAAAGATCTCACCGAAACATGTTTCAGACTTGCCTGTCACCAGATTGAGCATGTCAAAGAGTGCTTGTAAACAAAGCCAACATGCTGCTAATATTGGTCCAGCATGAAGGGAATGTTCTGCTTGTAAACCAGATGCACTGATATAAACCCTCATGCCTCAGGGCATAAGCAAACACCTACTTAATCGGGGTCAGGAGGGAACTTCTTCTAAGACCAGGGTGTCCCTTAACTGTCTACTACAGGGTTTCCTGCATCTTTCTCTGAAGTAGCTGAGGATGGCCACTCTCAGAGACAGGCAGGATGGACCCGTGCTGTAATCCAGCAGGACAATTCCTATGGCATTATCAGCTCTGATTCCTGTTGTGCTTGAGTTAATACACAGATGCCTACTTTTTTCCTTCTGCTTTTGTTTTTGACAGATCCACTTGCAACACAGCTGCAGACAGAGTAAGTGAGTCAAGATTTTATTAAAGAAATAGCCCAAATGCTTTGGTGCTTGTTGGGTTATATCAGCTGGGGGAATCCAAGGCATGTGAGATAGGGGAGGAGAATGCATATAATTTATATAACCCAAGTTGCTTTGCTGGAAACAGAGACAAGTCTGTCTTGCTACATGCTACCTCTTGCTATCCAGGGACAGTATCAAGTCCAGTCTGGCATCCACTGTGCTGATCACCTCCTTTTTCCTTCCTTGCTTACTAGAATGTAAGTCCCACAAATGTTTGCTCGCATGCTTAACATGAAGTGTGTGAGTGACCACACTGAGGTCTATGCTGCCAGTTCAAATGCAGGGTGAGTCACAGGCTTAAAGTTAATCCCGTGTACAGGTGCTTGCATGGTGGCGGTGCTGGTATCTGCCCCCGCGAGGATGGGGTCCCTGAACAGAACAATCCAAGCACAGCGAGCGCTGGGCACTGCGTAGCAAGTGTCTATCACCATCCTGACGAGCTGCATGAACAGAGTGCGGTCCATGACCTCCTTGTGCTGAATGCTGCCAGGCACAATGGAGGCTGCTGATGTCACTTCTCCTTTTATTGGGATTAGCTGGGAAAATGGGCCCTCTCAGCTGCCTCAGGCAGGAATTGTGTCTGCTGTTGTGTGCTGAAGATGGGGAGTCAGGAATTGTGGAATCTATTGCTGGCTCTGCCACTGACTCACCCAGAGCAACAGTGACATCATTTCCCCTCTCCCTGCCTTAGTGCTGTCATCTGCCCCTCCCCAGCAGCTCTTCCCCCTGCTTTGCAATCTCATGTTGATGCACAAAAGAACTCTGCATAAGGGGCTGTGAAATGAGACTGGTGGTTTGGTGAACACAATGGGAGCTTTCAGGGCAGCCTGAGTCTCTGTGCACGAGAGGTCTGGGGGAAAGCCAGGGGTGGCTTAAGTACAGCTTGTGGATTTCTACAGCAGGGCTTGGCTGCCTCACCTTTCTCACAAAGGTGAGGCTCAAAGGACAGGTCCCAGCCTGTGAGGCACTCTGTGGGTGTTGGGCAGGGGGAGAGGAGAAGGGTTACTATTCAAATAGACTGGGGCCCATCTAGGGGCATCACCCCCTGCTGGCCAAATGCATGTTCAGCATTTATTTTTCAGTATCAGAACCCTGAAATCAAAGGAGGAAGAAATCCAACTTCCTGGGTTGGGAAAGTGTCTGTGTAAACAAGGTGCCTGCAGGGTAGGTAGTTGTCTCCAGCTCTGGGGAGGGCAAGTCTCTGAACAATGGGCCTGCCGGCATTGAGCCAGGACAGGGCAGGCAGCAGCAAAAGACACTAAGGCGGTTAGGGAACTGGGTCAGAGGGGAAGGAACACCACTCACAAACCTCAGCGGTTATGGCAGGATGGTTCAAGCACTTTGGGGTGCCTTGGCATGGGGCACCAGAGTCCCACTGAAATAGTTGTCAGCTATTCAAGAGATGGCTGAGGGGCCACTGGGGCTGGGCTGCTCTCTCCTGGCTTGGGGCTCCCTGGGTAGTCAGCCATTGGGGTGTTCACATCTGGCAGTGGTAGGTCAGGCGGCATCTTGGGGTCATCTGCTGAGAGCAACTTCTCCAGGTCACAGGGTCCAGCTCTAACCCCACTGGTTGTTCCTCCAGGTCCTCTGCAGAGGGCAACTCCTCTAGGTTGCAGGGGCTGGTCAGCTCTCCAGCCGGCATGCTGGGTTTCTGGGTCTCCTACCAAGAGTAGTCCCTCTTGGGCACCAGGGTCGGGTCTGGCCTCCCCTCCGCAGTACTGGGCACTAGCCAATCAGGGTGGTCCTGTGGAACACTCCAGCCAGACCTCCTTGCAAGTCTGGCAGAGCTTGTAGCCTAGAACCAGCCAGAGAGATCCTTTCTCTGTGCTCCCTAGAGCTAACTGTAGAAGAGGGCTGCCCTTTTATAGTTCCCTTCCCTGCTCTACCTCCCTCCTTCCTGTCAGGTGGGGTTGGAGTTCCTGGTCCCGCCCCTCTATGGGGGATTGGCCTGCCCTCTGTGTCAGTTTCTGAGGGTGGTCATATTTCTTGCTCCTGGCAGTCTGTGATTTTCTCCCTTCCTTTTCCCTCTCGTTGCCTACTCTGCATTGTCTAGTAATGAATAGAGATGGCCCTCTCTGGTTCCCTATACTTTGAACTCACTCCTAGGCTGTGGATGCCAGCACCCAGTGGAGTTCTGGTGTGCAGGCATGCAAAAATGCTGTAAAGTTTATCTCTGTGCACTGCCTTGGTCCTGCAGCTCGGTCCCTCTGCACCAAGTTGGGTGACCAGTGGGCTGCTCTGACTTATGCCACAGCATAGGGGTGTCCAGGGTGTATGGCAGAGAGGGCAGGAGCCTGGGGCCTGCTTGGAATTGAAAAGTGAGTGGGTTCTGCCCCCAGACAATGTTGATAAGGAGTGGGGGGAGAGGCCTGCTATGGGCTGGCCCCTTTGGGACCCTGCAGGCTACACAGATAGATTGCCAGAAGCCTGAGTGTCTCATAACTGTACAGTGGTATTTACAGGCTTGCGTCTCTGGTGCTAGCAGAAATGGCTGCTGCTGGGAGCCTCCCAGATCTGTGGTTCACCCTGCTCTGCCTCCATCTTGCACTGCCTGTGACCACCTGCCCCTGAACATGGGTCAGGGCCTGCTGCTTCTGCTCTGCCCAATGCATTGGCCTGGGTTCCGGAACCTCAGGAGAGAGGCCACCTGATGTCCCCTCCATTGGCTCAGTGAGTGAAATTGACAGGAGAGGGACTGAGGGCATGTCTGCCTTGGGGAGTACCCTTTACCAGGCCTGTTAACACGGCAACCCCTTCTCCCCACTCACTGCCATAGTCCTGGAGCCAGCTCTCTCCTGCATGGGCAGTCAGTCTGTGGGGATGAAGGTCATGGGAGAGTTTTCTCCTTCCTTCTCCAGTGGACCGCTCCCTGTCCCTTCTGTGCCTTCTTCCCATCAGAACTGGCGTCCCCAGTGTCTCAGTCAGCTTGAGGGTCAGGCTGATGGAAAGCACTCAACCCTGCCAGCCAGCGGGCTCCATAGCTGAACCCCGAGCTTTTGAATTCAGGCACTGGCTGGATTCAAGAGCTGTGCATATTGTCCCCACGGGGCGGGGGCGCTTTGCTTGGCCTTGCATGGCACTTTGTGATCAGATCCATGTCAGATTGTTGCTCCAACTGCAGGCTTTACGTCAGAGCCAAAAAAATCCACAGCAGTTGGTCAGACAGCAGCTGTGTTATTGATGTCACGGGCTCTGTGAGCTGGACTGGTGTAATGGGCATTGGGAAAGGGAGGGCTCTGATAACCCAGGGATTCACCTCTATTCATCTTCAGACCCTGCACCCATCATGGTGGTATCTGAACAGGATTATTGATATCCGTTTTATCAATATTACTTTATACTCCAGGAGAGATGTAGGGCAGGGCCCCATCATGCTGGACACTGCACAGATCCATAGCAAGAGACAGGCCCTGGCCCAAACAGACAGAGAGATTAAGGGCTCGTCTGTTTGTTTGCGGCAAGCTGGTACATGCTTCATGATATCAGCATGGAGAGTCTGATTTATAAACTTGTAATGCCTGGCACAGTCAGTAGAGGGGGACAGAGGCACACTGAGTATGGGTCATGCAGCTGTGTGCATCTAATCCTCGTTGAAAGGGGACTAGATCAAAGCGCACTGAGGAGGAGGTGGTGCACATCAGCAGGGTTCACCTAGACAGTTCGTCTGTGGCAGGTTAGGGCAGGGTGGATTCACACCCCAGCTTGCTTATAAGTGACAGGCCCAAGGCCACACAGGGAATCTGTGGCAGTGCAGGGGTTTGATCCCAGATCTCTTGAGTTCCAACCCAGCAACTTCACCTGCTGTCTCAGCAATGTCTGTTTTATCCCCCTTTTCTCCTGTCTGGCAGGGCATTTAACACTCACTGAGCAATAACTGGTCCCAGTCCCGCACATCCAACATTCCCTTCCCCATTTATTTATTTTATGCATGAGTCCAAATCTGGACTGGGAACAGAATTAGTGTTATTTATAATGTGCGTTACCGTAGCCACTGGGAGCCCAGCCATAGATTAGGACCTACTGTGCCATGGGGCTGTTCAGACACAGAACAAATAGATAGTCTGCCCCAAAGAGTTTACAGGCAACTAGTTTCTAGTTCTGTAATGGGACAAACCACACATTCCCCCTTTCCCTAGCTCGCCTCCAAATCTGAACAATCCTGAGCTTTGGGACTGGGGTATTCCCACTCTGGTTCCGGTTCTGAATTTTGCATTTGTGGACCCCTGTCTAATCAAGACCAGTATTGTAGGTCTGGCGAATTGTCTCTCCTGTTTGGTGTAAGGCAGTGGTTTTCAAACCTTTTTTCTCAGGGCCCAGCTAAAAAAAAATCATTTGTGTCCATGACCCAACAATTCCATCTTTCAGCAATGCATTCCAGTCTTTTGGCGACGGCAGCAGGGGGTGCCATGACCCAGTGCCTGCGGGTCTGTGACCTAGCACTGAGTCCCAGCCCTAAGTTTGAAAACCACTGGTGTAGGGTAGCAAGTAGATAGATGATGCAGGGGTAGACTTTGCACTAATAGTCCAGAGCATATTTCAGCTGAGGATCTCAAAGCACTTTGCAGACAGCAGGTCAGTACCAATAGCCTCCTTATGCAGAAATTGAGCCAAAATGTGAACAAATACCATATGTTGTCATGAAGACACAAACTACCAGCTCTTTCAGGCTGTCTTTTGTGTTCTGTTTATACAGCACCTAGCACGGTTGGGTCCTAAGCTGTGATTAGGGCTCCTGGGTGTTCTGGTAACACAAAGAACTCATAATACTCCTGAGAACTGATGTTTCCTCACTGAGAAGGTGTCCAGCACAACTTTGAGCCTGATAGGCCTTTGACTTGCTCCGTAATTCAGCACCTGTGGAGTTAACATGGTTTTATTGTCTTCCCCAGCTCTTAATAGCTGGCTTGGTTCACTTGGTGGGAATAGGGCCCCTCCCACTCCCAAGGTGATAATTCAGGTGAGCTGGTAAGTGGCCAGAGCAGCTGAATCTGTGTAAACCTTGTGGGAGGACGATGGCAGCTTTGCCTTGGGGGGCTCTCTATGGATCACTCTAGTAGTTTTGTCTACAGGTACTTACACAGTAGGTTCCTGGCCAGGTAAGGGAGGCAGGAGAGTTGCTCTGTGTGTACATTTCTTGAACCAAGTTCATGAAGCAGTCACGGTTTGTCCTCTGGTAGCGGTGCAGGGTGGGGAGAGGCTGCATCTGTCCTTGGTGCTGTGACTTGAGGTAAATATTTCAGTGCTTTCTCCCCATAGTCCAAAGTGGCAGCTCCTCCTGGTTCCAGTTTCAAACCCTCCCACCCTTGCACTTGTGTCCGCCTCCTGTAGAGCTCCCTTGGCCTTTTACTTCATCTCAAGTGACCCCTTGGCCAACATTTTAAAGGTTAATAATTCTATCTGAAGGTCTCCAGGCTTCCTGGCTAGTGCTACAAAAAATCCTGTAGCAGTTGCTAGTGGGATGTTTTGAAATCTCCTTCACTCTTCTCCATTTACCCAGCTTGTTTACCATATTTTCACTTTTTGTGGCTTGGGCAAGTTATTAATACTCATTTTTAGTATTCTGGTGACAGCTAAAGGCCTCTGCTGAGGTCAGGGCCCTATAGCAAGAGAGATGCTCTGCCCCCCCAAGAGCATCTGGTGTAAACAGCCACGGCAGGGCAGGAAGGATTATGATCTCCATTGTACAGGTGGGAATGAGGCCCAAAGCAGATAAGAAACTTGCCCAGCGGTTACATGGAGAGTCTATGGCGGAGCAGGAATGGAACCTTGATCTAGTGACTCCGAGCCCATTGTTTGAACAAGTGGGCCATCCACCCTGTGTGTGCAAACAGTCTTTTTTTCCGGTTTGCATGTATTGCTGATAAGGGCCTCTCAAATTGTCCTTGGTGCTTTTGCCCCCAACTAAGATTCCCCCTATCAGAATAATAACCCAGCAAATATAACAGCAAGCTGCTCTGTTCTTCCCAGCTACACATGAGCTGCTAACAAACATTAGAACAACCTCCCCGATTCCAGTGCCATGTCCCTTTGCTCACCTCCCCCGCAGGGAAATTGTGTTTCGCAATGTGCGCTATGCTGCAATGTTTAGATTGCAAGCAGAGATGTTTATTGGTTAAATTGCTGTATGGGAATATACATTTCCTGGATAAATTCCTACTGGTTTTATGTGCCGCTTAAAGCTTGTTTGCTAAATCTAAATTTGGGCTAGATGTGGCCTTTAAGCACCATTTAGAAACGCCCTGTGTTGGGCTGCACTGCAGCCCATTTATGGGCTGGGTCCCCTCTTTCCTTACAAGTGTTAACCTTGCCTTTCTCTTTGGCCTGCACTTCTGGCGTCTGCCTGCCTGCCTGCCTGCCTGCCAGCTGCAGCCTGGCATCTGCTGGAGAATCAGTCTTGTGACCTTGCTGGATTTATCCTCAGTCACATCCTGCTGGGATTGTCAGGATTGTTTTAACCCCCTTAGTGCTGTTGCATAAACACAGCCTAAGATACACAGGTCCACTGTCATCCAGGCATTTAAAGCCCTGCACTTGTGGGCAGGCTCCCCCAAGTCTACAGATGAATTGGGAGGTGAGACACAACTTGGAGCCCAATGATTTGGGGTGTGACTTTTTCCCTGCATCTGAATTGGTGGGAGCTGTGCTAGGCAGATCTCTGCTGGGAGCAGCTGTTATATCCCCTCCGGAAGTGGATTGTGCAATCCCATATGAGGGCATCTGTCTCTTTCTCTGTCCATCCTGCTTCCCATTTCTGATCCTGATTTCCCTAGTGGCTGGTCCTGCTGTTATTTGATGTCCTCTGGGCTGGTGTCATTTTGAATCTGCAAAATCTACTAGTTCAGGGAGACATTTTTAGCTAAGAGAGTCTAGTGCAGATTTAGCCTCCCATTAATCAAGCTCTACCCTCCCCAACCCAAGTCAGACTGGGTTCATCCATCCCTGGTGGAGCAGCAGAACCTGGGTTGGCAAAGCAGGATTGGAATATGTTTTTTATGCATGTGGGGACTCTCAAATATGATCAGCCAGATTGTAGTAGGGAAAGGTATGTATGTGTGTATTAAAACAGGAATATATTGACCCCTTAGCCCAATGGTTTTCAGTTTCAGGTTGGGTCTCAGACCCTCAGGTACTGGGTTGTGGTCCCTCTCCGCAGAATGCCTGAGGATGTGTCCCCAGGCACACCCTGGAAAGAAGCTACCCAGGTGGCCCCTTTCTTTAGCATGCCTGGGTACCCTTCCAGAAAGAAGCCCCCTGGAGCAGCCCCTCTTTGCGGCATGTGTTGGGACCCATCCTCATGAATGCCACAGAGAGGGGCCACTATGAGCGGCTTCTTTCTGGGGTGTGCATAGGGACCCCCGCTCCAGCTGAAAGAAACTGCCCAGAGTGGCTCCTTTTTTCAGCAGCTGGGGTGGAGGTCCTTAGGGATGCCATAGAAAGGACCCATTCTGTGTTTCTTTTAGTGGCAAGCCTTGGCACCCTCTCTCCCGTCTGCCGTGGGGTGGAGGGGCTGGCACAGCGGTTGGTAATGTTCAGGCCCCTTGGTCTGGGTTGTGGACATAAATGATTAGTTGGAAAACCACTCCCTTGGCCTCTCAGGGTACATCTACTCTGCAATTAAACACCCATCTGGGCCGTGTCATTGACTCAGGGTCCTGCAGCACAGGCTGCAGGGCTGTAAAATTGTGCTGTGGAGGCTCAGGCACTCCCTGATGGGGGAGGACCCCAGAGCCTGGGCTCCAGCCCAAGCATCTACACTGCAATTTTACAGCTGATGCAGGCCAGCCATGGGTATTTAATTGCAATGTAGACATACATGCAAGATGCACAGTACGTGCCTTTAGAGCAACTGCAAGGATTTCACAGCTGAACTGGATTCAAAGGGGCATCAAGAACTGCTTGCCTGCCAGCACCTTTTGCTCCCAGTCTTGCCTATGGTCACTCATATGTACTGAGTTGGGGAGCGATTTCCCTTGATCCTTCTGTTCTGTATTTTCTCATGTAAGGTCTTTGTTTGCTGATTCACTGTGGTTGAGAGCATGGGAGTATGAGTCAGGGAAGACCATGTCCTATTCTTGGCTCGCTGCGTGTCAATTTTCCATCTGTACAATGGGGATCATTCTTATCTACTGTTTTTGAAGTGCTTTGAGATCTTCTGGCAGAAGTTTCTATCTGAGTGAAAACTGTTAAAGTTTTAATCTTAAAGTCCTTCCTGAAGCAAAGGACAGTTAGCTTCTTGGTGTTATGGGTAAATGACAGCCTTATTTAGAAAGATGGATACACATAACGCAGCTGTGGCCTTAGGTCTGGTTCCAGATGCTAAAGTGATCATTAGGCTGTTGCTTGTGTAGATTTTTGACGGACATGGTTTTATTTACTGTGTACTGTGCCTTTAAATTTCTAGGAGATTGCTTGTCTGTTGGTAGCAGCTGCAATTATTATTACGGTAATCATGTTTATTACTGTAGTGCCTAGGAACCAACCCAGAGACTGGGATCCTCATATGCTAAGCACAGAATAGCAGGCAGGCCCTGCCCCACACAGTTCACAGTCAGAGTTCAGCTCAAATGCAGAGTGTTACAGAAGAGAGATGCACCACTCTGTGTTCTCCCTCTCCCTCATGGAGACTTTACTTTTGTTCTCTTTTATTCTGAGTTTAGAATAAATCCATTTAGACTGAAAAAATTTGTTCTTTGCATGTAGAACTACGTAACTCAGGCTCTTCTCTGCCTGTTTCATAACCAAATGATTTTGGAAATGCTTTTAGTAGAGCTGGTTGGGGAAAAAAGGGTTTTTTCTTCACTGAAAAATTTGAGTTTGAGGCAAAAAATTAACTGAAATATTTTGGCTGAAACCCAAAACATTTTGATTGGGAAATTCTGCCACGGTGCCTCATGGAAGTTGTAGTTTGGATGCGTCACGCTCTCAGAGGTTTGCCTCTTTGTTTGGACTACATGTCCCATGATGCACCAGCCTCACCTCATGGTGAAAGGATGCAGTGCTACATGGCTGTGGTGCATCATGGGAGATGAAGTCTAGCTGGGGAGGCCAGCCATAGAGAATGGAGGCAGGAGGCTTCAGAACTATAATGTCCATGAGACATTGCAGTGGCATTTCCTACTTGAAATATTTCATTTTTTGGCCAAAAGTCCTTCTGGCTTGGGGCATTTGATTTTTGGTAGAAAGCAGGTGGCTTTCACAAAATAATCAGTTCTCTCAAAAATCTGATCCCTCCTCCCCCCCCGCGTTTTCATGTAGAATTTTCTACCAGTTCTAGCTTTAGTCCTTAAATACTCTTTTGTTGCATGTTTGCCTAGATTTCAGAGCATATATAATGACCCTCCCTCTCCATGTCAGTAGCCTTCTAACCAAGAAACTTGAGGACACTAACATGGACCTCTACTGCAGCAGCTAAAGGAATAACTCCATTAGCATTTGTAAGCTATTATCCTTTAGCGTACCAGCCACTAGAAGGGAGGGTACCAACAAAAATGTGTAGTATGTAGAAAAAAACCCATTTTCTTGGGCTTGGCCTGCACCAGTACAGGGAGCCTGGTCTATATTTGCATAGTCATTAGTATGTAACTAATGTATGATGTGAGGATGAAGTCAGTTAAGCACATATAGTTTGTGGGCTTCATTCATGGTATTTTAAAAGCTTCAGTTGCCCCATCTGTCCTTGCTGTACCACTGGCTGCCTCCATTCCAGCTGCCTCTGCCTTTTTGTCACAGGGTTGCCACCTTGGAGGTATAAAAACGAGACATCTGGGATGATCCCATAAAACTGGCCAACTGGCAGTATGCACTGAGCTGTTCTGGGAAATCTGTCAGAGTGCTATCTCGAACAAGGGACGTCTGACCCTTTCAGCTTGTGCCACTGCAAAGCAGGAATTGTTGAGAAACCCAGAAGGCGCACGTTGTTGGCAGCTGGGAAGAGAGGTGGATTGGAACCAATGGAAGCACTCTCGTGGCAATGAGGAAGCAGATGGGCTAGGAGAACACGGAGCTGACTTGAGGAGGCAATAATCATTGAGCACTTTGTGCCTGCCTTTGTTCTCTTTCCTTGGCCCCAATTTACTCCAGAGCAAACTGCTGTTGGCTCAGAGATGCCAGTGTTTCACACCCGCTTTGCTCTGGCAGGAAAGGTGCAGGTTGGTGGAGAATCAGCCCTGTGTGTTTGCAGGGTAGGGTGTTCAGGGAGGGTGACTAGGTAACTAGGAGTCAGGATACCTGTCGTCTTCCCCCAATGCTGGTTTTGGTCCCTGGCATGTTATTGGGCCAGTCATTTAACCCTGAATTTTGGGCAGCACTGAGGTCTCAGCTCCAGTTGAAGTCAAGGGGAGCAGTCGCTGCTCAGCGCCCATGAGAGGTAGGCCTATAAAGTTGATGCCACAGCTTCCCAGTTGTACAATGCAAATAGTGATCTTGATGCCTCCCAGTGCTTAATTTCTGCAAAGCAGCTCTGCTCCCCGAAGGATGTGACATGAAATGTTTACTGGAGGCATTGCTCCTCCTCCCATCTGTGCACAGTATCAAGTGGAGATAGCTAGGAGCCAAAGACATTGTCCCCAGTTAGATGGGTCAGAAACCTGCCTAGAGACACCAAAATCCCCAGCTGTCTGGTCTGCAGGCCATCATGCCATTGCACATTCGCTTTGGATGTAAGTCACTGGCACCCTCATACGTTGGTGCTACAGCAGCCTCCATCCATGGAGATCCCTGTGCGGCCTGTTCTTGGAGATTGAGCTGAGTCGTGCATATGAGGGTGGGCGTACACACAAGGCAGCTCTCTTGGGCGTTTAAGCCTGAAAGGTCTGAACCTGTTTGTCCTTAGTGGGCACGATGGCAGTCTTGTGCACACCGAACCTCATTGGTATGGCTGGCTAGATGGAGACAGGAGAACGGGAAGCCTTGACCATAGCTGAAGTTTAGAGGCTTGCTGTGATGGGACGTTCTGTCCCTTGGCAGCGCAAGGCTGGTTGCAAGATCTGGGGAAGGCCCCAGGAGCCAGAGCATGGGGACTGTGGGACGATGACCTGCATCCCCATCCGGTCATGCTGCTGGGAAGTGGAGATCAGGGAAGCCTGGTTGTTTTCTCGGCAGAATATGGACTGTTGGCTAGTGCTTGAGGCCAGCTTGGTTCCACTGTTTGCCTTCCCACTGGTCATCTGAGCAGCACCCCTTCCCTTCCAGTTCACTTCCAGCATCACTGCCTTGCAGAGTTCTCCCTTTTATCAAACACCTGCATTTAAAGCTCTTTCAGGTAGCGATGCCTATCCCAGCCCTGGTGGGGTGCGTGTGGGGATGTGGGGCAGGCGGGCTGGGAGGGTTTGGTAGTGGAGGCTAGGGGAGAAAGTAGCATTTTTGAAGGATGTTCTCACATCTGCAAGCCCACACAGGTTTGGCTCATGGACTCAGATCCAAGCCTGATCATGTAAGAGGCTGTTCTCTTGGACAGCCTACATCAGCAGCTTAGTTCTGGCCCTGCTAAGGATGTGTTGGAACTTCAGTAGTTAGCTTCAGATCTGAGCCTGTCCATGTGCCAGGGTGTTCGGCGTTGCGATTCCCTTTGAGGAGATGCCAGAAGAGCTATGACCTGCTGTAGATGTAGCTTTACAGACCACAAGTTCGTTTCTGAACTGCAAAAAATAAAAAGGGGATTTTCTGACAGACAGTCAGAGATGTTAGCGGGCTAGTTCCACTTACGGTGGGCAGATAAGTTTAATCCTGACCCCAAAGGCATTCAGTGCAAACTGGCTTCAGTTTTCTGCATCATGATACTGGATTTGCTTTTTATTGTTATGACTTTTACGTTTACTTTCTTTGACCAAATGTCTCGATTCTAAAAGCAAAACTAAAAACATATAAGCTCAAAGCAGCAGCAGCAGCTGGTACCTGCATTTAAAGGTGAAGTAGGTCAGCTGTGTTTGGAGAGGGAAGTACAGTGTGTCTCTTTAAATCAGTGGTTTTTAAATTACGGGTTTTGACCCAGTACTGGGTCGCAGATCCTCAGGTACTCAGTCGTGGCACCCCCTGCTACCACCCGCCGCTGCAGGACTGAGCCGCATTGCTCAAAGATGTAATTGTTGGGTCATGCGCATCAATGATTTTTTTCAACTGGGGCCTGAGAGAAAAAAGTCTGAAAACCACTGCTCTAAATTCCCCTGCAGATTCAACTAGCAAAGTTATTCTTCGCCTCTTGTTAAACTGTTGCATAGTGTTGCTGTGTGCTACAGCCAGGAGGGGGCAGTGTTTCAGTAGTGAGTGAGGGGAGGAAGTGATGTGCTGAGACAGCTAGAAACCTGCTTGGGATCCTGCAGAATTAGTCATAGGAAGTTCTTGTTAAACCCTCTTTAAAAATTAGTGTTGTTATGGTAACAGCTAAACAGGTTTGGTGAGATAACTGCCCCCTTGTGCTAAGTTCTGCGCAGACCCACACTGAGAGACAGCTGCTGGACTGAAGAGTTTGCAGTTGAAATATTCAACATAGACAAAACCTGCAGAAGGGAAACAGAGGCATGTAGGTGAAGGGATGTGCCCAAGGACAACCAGCAGGTCAGTGGCAGACCTTGGAGTAAAAGCCTCTGTCTACTCTCAAATCAGTATTAACCCTAAATACCCACGTGAGGCTGTTTCCTTCCATGTCGGGATCCTGGTGTGTGTGTGTTGCTGTTTCTCACAAAGCTCTGTGTCTCCTGAACCTCTTGACACGGCTTCTTACCTGGTTAATTGATTCCTCTCATCCTGCGAATAAGGCTCTCACCAGCTCATTGAGAAGCAGCCAGAGGCAAGAGGAGGTTAAGAGGTGGGGTGGTGACTCTAGGTGTCAGCTTGAGGTTGCGTCTCCATCCAGCAGTATTTGCAGCATAGAGTGATGCAATGAGGGTGGAGGGGATGCTGCCGGCTAAAGGGAAGAGATAGCAGTCTTGCTCGGCCGGCTGTCTCGGGATCTCGCCTAGTCAGCACAGCCGGTGTGTGTCCCAGCCCAGAGCACGCTGCAGTGCAGACGAGGGTGGGCATGTGGCTGAAGAGAAGGATCTCTGGATACCGGAGGAGGGTTGAACCTGAAGCTGCAGCAATGGGTCGTCTCCTGCTAGGTCCTGAGAGAGGGCTCTGATTTCTGCACTGGCACTCATCACAGGCAATATCTTTATATCTTTCCTGATTTTCCTGAGGAAAGCTGGACGCTTGGCTTTACTCTAAAGGTACGAGAGGAGGCAGGTGTGGATTCTGGAGCTCCCTGCAGGGAGAGTGGGTGGAGGCAGCAGAGGCTGCTAGGAACGTCCATGCCCTGCCTATTCGTGCAGCCCATAGAGGTAGCTGTAATGGCAGCCCATTCTATATGCCCTGGGTATGGACTTAGTCAGTGTTCGGGGCAGGGCATTTAATAGGATGCCAAACAGTGGGGAAAACTGAGCATCCCTAGTGGGCCTGTTTTGCCAACAGAGTGAAAAGTTGGGGTAAGTGAGACAAGGCTGGAGGGCTTGGTTTGCTGAAAGCAAGGCCTTGCCCACTCAGCTGGGAGATGCCATCCCAGATCTGGCTCAGGCCATCACCAGTGGGAGCCGGGTGGTTTCCTGTGATTAAAGTGAGAATTTTCTGTGGCTTTTTAATGGGTCTGATGTGTGCCTCGGATTCCCCTATATTTTACATGGCTACTTGGTATGAGGGAGGTGGAGGAAGTCTAGGTTTCTTTTGGGGCATGCTAGTGAGGGTGTGTGTGTGTGTGTGTGTGTGTGTGTGTGTGTGAGAGAGAGAGAGAGAGAGAGAGAGACTCAGCTTAGCTTAGCTGTCTGAGTCTGAATGGGTCATTGAAAAGGACCATATCAATGGAAAACCCAAGAAGACAATGGGAAAACCAATCACAAGCACACTAGCAACCAACCAGCTGGGGGAGATGGATTTCCCAAGCTGAGCAAAGACCCCCACTGGAGAACAAAGGCTGGGAAGGCATGAGGTGGGGAGCCAGGAAAAAGCATCTCACCTGGAA
The DNA here is from genome assembly GCA_007922175.1 of Pelusios castaneus. Taxonomy (NCBI): domain Eukaryota; kingdom Metazoa; phylum Chordata; order Testudines; family Pelomedusidae; genus Pelusios; species Pelusios castaneus. The sequence goes on from ML685803.1 coordinate 11,391,224, forward strand.
ACTGACTAAGCAGGCCAGACAGAGCCAGAGCCTGAAGAGGGGGTTTGGTCTCGGCTCTGTGCTTTAACCTTCATTTTGGACACCGATCTAAGGACTTTCAGGTTGTGTCTGCCAGCCAGGTGACTAATAAATGGTTTCCTGGTTTTGAAAAGGCTGCCAGTGGCACACACACTGCAGGACTGGCCTCCCATAGGAATCTGGCTTCGCTGCAGAAGGCCACGGCCAATGGCCCAGTCTTAGTCTTGGAGGCTGTGGGTCTATTCCTGAAGATCTGTGAGAGTCCCTGGAGCCTAGTCCCCGATTACAGGCCAGGGCATAGCTCTGACCCTGTGACTCTGACACTTCCGCTGATGTTTAGTTTCTTAATAAAGCAACCCCCATGCTGACAGTCCGAGTTGTAAGCCGAGTGCGGGATCAGCTGTTCTTGTCGGCCCATCGCCCTCCTGACTTCAAACTGAGCTATTAGTGCATTAGCTCAGCCATTGTGGGGCTGGTCCACGGTAACCTCCTGCTTGCCAGGCTTCCCCCATGCGCTGTTCTGTGATGCGAAGACATGTAGCGGTGGAGCTGGGTCTTGCCTTATTTCCCTGGTCCCACATTTGGGCTTTGGACCTTGGATCACTGCTTCCCGCATGGAATGGGAAAGGCTGGGTGCATTAACTCAGTGCATTATCTACTGGTGCTGCTTTAACAGCATTTCAGATAATACTGTGCGGAAAGTGGCACAAGGAGGAAATGTGTTTGTCTGGAGACTTTTTAACCCAGCCCTCTGCTCCCCAGGGCTGAGTTCCTGGCTGGGCCTGCCCAGTTAGGATGTGTTACTGCAGGGCCGGGACAAGCAGAAACCTTCAATAGTGCTCCCCAGGGAGGGGAACATGGGGTCATCAGGACACTGGTCTGCTGCTGTTTGGGAAACACAGCTCATATGACAGGTTCCAAAGGGGTAGCAGTTCATATGGCATCCTTGATTCACTGGTCTCAGCCCTCCTGTTCCACTCCAACCCTCCCTCCCCTTTCCCACAAGGCCAGACCTGCCTCCCTTCTAATACTGAGGGACGCCCCCCTTCTTCTACTACTGAGTTTTAAACATTCTTAACCTGTTCCATGCTGGATGATGCACCTGGTATGTCTGGCAAATGAGTGGACATGCCTGGGGCAGCCTGTTTTTGCCTGGAAAACTGCTTCTGGGGGATTGATGTAGTTCTGGTTTCTATTTGGCTGCTTACATGAATCTCCAAGAAATTGAATAATTAGGCTGGAAATCTTGCACAGGAGAGGTCTTTTTCTCCATCTTTTGCCCTTTCTACTGCCCTCTTGCACCTGGGAGACCAGTGCTCCAGCGTGCACTCATGCAATATAATGGGAGTGTGGACAACTAATAGAGGTCACCCAGCCTCAAGGGCTCGACTGACTTGTCTGTAGGTTCATGCCAATACTTTACAAAAACCTGTTTGCACAGCCCTGCCATGTGTCAGGAGGGGGCTGCTTGTTTGGATTACAGTAACACCAAGGGACCTCGATTGGAATCATGGCTGCATTATGTCAACAGATGCAGCAGGAACCAGTCCCTTCCCCAAAGAGCATGTAGTCTAATGGCATAAAAAGGAAATACCTCTGGTTTAAATTGAGACACAGTGATTTGCCTACAGTCACACGGGCAGTCCAGTGTCTTAACCTTTCTTGTGAAATCTGAGCATGTTGCTTTCTGGCTATGTCCTCCTCAACCCATATCCTGATTGGTTCCTGTGCTCAGACACCACCAGCAAAGCTTGGGAAAACTTACTCGCTTGTGCCTTCAGAGGGATCTTCACAAGAGACCAACTTGGATGGGAAGCTCTTTGGGGCAGAGATTGCCCCAGTGACCTATTTGTGCAGCGCCTAGCACACTGGTGTTAAGGCATTTAGGTGCGTCTACCATACTGATAAGAATCAAGTAGGAAGATAGGTTCCAGCCCCAAGGAGCTAACAAGCTCAGAAAGAGAGGTAGTGGGAAAAAAAGGATTGATTTATGATGGAGAGAGACAATGGGAGGAGACAGAGAGCACTATGTGGGGAATGGGGGGGAGGGTGGTATGGGGGGAGGAGGAGAGGAAATGAGCTGAAAGCAACCAGTGGGGGGAAAAACACCAGAAAGAGAGAGGCAAATGGAGTGAAATCATGGCCAGATGGCATGTTGGGACCTGGAATGACTGAGATCTGCAGAGTAACAATGGCAGGTGCCGGGGGCCAGCTCCATAAGCGTGGTGGCTGTGTGAGTGGTGTGTTGGCCGTACGTGGATGCCCATGTGGGGGCTTTGGCCTTTGGAGCTAAAAGCCATGAGCCTCTATGCTGGAGTTTAAAAGGCAAGTCTAGGAGCTGGAAGCTAACCTTTTACATGGACTAGTCGCTAGACGGGGCAAAGAGCCATTGTGCCTTAGTGCGAGTTGCCCATGCATGTTACCCGCTCTTGGTGTGGTTAGCTGTGCAGGATCCCAGTCCACAGTGAGATCTGCAGCCAAACAATTTGTGGCACTGATGCATTTGCTCACAATGGGCTCTTATGGGTCAGGTTGGTGGATCTCCTCTTGCCCAGCTTTGACTGCCTGTGGCTTCTCTGAAACATCCCTGTGAACTGGCTGGCCACTCATAGTGCTCTTCCTGCCCTAGGTTCCTGGCAGCGGTCAGCAATGGGGACGTGGTGGGCAGCTCCCACACGGAGACTCGGATCTCTCGCTGGAAAAGGAAGAGCTCCCGACGAGGTAGGGGTCTAACTCCTCTTGGAGCTGGATGAGGGGGATGGAATTGACTCTGGATTCCTTGAAACAGATGTGTGTGTTCCATCCTCAGCCAGGTGTCCTGGAAAGGCTGGGATTTCCACCTGCCAAACATGACTTAAAAACATTGCTTCCCCATCCCAAATCCGGGCTGTGTATAAACCCTAGAACAGCCCTCTGGCCACGAGGGTGAGGGGGCATCTCTGGCCACATGGTTCAGGGGTGGGATGATAACTTAGACTTCAGTGTGATTGTTACCGTGTTCAGAACTAGATGGGATGAAATGAGAGACCTGTCTGGTCCCAAAGCACCCGAAGTTTGGATTGATTCTTTGGATCAGAATTTGGGCCTAGATCTGGATTTCACACTTGGCCTCAGTTTCTCTCTCATTTGGGCCAAGCTTCCAGAATTGAAGGCCTCAGATTTTGGATTAAGAGGCATTCTTTGTAGCTGTGGCCTGTTGCTGGTTAGAAAGGAGGCAGGATACAGATTTTGAGATCTCTCTACAGAGAGACCAAGGGGGCAGGATCTAACTTTGCCATTGAGACACAAAAGGCACTGAGAGCCGCAGGACGGAGGATGGCTCTGAAACATCAGATGCTCCAGACAAGACCTACTGTTAATTGTATTCTGGTAGCACTCTAGAGCTAGGCCCTGTGCGTATACCAGTGAAAGACAGTCCCTGCTCAGAAGAGATGGCAATCTAAATAGGGAAAGCAGCCTGAGGTGAAGTGACTTGGCTACTAAATCAGTGGCTGAGGCAGTCAGTAGGCTCAGGTCTCCTGAATCCCAATCCAGTGCCCTACTCAAAGCAGGATGTAGCTGAAACTCATGGCAAGTTCTCTGCTGGTTTCAGGTTCTTCTCCCCAGCTTATCCTGTGTTGCTTTGTGTTCCAGGTGAACGGTTTGAGTTCCCAGCCCTGGAGGAAGATGTGATCTATGATGACGTCCCATGTGAAAATCTGGACTCACATCAATACGGTATGGAATCACCCAGAATTCTGCTCTGAGCATAGGTGTCTTTCCCGCCCTCCTCTCTCACACGCTGTCATTGCCTCTTTCTTATCTACTTCCTCCCCTGCCTCCGTCAGCTCTACCCTTTCTCTCATAGCCCCTCCTATCTGAGGAGCTTGGAGCCTGGAGTGTTGGAAGGTGGGTAGGTGCAATCTCCATTTTACAAATGGAAACCTGAGGCACGGAGGTGCAGTGACTTGATCCACGGTGGCACTGTGGTTCTTTAGCAGATCTGGGAATAGAACCCACATGTCCTGACTCTCACTTTCCTGTTCTAACAAGACCATTTCCCCCCCTCCTTCAGGAGTATCCTGAACTTTTAGATGCCACTGTGGGTCTGTTGATATCTTTCCGCCGTAACAGCTGTGGGGCTGTATCCGCAGCCAGCCTGAGCCATAAAGGATACTGGGAAGTGAGAGTGGGACTCTGAATTTTGTGGCATTGAATTTAGAAACTCCTGCTACCTGGGATGTTGGAAGGCCCAAGGAAGAGGCTGTTTTGAGATGGTCATGTGAGTATGGGAAGGCCTCTTCGCATGATGACACGCTCCCTCTTTGTGGGCAGAGGGTGTAGCTGTGTTGCTCCCAGGATATTACAGGATATGGGTTGCAATGGTTTAATGATACCATGTATGAGTTCCATTGTGGGGTGGTAGGTGAGAACTAGGAGTGTGCAATCGCAGGGTGTTTTATTTCCGTATTGAAGCAGGTTCCCTCAGGGGTGGAGTGTCTGTGCTTGGTGACAGTGGTTTTAAGTGTGTGAAGGTGTATGTCCCGAACCATCCCCTTGGAGGATGTGCTGTGGTACCCGGGTCCTGTCTGTAGATAACAGATTTCTTGCTGTGTTTGGGTTGGTTACTGGATCTGTGGAGGTATGTGTGGTACGCTTCATGTTTTTTTGTATACTGTTGCCTGTAGAGTTCTGTTACTGAAGCTGATCACGGTGTCGAGGAAGTGAATGCTGGCACGGGAGCGCTCTATGGAGAGTTTAATGATGGTGTTGAAGCTAAAGCGGCGTTTAGAGAGTCTGTTGAGAGGATGAAATTATCATTGATATGTCTCATGTTTCTCACATCTGGGGATCATGAGGTTGACTCAGGGACCTGTAATAGCCAGCTTGGGTGTGTGGCAATGGAGCGTCGGACCCCTGCCAGCATTCTGTGCTGGGTAAGCTCTGATTGAGCCTTGAAGCATGGCCTAATGGCTAGGACACTGTGCTGGGGCGTGGGAGTTTTGGGACAATTCCTGGTCTGCAAAAGACTCTGTGACTTAAACAAGTCATTTAGGGCTGAACGCTCAAAAGGAATTAGGCCTTGACAGTGGGCGTCACTAGGCCTAATATTAGGTGCCTGGAAAAATGCCTGTGAGTCTCAACACCTGAGTTAGGCACGTAAGCTTCTGTACAATGCCTGGGGAGAGCTGGGTGCCTTTGACGGCCATTCATGCTGCCTAACTTAGTCGAGGTCGATGCCTGACTGGAAGAGTGAGAACTAAGCCCAGCCTCTCTGAGTTCTAGGCACTGAAGTCCAGGCTGCAGGGAGGGACCTATTTCAGCATAGCAATTCTGAAGCTAGGAACTCTCTTCACTTCCCCCCCCCCTCTGCCAGTGGGGCAAAGAGGATTTGAACCATCTCCCAGCTCCCAGGAGGTGCGTGCTAACCCCTGAGCTCTGGGATATTTGGACGGGGGCTCCCCCATCTGTCCTGTGGAAGCAGTTCCGCTGTGGAGAAATAAGAAGTGATTAGAGCATAGGGGAGGGATCTGGGGTCTCCCACTTCCTTGATGCCCAAACTGCTGGATGACAGAGACATTCTCACCCCAAATTGATCTCCCTCTCCTAACATCTCTTAAGTATTTTTTATCCCCAGTAGAACATCCATGGGGCCAGAGCTGCCTCTTCTTCCTGCCCGGTTTGGAATGGGATGCAATCTGGACAGCGGGATCAGAGGGCCCCTACCAGATTGGGCCCCATAAGCAACTTGTTCCAGAGGGTTAGCCATGTTAGTCTGTATACAGCAAAAACAATGAGAGTCCTGTGGCATCTTAAAGACAAACATGGAAACTAGTTATGAGGTGTATATATACACATGCAAGCATGGGTGAGAAACATTACGAGGCGGGCAAGTGCTAATGAAGTCAATTCGGTTAGGGTAGATGAGACCCATTCACAACAGTTGATTAGAAGGTGAGAATGAGTGAGGAGGGACAATTACTTTTTGTAATGAGAGAACCATTCCAAGTCCCTGTTTAGACCCTGTCTGATTGTGTCAAGTTTGCATATGAGTTCCAGCTCTGCAGTTTCACGCTGAAGTCTGTTTTTGAAGTTTTTTGTTGAAGAATGGTAACTTTTAAGTCTGCTACTGTGTGTCCAGGGAGATTGAAGTGCTCTCCTATTGAAGTGCCCTCCTATTGATTTATGGATGTTACCATTTTTGATGTCTGATTTGTTTATTCTTTTGGGTAGGGACAGTCCGGTTTGGCCAGTGTACATGGCAGAGGGGCATTGCTAGCACATGATGGCATATATCACATTAGAAGATGTGCAGGTGAATGAGCTCCTGATGGTGTGGCTGATGTGATGGTGCCATTAGAGTCGATGTGCGGGCAGAGTTGGCAACAGGATTTGTTGCAGGGATAGGTTCCTAGGTTAGTGTTCTTGTTGTATGGTGTCCAGTTGCTGGTGAGTATTTGCCTCAAGTTGGAGGCTGTCAGTAAGCAAGGATTGGCCTGTCTCCCAAGGCTTGAGAGAGTGAGGGACCATCATCCAGGATAGGTTGTAGATAATATGTTGGAGAGATTTTAGCTGGGGTCTGTAGGTGATGGCCATTGGTGTTCTGTTGTTTTCTTTATCAGGTCTGTCCTGTAGTAGGTGACTTCTGGGTACCTGTCTGGCTCTGTCAATCTGTTTTTTCACTTCCCTATGTGGGTACTGTAATTTTAAGCAACTTGGGCAGCTGGCACCTTTCTTCCCTGGTTTGGGAGTCTTTCTGGGGCTTAGATGGGAGACACCCACAGGGAGGCAGCAGATAGAGGCAGAGGTGCTGAGGGAACTTTTACCCTGACCGTTTCGGTGCTGAGTGAGTTTAGGTGCCTAAATAGGGACTCAGGTGCCTAACTTCTTTCGAGCATCCAGGCCTTCACTCTTTGTCTGTGAAAAGGGGCAGGGGGCAACAGTTCCTTTGTCTCGCCTTTTCTCTCCGTTATCTAAATGGATTGGAAGTGTGGTGTGGGGGGAGGGGAGGGACTGCCCATGTTCTGTTCTGGGTAGGTTTTGGTGCTGGGCTTATCGCCATGGCAACCGAGTACCTGTACAACACCCTGTGCAATGGGGCCCTGATCTTGGTTTGGGCCTTTATGGGTATGTGTGTGTGGCAAACGGCAGCCCACAGGAATGAGTCTCAGAGCCTGGGGTCCCAGACTTGGGCTTGTGTTAATGTAGGCGTTCAGGCTCAAGCTGTGAAACCCATTCCTTTCCCTGGGCTTCAGAGCCAGGCTGCAGCCCGACCCTGGACATCTACACAGCTATGTTTAGCACCATAGCGAGAGCCCTGTGAGCCCGAGTCCTAGATCCGGGCTGCTGCTTGCCATGTGGACACACCCTAGCTGGTCCTGTGTTCTGTGCTCCACAGGGTGACGAAGATGAATGCTCATTCTTGATTATTCCCATCCACACTACTTTTGGCCCTTGACACAGAGCTCAGGAGGTGGGAATGCACGTTAATTTAGCTATAGTCCCATGACTGCTGCTGTGATTCTGTTTTTCACTCCTCCATGGCCAGTTGCTCTTGTTACCAAAGAACAAATTCTCTTCTAGGGAGTTGTTTATCCTTTTGTTAATAATAGCTTGATGACTGTAATCTGGCACCAGCTGTCAGTTTAAAATTCCTGTCCACCTGCATTCCTTCCCATGGATTTCCTCCTCTGGCCAGGCTGGATACAGAACCCGGGTCCTTCCCTAGCTCTCGGACTGAATGTTACCACTATGGAAAAACATCCAGATGTTTGAAGCTGAGCTTTCCCACTGGGCAGAAAAGCAAGAGCAAAAAGATGTTAGCCTTAGTCTCCATGTCTGGGCCAGTGTAGCAATGCTGATAGGTTGCCGATTGTGTTGTTTTCTTCTGCAAGTATCCATGTGAATATAAACATCTAGAAACAGAATGTCGGCCATACTTAGATGATGGGGGACTCTATCCTGGGAAGCAGGGACCATGGAGGTCATGGTGGGTAATCAGCTGAACATGAGCTCCAGTGCAACGTGGTGGCCAAAAGAGCTAATGTGCATGAACATGACTCTTGAGTAGGAGTAGAGAGTTATTTTACCTCTGTATCGGTCACTGGTGTGAGCACTCCTGGAATACTGTCTGGTTCTTACGCCCACAATTCCAGAAGGATATTGATATTTTGGAGAGGGGTCAGAGAAGAGCCATGGGGCTGATAAAAGAGTTAGAAAACCTGCCTTACAGTGGTAGTCTAAAAGAGCTCCATCTATTTAGCTGAAGGAAGAATGAGTTAAGGAGTAACTTGATTACAGTCTGTAAGTACCTACATGGGAAACAAGTATTTAATAATTGGCTCTTCAGTCTATTGGAGAAAGACTGAAGAAAGACAACCTAATGACTAAAAGCTGAAACTAGACAAGTTCAGACAGGAAATAAGGTGTAAATGTTTGACAGTGAGAATAATGAGACGTTGGAGCAGTTTACCCATGGTTGGGGAGGATTCTCCATCACTGACAATTTTTAACTCAAGACTGGCATTTTTTCTAAAAGATCGGCTCTGGGAAGTTCTCTGGCCTGTCCTATGTAGGATGTCAGACTGACTATGGTGTGTCTGAGTCCTGTGGCCTGTCCCTTCAGTGTGTGATTAATCTCAAAAAAGGAAGAAGCTCAATGAAAGCTGCACGTCTTCGTGTTGTGCCTGCACTGAGAAAAGCAGGATGGTATTTAAACATGGCCAGCATGTGCTGGGTGGAGCTTGGAGGGGGAAAGGGTCCAGCACAGGCATGGTGACTGGGAACAAAGTTTCCAAGCACATCTGGTAGTTGAGGCTAGGTGTGGGTTCATCTGGGATGGAAGGCCAAGGCCCTCTTTGCCATGACAGGCTCAAAGAGGGTGCAGGTGTATGACTGACCTGCACCAAAGTCCTGTGCCTAGTGTGAAGAAATAAGCAGATCTGGGTACTATGAAGGCCTGCACGTTTCTTCGTGTGTCTACACTGCTTCTTGGGCAGCTAAAGGCAAGGCATGTGGCTTAAACTCCTGTAGTTCTGCAAAGCATGAGATGCTGAATGGATGCAGGTGAGACACCTGTGTCTTGGCCAACTGACAGCGTGCACCACAGGGAAAGCCAAGGGTTGGGCACACGGTTGATTGACTTGCCAAGCAGAGAATCCCCTCAGAATGTATCTTTGGCCATGTCTACAATACACAATAGTGCCAATCTAATTTACGTTGGTATACAGTCACCTCAGCTATTACATTGCTTGTATGCACACACTTGACTCCTCGTGTTGTTAGTGAGTGTCCTTACTAGGAGTGTTTGCATAGATTGTATTGTCAGTGTGAGGCATTGTGCGCGTTGGCTTCTGGAGGCCGGTAACAGTCGACGTAAGCAACATGTTGACCTAAATACATCTACTGTGGCTGCTTGGGAGACATGGTATTATTAAATCGGTGGAGAGAGGCACATACGTCCGCAGGAGCCAAATTGAAGTGAAGACCTTTCCATGGCTAGGTTGGTGCAAGACCATGTAGACCAGGCCTCTGTTACCTGAGCTGGGCTCTCCTTGTTTTGGTCTGCCCTTTTGTTCTGTTTTTGTACAGCACCTAGCATAATGAGGTCCTAGTTTGTGATGGGGTTTCCAGGTGCTACCACAGTGCAAATAATAAGTAAATAATAGCCCTGGCTACACTGTATTCTGCAGTCAATTTAAAGGGATTGCACAGCAAACTCTCTGCGGTGTTACACGGGGCTGGGTTTTAATTTTACATGCGACAGAAAAGTGCAAGATCTACCCCCAAATCCTTCCACGTTACCAGATCTCTCCTTAGGGTTGAAGTGCAGGAAATTGATCAGCTGAAATAAGAAATGGATGGCTGTTTTAAAAATAGCTGAGGAAAATACAGGCTTGAAGAGGAGGAGGAGGAGGAAGGTAGTAAACAGAGCAAGGTTTAAACACAAATAGTTCCTAGGAAGAGGGGAAGAATTGCACTGTGGGCAGGGGAACTGTTTCTGCTGACAGAGTTCCCCAGAGCTTGGGAATCTCTCAGCTGTTACACAGAGTCTGCTGTGACCTGTCTGTAAAATGGGATCGATGCACCTTCCTTGCCCTGCTCCATTTAAGTGGTCAGCTCTCTGTGGCAAGGGCTGTTGGTAGAGAATAGAGGGGTCCCTGTCGCGTTTGGGTCCTTTGGGCTCAGTTGTCACAGAAAGAATACTGTACCCCTCTCCCATCTTCCTTGGATCTCTCTCAAGAGAAATCACCTCTCACAGGGCATGCCCCTGATGGACCTCCCTGCCTGGGGGTTGCAGCAAACTTTGGCTTAGTGGGCATCTGCAGCAGCCACTTATTCATACAGTTGCAGGGAAGCTTTTCCAGTGCAGCACAAGAGCGCCCTCTGCTGGGCAACACTGCCCTGCCTACCCACCCACCGACGACTGCGCTGGGTTCTGTGCTGTATCTCGCGATTTCACGGTTATTGCTGACTCGTTGGGGAAGCCTTTGTCAATCTGGCAGCCCCTGAGGCTGTTCCTTCCGGTTCGTCATGTTCCCCTGGCACTCTCAGGACTTCTCACCCTGCTTTCTATGGGCCAAAGCCACCTTCCTCCACGCTCGTCTCTCAAGTTCCTTGTGGCGACTTGTGGCTGGTCTGTCTGCAACCACCTCCGTTCTCAAAAGCAGTGCTCACCGCCGCTTATGTCAAACTGCTAGCCCCTACTGGCCAGGAGCTTAGTCTGGCCTTTGGGCATGGTGCATAGCTGCTCTGCCCATGATATTAAGAGGATAAGTGGCCTGACAAACGAGTTGCCTTTCCTGAGTACAACACCTGGAAACACGGACGCTGCAGAGAGGAAAAGATCCCAGAACCATCTTGTCCCTCTGCTCTATGCCCCAGCCACCTTGCAAGTTTGTCCTTTTCAAGTCCACCGTCCTACCTGGTTCGAAGATCTAAGTGAGGGGGATTCCACCGCTTGTCTTAGGAGCCACCACTCCTCATTTTCACCTTACTCTGTAACCATGGACCCAGGAGCCTTTCCTGGCTCTGGAGCAACGCCTTCCAAGGCAAATGAGTGCTGCTAGATATCTGAACCTGGGTTGACACGGAGAGGCTGGTAGGTGGAAATGGGTGGCACAGAGGCAGAGCTGAATTAATTGGGCATGTTGTGCGTCGAAGCAAATGCCTCCTTTCAAGAGGCAATGCCACAGACCTTTGCCAATGGTGTCTGTTATTTTCCCTGCCCCGACAGGGACCGACAGGAATCTGATTTATGAGGATGTTCTTCGAGATGGGGCACATCGGGAAGCAGAGGATCTAGGCTGGAGCTCCAGTGAGTTTGAGAGTTACAGTGAGGAGTCTGGCGAAGAGGTCAAGGCTGAGGCGGAACCTACCAAACACCGGACGTCCTTCCAGCCAAAGGTAATAGGCACATGGTGTGTCCTGGGACATGATGAAACCAGCCCTGCACTGTTTGGGGAGGTGGGGTTGAAGCTTGAAATAAAACACCTGAAATACTTCTCTCATTGACAATCCAGGGCTGGACCAGGTGGGGAAGCTGGATGGCAAAGGCTAAAAGATTTATCAGGCTAACACCTTCCTGTAAATGTTTATAGCCCATCCACGGTTCAGGGATCGGTGCTTAGCTGTTTCCCTTTTCTGCCTCAGTTTCCCCATTAAAATAGGGCAAAGACTACTCTGTCCTTTGTAAAGAGTTTTCAGATCTACGGAGGAAAAGCCCTATTGAACAGCAAGCGATTCAAGCAGATGATTGACTGATTTTTTTAAAAAAATCCATTTAACATCTTGCCTGGAGACATTGAATTGCGAAAATAAATTAGCAGCTGGTCTCAGTATCGCCTGGTGCTGGGGAGGCCATTTCTGTCCGTGTCTGAACCAGGAGTCTATACTGGCAATAGAGGGCAGTTGGCGGGCCCTGGCGGTAGGGCTGAGCACGTGGCTTGGTGACTGTGCCAAAGAGCTGCAGTTTCCCTAGGAGCTAAGGCTTTGTCCCAGGCTGTTGGGATACAATGAAATGTCGTGTCCCCCCCGTGCACTCTAGATCTCGTCCTCGTAGCAGTGAAACAGCTGCAGCTGGCTAGTGGTCCATAATGCAGCCAGTGCTGTACAGCTGGTTGCAGGATTGTACTGGTGCACTCAGGCGCTCGCTCATGTGGGGGTGGCAGGAGTCCCATCCCTGGCTGTTGTGCTAGGTAGCTGGGACATATTGGAGACCACCCAGACTGCTGAGGGGTTCAGTCATCCCCCGCTTGGCAGCTGGACCTTTGTCCTATGCAGCTTTGGTAGCAGGAGCCAGCCCGCAAGCACAAAGTGTCTCACTCCAGCCTCGTTACTCGTTGCTCAGGGTGACGCCAACAGCCCTTCCAATCTAGAGTCACCCCAAATCCATCCTTCCTGAGTTCCTAACTACCCAATGCTGACTGTCCCCCTCTGTGCATCACCCTCAAAGGTCTGAGACCGCACCCCCCCAGGGAACCCACTTACTTGGGGTCCCACATCTGCATGGTTTGCACACCAGAGACCTGGTTAAACTAAAGGTTGATTGCCTAGAAAAGCCACAGCTTCAGAGAGGTCCTGGTCAGAGAGACCAGACTCAGATAAGTTGCAGAAAAAATAAACGGAAAGGAGCCATCTGAGGCTTTACGCCCCTACATTAGCTACACTCCCTTTTCTGATACAAGTTGCTTATTGCCTTGAACTCATTTCCTAGTGTACCCCTGAGCCAAAGGGAGGATCCAGTGTTTCACGGACAGCACCTGCTAAGTGACTGTTGTTATTTGGAAGCAGTTTCTTGTGAACATGGTCACTTGGCTTGGGAGGTGCCCCAGCCTGCTGTGAAGTGTGCCTGAAACTGTGATGCAGGTTCTGAGCACAGTGTTTTTATAGAGCAAGCTCCACATTTTGTAGAATTCTCTCCTAGTGACCATGGTACGTGTTGCAGGCTGTAATATTGTGGTATAGATCAGCTGGTTCAACTGCTCACTTTTGGGATTTAAAGCTTTTGTTGTTCTCTTTGGGTATCCGGACCCTGAGTATCCTGTTTTCTAGCTTGGTGGATTGTCCCTCTGTCATTCAGAACTGACAGACTGCCTCTCCAAGCTGTTATTCCTGAAATCCTGGTGCCTTCTTGGAAGGGCACGTAGACCTGCAGATGCACTGTCTGTTCAAAGTTGGTTTTTCCTCCATCATGTTCTGGAGATGTCCTGTTCAGAATCCAAACCAGGACTGCGGAGCAAGCAGAGAAGAGCCTGTGTCCCAGGGACTCAATCCCTGGTTTTACACTGAGCCCAGTGTGTGCAGGGGCGGGACTCTGGGTGCAGCCAGTCCTGGACAGATACCAGGATGGGGCAGATACACACAATAAATGTGTTACGTACAGTCCTGTTGCATGTCAGTGCCTTGAAGTTCCACGTCAGCTGAAACAAGACACTGTACTTGGACTGTCCCAGAGACTGGGCACCACGGTTGGAGGAGGGGCACAGACGTGGGAGGGTGGAAGACGCTGACCGGGATGGTAGATGCACAGCAATGCTTCCTGCTGGCTGAGATCCTGCTTGGCACCCTGCGTGTGGCATGAGCCTGTGCTTCCCCTTCTTTCTCCGCTTGCTGCCAAGCTCCTGCTGCACCTGCCTCTGTCCTGCTTTGCTGGGCGGGCTGACGGGGGGTGACTTGTTGAGCAGAGCTTAGGAAAATTGTCTCTTAATGTAGCTGTGGGACCCTCCCCTCCCCCTTTGTCCTCTCCCACCCCCACCTTCTGCAACCTAGCAAGGTCTGCAGGGGCTCCGAGTGGGTGGGATGGATCAGGGGCCTTGACGTGATTGGGACTGTGAGGAGCCAGGCACATTTCTTGTGCAGCTGCTGAACAGAGTGGCTGTTGCCTGACAGATTTCTAAAGTAGAGGCCCAGGACCCACAACGCCTTTCTTCCTGGAGCCTAGGGGGAGCATCCCACCTTCCCAGTGCCCCCAGAGGAGCTGCAGTCGGTACTGCTGCCCCACCACAGCCATGCCCTTTGGGTTGGGAGAACTTGGCCACCATTCAACACAAGTGATCAGACCCTCTTGCTCTCCTGAGCAGTGCTTGAAGCAATTAGATTCCCCCCCCCCCCGCGCCTTGCCTCCATAGGGGGCAGGACAAGACCCACCCACTCCCGGGGTGGGGGGAAGGTCAGGCACTCTCCTCCTTGGGATGGAGGAGCCAGGAGCATCCCACCTGCCGTCAGACCAGATCTTGGCAAGTCTAGAGGGATCACTGGGCCTTTTGTTTTTTCTCCTCCTCTTGTGTTTGGCTGCTTACCTGAATCTCTCTTCTCTGCCTCTCTTCCCTCCTGTTGCTTCTCCTCCTACCTGATTGCTTGGGGCGCAGCTTTCTCCAGACCTGAATAGGCTAAAGGAGAGATACGCCAGGACTAAGAGGGACATTCTGGCTTTAAGAGTTGGGGGGAGAGACGTGCAGGAGCTGAAGCAGAAGTACAATTGTAAGGTACTGTCTCTCCTTCGGACTTCATTACCCTGTTCTCCATCCTGCCTGGGTTGCATGGCCTCTCTGCACCCCCGTCTCTGCTTTGCTGTGTCTCTGCTTCACACAGTTGCTGCTTTTTTACGCCAGGTCCGCTGAACTCCAGGCTGCAAGCTTGCCAGGTGCTTTTAATGGGGCAGAGGAGTGTGGACTAGTGGCAAGAGCTGGGAGCTAGGGCTGTGAGTTTTATCCCTGGCTCTCTTGCTGACTCCCGGGGTCCATCTACACTGGAGGGGCAAACCCCAGCTCAAGGATTTCTACCAGTGCTAGCTCCGGCCAGCTAGCATGCTGAACCGAGAAGCGAGTAGCAAGAGGCCCTGGTTGCTCTGAGTAAAAGCCCATCCCAGACTCTTGACTCCTCACCCGGAGGCAGCTACACTTCCATTTTTAGTGTACTCGCTCCAGCCACCGAGGATGTCCCTTCAAGCTGGAATTTACCCCCCCAGTTCAAAGTGCAGCTACACCCACTGCATGCTGCCGAGCCATGTCACCTTTGTCCCTCGGTTTACCTTTCTGGGACAATGGGTAGAATGCTCTTCTGCCTCCAGGGGGCTCCATGGTATGGCTCTGAAACTTGACTCTAAGGATGGCATCTGGGGTTTCCTTGTGTTCCTGTCAAAAGAGCTCGATTTCCAAATAAAATGATGGGGGGAGGCCCCCCCTCTGCCAGCAGTGCCAACTTCCCCTAGGATGTGAGCCCCACACTGGGCTCTTTTCTTGCACATCGTCACCAGTTAAAGGTTCTGAGGATCAAATTTTCCTCTTGGTGATCCCTGTGCAGCTCCTGTGGCCTGCAGTAGGTTTGCATAGATGTCACTGATTGGAACTTACTGAACAATGCTGTTTGCTCCGGATGGACTGGGATCCCGCACCCCTTTTGCTAGCTGCCTTGGCTTCTGTGTAACTCTGGGCAATAAAAAGCAGCAGAACCTTATTTAAGGGCTTGTCTTTGCTGCCGAGTTAAGCGGAGTCCTGCCCATGTCCAAGATCTCCTTAACTCGAGTGTACTGGTACTCCTAGCTGCAGCTGGCAAGCCCCTTGCAGGGGAGAGGCTATAGCTTGGGGTGGACCAATTTATTGGCTAATAACACGAGCCCACTGTGCAGATCAAGGGTTATTTCACAGTGTGGTTCTTCAGTCAAGCAAGGAGGTGGTAAGTTGAGTGTAGCTAGCTGGAGTTAACTCTCCCGGGAGAGGCAGAAGTGGGCCTGTGAGGTTGATAGGTGCTAGGAAGAGATCTGCTGAGTAAGCAGCGCCAATATAATAATCTATAATGCCTTCTTTTTAAACTTTATATTTGTTTTTATGTAAGAGATAAGCACAGAATAAAAGCAAACCTATATAATTACGTGCCCAAGATGGAAATAGGATATAAATAACAAAATTTAATGTTCATTATTCTCAAACCCTGGAAAAAATCAAAACAAAACCCAACCACCCAAGGAGATCATGCAGGAGATGAATTAAGTGACTAAATAGATAAGTGTGAACAAAATCTATGACTATCTGGGACTAATAGATACTAAACTGCAAAAATATGCAACAGTTTCATGTGTGACCAGACAGCCTCATATTTTTTTCCAAGCACTTGTATTAAATGAGCGATATTTTTCCCATTAATGCACTAGCAGAGAGCTTATTAAGCCAGTCTGTGGATGAAGGAGGAATTGCAGATTTCTCAAAATAACTCATTTGGCCACTAAAATAGTTACTGGCAATCCACTTCTTAATCTTAACTGGTAACACCAATTCATCCATCATCCTAAAATGCATGAGCTTGGAGAAGGCAAGTAGTGACACTTAATGTTTTTGGGTGAACTCTGAATATGGATGTTCTGGAGCACGTGCGTTTTTTATCTGGCATAGAGGATGTGTGAAAGTGACATGCTTATAACCATCTCTAGTACATGCTACTGATGTCTCGAACATGCTTAAAGCATTCCAGTAACCCTTTATAAACTATCTGTCGATGGAACCTCTGTATGACTATGTTATTATCTGGTCCATTGCTCAAGACTGAAAATGGTTATCGTATTTGACAGGTCCCTCACTTGAGTGTCTTGTTTTACTCTGGGTTCCATCTCTCAGTATTGTTCCTTGAGATGCTACCTAAAACATGAGAGCAATAACAATCAGATGTCTTACATTCACTCTGCCCCTTTGTCCACCTTGCCTGCCCTCTGCCCAGGAATCCATCTCAGCCAGGGATATTTCTGAAATTCTAAACCTTTTTGTGGCCTGAAACAGCTGCCATTAACAACCTGCCATAAAAGTCTTCCTCCGAAAGGTGGAATTTAAAATTTTTCCTCCATCAAAATTATTCTGGGCTGCAGCACCAAATGAACAATAGTTCATTCTCAAACACAGCAATTAGTTGAAGGCCCCCTATTATAATAATATTGTGTGATGCAGGTCTGTGTCTGGAGACATGGGTTCAAATCCCATTGCTGGTACCATGGTGTAATTCTGCAACACCCAAGGTTGCTGGTGTGAGATTAAACTTAATTTTCTTGTTGCAGTCACCTGACCTGGATTTGAGTTACATAGGTTCACCTGAAAGAATTCAGTGCGGGGGATGGAAAATCTATTTCAGGAAGGATTTAGAGGCTTTGACATAAAGCCTCCATGAAAGAAAACTGATTTGGGTTGGGGGGCGGAGGGGAGCGGGAGTGTCAGTTAATTTTGCTTTGGTCAGTCCCTTTATTTTTATAATATATAGTATGAATTTTTAAAAAATCAAAAAAAAAAATTTCCAAATGAAAAATTAACAATTTTGTTCTGAAAATGTCCAAAAGGAACATTTTAACATGGCTGGAACTTTTTTGAGGATTTTGTCCTAGGTGAGTGTTATTGAAATTGATATATTTCGGGAAGGGTGAAACTGCATTTTCTGATGGAAAAAGGGTCTCAAAATTTTGCTGACCAGCTCTAGTCATTACCCAGCAGCAGTGACAGCTGCAAGTATCTTCTGAACCATGGAGGCTAGATACCGGTGTCCTGCTCTCAGCAGAGTGTCTGCACCTGCACTCCCTTTTCTTGTCATTTTCATTGGGCTGCTGCATTGATCTCTGTCCCCAGCAGCTTGCAAATGGTTGCTTTGCACATGCAGCTGTGGCATTTTCAGGTACAAGTGCAAAGCTCCTGGGCTGTGATTCACAAATACAAGGGAAGAGTGTGTGTGGAGTAAGGGGAGAAGATGAGACTGCTAGATGTTGTGAAAACATGTCCCATAATTTTTTACTAGTGCTGCTGGTTTGAAGCTAAGCAGGCCTTTTAGTGGAGTTTTTCTTCCCTTCTTTTTGCCTACCCTGAGCATCCCTTCCTGCTTTAAATGCCCACTATATGTCTAACGCTTAAACCTGGTCTAAATCTGCTGGGTCACTGTTGGACAGATTGCCATCCCTGAGCGGTGCAGCGAATGTGTCCTTTACTGGCGATTCCCCGCAGGTTGCCTTACCCACAGCACTCAGTAGAAGTAGGGTATAGCCAGCGTGTTCTATGATCCTGCTGTCCTGAGCTAGCACATGGTGCCTTGGAGACGGTTGCCAGGTGTTGTAGCGTATCAGAGAACTGTGCACTAGGCTGCCGGGTTGATTCACAATGAACCTGCTCTTTACACCTTCCTGGTGGGATGCTGGGCCCTTTAAACATCTTGGACACATCACAGAGAGGGTCACCCGTGAAAGGGTGGGGGAGCTCTCAAACGGACATTAAAGGGAAACTGTCAAATAAGTAGGATCTTGGGTGTGCAGCTCCTTTACAACGTGTTTCTTGGGCTCTTTGGTTGAAGCTGGGCTGAGGCTGTCCCAGAGGGGAGGTGGTAAAGACACCAGAGCTCCACTATTGTCTAGTCCGATTGGAAATGCCAGCAGAGGAGAATGGCAGGCTGGTGTGCCTGACTGGCAGATTGGGGTAGGGAGCATTTGATCCAGTGTGTGTCTGGCTGGGGCTAGGGGCTGGCACCATCTGATAGTGGTTTGGTGGCTCATGTGGAATCAGTTCATGGCTCTCAGACCAGTCTGTTACAGATAAACCCATCCCATAGCTGGCTGGTAGCACAGCAGAGAGGGCAAGGATAGATTGGGCCATGGAGACTGAGCTGCTCTCTCTATCCTACAGGTTATGTCTCTATAGGGTGCCTGGGCAGGGTGCGGTGGGCATTGCTGCTGCCTCTGTCCTGGGAGTAACTAAGACTTCAGTCACCCCGGCTGGCCATCAGTCACCACGGAGGGTTAGGTCAGCCTGACCTCGCTCTCACTGACGCCACCCTGAGCTCTGCCTCCTGCTGTGACAGGAGTGGAGCTGGCCAATGCTGCTGTCTTCTGAGAATCCCCACCTCGTGACTAAATTCATTAGTTTAACCAAAAGGGGCATTTCCTCTTTCTTTTCTGGAGATGGAAAAGATCAGAACTTGCCGCAAGGAATGGGCTTGTCGAGCTCCTGAGACCGTATCGCAGGCAGGGGTCTCTCTAGGTATATATATGACATGTTATACTAAAACAAACGAGGAATCTGGTGGCATTTTTAAAGACTAACGTGTTATCCTAAGGCTGCAGCTATAAAGGGTTAGATGCTTCAGTAAATGGCCTGTCACTTGTTCCAGTTGCTCTCGAGACCTCAGGTGGATAGATTGCTGCTAAACCCTTCCTAGTGCTGTGCTGCAGGTCATCTGTCACACGTACTGCTCATGCCTGGAATAACGACTCCTAATAATTTAACTCTTTATAAACGGATCCTTTATGTAAAGTGTGGCTGGTTTTACAACTGCTATTGAAAGAAATTAAGAGTTTTTCAGTCATTTCTTTGGATGATACTTTTTGGTAACTCCTGTTTAATGCTGGTATTGAACTAATGCCTTTTCTTTACCTCCTTGCCCACCCACGAAATGTGTGTGTCGTTGGCTTGGGAAGGAAGAGCTGCTCTTGTGTCTTGGAGGTAGAACTGTAGAACAGCAAAGATGCAGGGAGGATGGGCTGCTTGCTCTGGGATGGAGCAGCTGCGGCTGGAGGACTGACAGAGATGGTCTCTGATTTGTTTGCATATCCCTCCTCTCTCCCTCTTCTGTTCAGATGACTCAGTTGATGAAAGCTGCAAGAAGCGGTACCAAGGATGGTTTGGAGAAGACGAAGATCGCGGTCATGCGGAAAGTGACCTTCCTGCACAGGAAGGAAGCCCCAGGTAATTGGTGCTGAGGTACTCAGTGTTGGATGCAAAATAACTGATTTTACAAAAATAAAAATCACAACTGGACAAAATTGAAATTCTTGTATTTACTGCTAGGATTGTGTGAGTGCTATTTGATTTTTCTGCCTCTTTGCAGCTTTTTGATTCCTTTCCTTTCTAACTTTCTAGCTTCTTGTTTCCTTTTGCACTGCATGCTAAATTCTCCCTCTCTCTTGTGCTCTAAGGTAGATTTTTCCAGAGCACTGAAGTGACTTAGGCTCTTGAATATTGAATTTTGAAAATGGGATTTAGATTCTTTTGCAAACATTACCTCTCACCTAGTGTGAAGCAGTGGTATCAGGGATTCCAACAGTGCAAGGATGTGGGGGTGGGGGGGAGTTTACATGTCAAACATTATGTAACCTTTAAAAACTCATCGGAGAATCCTTTTTCTGTTCAGCTTTTCTAAAACCTATCTAAGCCTTCATGACTGTGAAGCTATAACTGCAGGCATAAAAAGCACCCTTCATTCAGGGCCAGATTTTTCTAAAGAGCCCTGCTCCCTATTAGGTGCTGAAAAGGTTTTCCAATGAACTCCAGCGCTGTGTTCTTTTGAAAATTGTTTTTAAGTGTCTCTAAGGGGCCTGGTCATCTGAGTTTGTCCCCAAGGTCTTTTGAAAATCTATCCCCTAATGGCCTGAATATCTAAAGTGGTGGTCTTCAGTAGGAGAGGTGGATGCGTAGTACATTTTGGGGGAAAAACAGTCAGGCCCTTTTGGCCTGAAAGCTGCTTGGTTAGTCTCGATTTTTTAAAGATAAAAGTCACGTTCTTGGCTTATTTTATGCATTGCTTACGTGGCTGTTTCTAAACCAGAAGAATATGTTGGGTCAAAGACTTCTGCTGGAGTAAATAGCATTGTTTCATGAGATGGGCTGGTGTTGCTGACTCCTGAGAATTTGGCCCCTCATGACGAAATCTGGATCTTCCCCTTCTGCCATCTGGGTCTATTGTAACCCTGAGTGTTGTTTTTTCGTTTCCATGGAAATGGCCATACCCCTTATGTCAGTCTTTCAGTGGCATGTGAAGGAGACGAGCAGAAACCAGCTAGCATTTGGGTGGCAGAACCTTCTTATCTTATCTCCAGCACTGGGAAGAAAATGCTGAGTGGCAATATAGGGGCAGAACATCATGGTGCTTGTGAGAGGACAGGGTGCAGGTGTGTACAGCTGGCAAACACAAATCACACTCCTGTTGGGGGAAACCAATATTCAATCAGGAGGTCACACCAGCTTGATCACAATTTCCCGTCCCTCTCTATAATGTACAGCCCCTCCTAAGTGCATCTGGCCTAGGCTGGAAATTTGCCCTTGTGCTTCTGCTCAGCCCAGCTTCTGTGGATGCTATTTCATCATTGTTTCCTTCCTTCTCTTGACCACTGCTGCTCCTCCGGCTGTCACCGAACATGTGCATGAGCATCTGGAAATGGGAGAGTGTTATAGGGATCCAGCTGTGCTGCGCTTGCTGGGGAGAAGAGCGTTAAGAAGGGACAACACCAGGGTTTTCACAGTAGGGTGAGGTTTGGTATAGATGAGACCTGGAATGAAATGCCAGGAGTCCAGAACATGCACTAAACACCAGAAAGCCTTATATTAGAAGTGGCAGCCTTCGCTTGCCGCCTTTCTTCCTAGGATAGCACCTCTATCGTTGTACAGACCTCACTGTAATCTAGCAACTGTGAATGCTGGATGGATGCCTCCCCTCCCAGTTTCAGAATGTGCCCCGTTCATGATGACGCAGCATTTCCATGGCAACTGCAGCAATTGCTGGCAGGGAGAAGGGACTTCAGGAAAGTATTGCTGAATTCTAAACTTTTTCCATGTGACTTAGCAGTCGAGAAGGAGGGAGGGCCAGCACTGTGTGTCTGGGCAGTTCTTCATGTATCTCTGTTGGGGATTTTTATGTCGGGGTTTCTCTGGAAGGCAATGGTAGAAGTAACTCGCACAGCCTTGTTAAGTCAGGATATTTAGTATGGTGATCAAAAGGTTTCCATCAACATTTTTCCCAGTGGGTAATTGGGTTTTTGACTAAACAAATTTTCACAGAAAATGCCTAGTTTTTTGTCAATTGTTTAACATAAACTTTTAACTTCTGTTGAAACATTCCATGGGTTTGTGGTGGAAGAAGCCCCATTTTCTAACCAGTTCTAATAGTTAATTCCAACCTGTGGCATGTTGGTCTCAAGAGGCCTTCATGGGCCATGGCCATAGGGGATGGATCTTCCTGAGCACGTTAGTCTTCCTAAGCCAACCTGATCTATCGGTGGTCAACCGTTGCACAGAGGGGTTGAGATTTTCAGAATCAACAGTGGGCACAAGCCGTGGAAATACATCCCAGGATGGATACCTGACATCCTCTCTGGCCATGTAAATCTCAGCCGGGGGCTATAAATTTACAGAGCTCAGGGGTACAAATGGGAAGAAGCTAACTAATCCCTATGCTTCTGCTGTGTGTGGCTTCATATTTGACTTTTAGATGGCCCATGCTGGGACAGCAGGCCGTTGTGGGGTCCATTCTGTGTGCATTTACACGGAGCCGTACAAGCACTTGTCAGACACATTTTCTGCCCCACAGAGCTGAGGACTACACTTTTAAAGGCATTTCTGTACCTAGCTCCTGTTGATATCAGTGGGATTTAGGGGCCTAAATAACTTGAAAAATCTGGGCCTGCAGGACAAGCCAGACAAAAGATGAGGCAGCAACCTTTCCAGAGAAGGGAGGTGTCAGGATTGCTGCCGCATAAGCAAGTATTCTCGTCCAGAGAGCCAGGCTCTCTGCTAATGCTTCTCACATTCTGTAGGGAATGGGGAACACAGGAGCAGTAGAACGGAGGGGGCAAAGATGTAGCGTCCCCAATGGATTTCAGAGATCCCAGTGATACTTCCAGGGAAAGGTAAGATTCAGTCATGTGCTCTCGACTCAACTCAGTCCAATGAGATGGGCCTGCCATAGTGAGCTTTATGAGGGCTGCTGAGGCATAAGAAAAAGGCAGACACCTTGGGTGCCTGTCAGGGCAGGGTATGATCCACCCAGGTGTGGTACCAGTGGTATTTGAGGTTTGATTCCCTTGTGTTCATTTGTTTCTCCCTCTCCTAGGAGGAGTGGATTATGTAAGTTAGAGCAGAGGACTGGCAGTCAGGGCTCCTGGGTTTTAGTCCCAGACTCACTATGTGACCTTGAGGCAAGTCACTTCCCTGCTTGGTGCCTCAGTTTCCCCATCTGTAAAATGGAGATAATGCCTGACACAGGAGTGGTGAGGTTAAATGGTGAAATGCTTTGAAACTACAGATGGGAGGGCATTATGATGCTGCAAACTGCTCTAGTTATTGGCTGGGCCCTCTGATTGCCCATCTGCATGGAGAGAGTTACTGTGGCCAAGCATAGGCTGTGCTGTAATTAGAGAACATCACCTGTCCTTATGGGTCTTAGAGGGTGATTAAATAGCAGGGAGCGGTTAGGAGGGGAGACCAAAGGAAAAGGAGCTGGAGCAAAACATAGAGTTACCCGATGGGTCGTGACTGAAGTGAATAGCTGCCTCGTGCCCAGGAGAAGAGATGCCCTACATGGCAACTCTGGTTATGGACGAATCTGTCTCTTTTCTGCCACTTATGCCAATACTGTCTGTGCAGCAAGGAAATTGGGTTCTGTTTCAGAGCCCAGATGCCTTTGACCTGGTTCGAGAGGGTGATGTGCACCCCAAGAGCAACATCTGACTAGAGGTGGGCTTGATCCAAACTTAAGTGCTATGAAGACCTGGTTCAGTCTCCCCACCCCTCCCTAGCTGTGACTGCATCTCTGGGCAGTGGGGGTCAGAGCAGAGACAGTGCGCTGAGCCACCCTTCCAAAATTAGCCAAGGGAAAAGGTCACTCGGGAGTTGTGAGCCAAGCAGCTGCTTTATTGCTGTAGCCCTCTGATCTCCGGCGTTACTAGGCACTGCCCCTCCCCGTCCTCACAAAGTGTCCCATGCCATCGCCCTTTCTGCTGATGCCATTATTTATATCCAGTGCTTAAACCTAAACCAGAATGGGAACTGGGTGGTAAGTGGGGAAGAGGAAGTTGACAGGCAGTGCTTGCAGGAGAATGAAGCAGGCAGAATGTGGAGGAAACGGCTCTCCATTGAAAATGACTATATTATCACTCCGTCCTCCTCTTTCTCCTCCTCTTCATCTTCAGTCTCTGCCTCAGGTAAGGGGAGATCTGGCTGGCTGGGCTTCCCCTTCTCAGGTAGCTTTGGTCCTGCTGGGTTGTTCCAGCGCCTCTGCTCCCCAAACTAGCTCTCTCCTTCCTGCTTCTCTCTGCTGGGGCTATTTATTCCCTCTTTACTCCACCCCACGCCCCCATCCCCTTGGCTTGGGTTGGATTTTGAAGAAGCCATGAAGAGCATTGGAAAAAGGCCAGTGGTCGGCTACTGGGATCCTTCTGTTCAACCCGTAGCAGGGTACTGAGATTGGACGCAGATCAGAGCTCTGCGGTTTTGAATGGGTTTAAACGCCTGAGTGAGTTTGATTTCCCTGTTAAAGATGTTTGCTGATCAGAATGGATCCTTTCCTGATGACAGTCAGGAGAAGAGGGCATTTAGCACACTGGTGCTGTACACTGTGCTGGGAATTCATTCCAGGCTGACATCTCAGTGTCTTTCCAGTCCGTACCTTTCCAGTTCCTTGGGCTGATTAATGTGGCCTAGCGGTGTCTGGTGTCAGCATTCAAGGTCTCCTGTAAATCCCGGCTTGGACTAAGCAGTTGTACAACATGCTGCTGCGTAGAGAGGAACCCTCTGCTCCTTGAACTGGCTGTGGCAGAGAACTGAGCCCAGCTGACACTTCATTCTGTCAGTCTCTGGGTCGGGCATGACCTAACAATTCTGCTGCACCGTGGTTGGGAATAGTGGGGTATATCCCTGCCACTGGGGAATATCTAAGTCATAGAATGAGACCAGTGAATTTGCATCAAGTTTCTAGTTTAATTTTGGGTGCCAATTGAGAGAAAAGGCCAATGCATTAATCACTGCGGCACTAGCCCCGTTGACCAGGGAAGGCTGGAAGAGCAGGAGTCCCAGTTGAGGGGTGCGTGAGTGCAGCCAGCGCAAATGCTTGGAACATTTTGAGCTCCAGGGCTGCCTGCAGTCTAGGACACGCCGTGGAGCCAGCCCCAGAGTGCTCGTGATCTGAATGGCAAGTGCCAGCAGACTGAAGCCTTCCAGAATGGGGGAGCGGGACGCTCAGCGTAGACGTATCATCTTCCCGCTGCAGCAGGGAGTTTTAAAACGCCCACTGGCCCATGCGATGTACTAACTAGCCCTTGGTCCTCCTGCTGGGGCTAAGCTCTGGTGGGAGCACCGCTCTGGAGTTCATTGCTTGTGCCTTTTGTTTTCCAGGGGATTCTGAAGAGGAAGACATGGGCTTCCTCGAGGTCACCGTCTCGGACATGAAACACCCACCTCCAGAGCTGAGCCCCATGCCGGATGGATTAAGCCCTCAACAGGTCTGTGGTAGAGCAAGGGTGTTGACTACATGTGACGTTACCAAGGTAGTGACCTAGGATGCTGTCCCCTAAATCCAGAGGGGGGCTGCCTAAGGAAGCCTCTTTGAGTGGAAATGGTGACATTTCAAAGTTGCTTTTATTTCAGGGGGTCTGAAATGGATCCTGCTTTTTGCAATTTGTCTTTCTCTCTTTTTCTTTATTTTTTTAAACAAAGACTTTGTCAAACACTTCATTTAAATGGCTAAATATCAAGGGGGTAGTTATTTGACAACCCCTTATCTTTTTCATGAAACATGAAAGATTTCGATGGTCACTTTTTTTAATGGAAAAATTTCATGGCTTTAAAAAGCCACTTTGGGACGAAATGTTTGGAAAACTTCAGTTGTCTTCATTTAGTTGTCGTATTTGGAACTCAGCAACTGATCCCTCTATCAGCGTTCACTTTCTTTTTGAAAAAGGGGTCAAAAGCGAGCGCTTGTTCGTTGACATTAACAATAACTGTCTGCATTATGCAAGATTTAAGTCATCTCATCCCCAGATGCTTACCATGTGCGAACTGCCCCTGCTGGCCACGAATCTGTGAGAACAAGTGGGGGATGACTTAACTGGTGGAATGACCCCTTGCATGTGAGCCTTATCCAGTACACCTGACCCCAGCAAATATGGCTCCCTCCATTGCTTCCCGTTATTTGCTGTAGCTCTCTCTAAGGGTTGGTGGGACCTTCTGGGGATGAGAGGAGGGCTGTCCTCCATGTGCTCCTTCTAGAGTCAGGTCCTCTCCAGCACAGTGGGACACTGTGGGCCTGCTGTTCTTACCCCTTCATTCGTGGTGCTGTGGAGAGTAACTTGTGGGAAGCCCTCAGACAAGTTCTGTAAGCTTGGTATATATAAGGCTCTTGTGGCCTGCAGGGGGTGCTCTGCGGGGTGCTGGCTGAGTGAAAGCCTCAGAAGATTGCCACACCTTAGAGCAGTGGTTCTCAACCTTTTGTGAGTTGCGACACGCTTGGCGGTGTGTCACTCCCCCACAGGACAAACCAGCCTCTTCCCTCCACTCCCCCCCCCCCCCCGCCGAACCCAGCCATCTCCCTGGCTTTTTGCGACACAGTAATGTGTGAGAACTGCTGCCTTAGAACACTAAGCACAGTAAATTGAAGGGGAGAGTTGCTGGGCTGGGAAGGTAGGAGAGCAAGTTTTCCTCTAGCGGGAGAGCAAAGCAGATTGTCTGTAAACACGTGTGTGTGGAGCCTTTACACGATTTCATCAAACTCCAATATGTTGGAGTGCAGCTGGACTTACACTGCCTGCTTCCTGTTTGTGACCTGTATATGTGTGTGTGGTTTGGGGTTTTTTTGTAGCCTAATAGTGAGTAACTCATTTGCCTCAATCACCCTCTTCCAACTTGCTCAAAGAGGATGATTCAGCAAAATAGCCCTGTATCACTTCCCTGAGTCCTAGCTATCACTGAGAGTCAGCAAAATAGCCCTGCTTCTGTGCATGGATCTCCAGCCTGACCCCTCGTCGCTTTTTCTTCCCCTCTCCCCTGCGTCTTCCGTTTTTCTCTGTCTTCCCACCCGTGGATACAGAGAAGATACAGAAGTTATGTGATGTGGGGCTAGGTGTGAGGCTGGGACTGTGCACACATGTTGAGAAGTTCTCTGTATACATTTCTGATCTCAACCCTGGGGTGCGTGTTGCAGGTGGTGCGGCGTCACATTCTGGGCTCCATCGTGCAGAGTGAGAGGAGCTACGTGGACTCATTAAAGCGGATTCTCCAGGTGACGTAAAGCGGATTCTCCAATCTTAAATGAACTGAATCACCCACCCTAGCGCAACCAAACTACAGACATCTGTGACTGTAATGGGTGTGAAGGATGGTAAAGATGGGAATGAAACCGCATGCCATTTAGTAATGTAATAGGGAATGATGGGCTGCAGGGGAAGCAGAGAACCTCAGTGAGACTAAGGTCTAGATAAACTTCTCAATAGGTGGTGGAGTAACAATGGCACTGACAGCCTCTGGTCTTGGCTACCAGCCAGGGAAAGGAGCCTTGACACTGGAATGCTGTTGCAGGACTTGCTGCCCTATTGTGCTCTAGGATCGAAGCTTTCATTAAAAAGAGAAGTTTCCACAGCTTCTGGTTGCAAAAGAGCCTCCAAAACATGCCCTGAGTGTAACTGTTGCAGGGACATCTGCCTGAGTCTTCAGTCAGCTTTAAACAATAGAGCTGAGGGGCCTGAACTGACCTCATTCATCTTGGTGGATTGTTCACTCTGAAGCCTAATGATAACAGTTTAAATGGCAACATTAACTATTTCACTGCTGATCTAGTAGAAGCAACCAGAAAATGCGCTTATTCTGCAGTTCTTAAACTACTTTCCATCTACTCAGCAGCCCAAACCTCCAGTACTTCCCCTCTTACCTCTCTGAGCCCTGCCACCCACATGACTTCAACTCACAATCTCCACCCCTCACTGAAAATTCAGGGGCACCATGACATTAATCAAACCTCAAATTAGCGAAACAGGCCACGGATTGTTTAATTCATGCCACCCACCTCCCTAAGGGAGCTCAGTGGAGCTTTCTATTTAAATCACTGATCCAAAGCTGCCACAAAATGGAGACCATGCTGCTGAGTTTGGGTCAAGGCAGCTGTGGTGTATGGAGGCTTTAAGTTGTAAATATTTGCACAGCACAGTGAGGGCTGTGAATCGCAGGGGCCATGAGCGCACAAAGGAGGAGTAGTAACAATGGGAACAATGTGGGAAAACTGCTGGAATTAGCAGGGGGCGGGAGAGTGGTTTGTTTTAAAACTCATGAAACTGGTTTGTTTACTATGGTAGTGCTGATTGGTTCCAGCTAGGAGCAGTTCCGTTGGTGCTAGGTGCTGTACGTGGTAAGAGATGATCCCTGTTGTGAAGAGCTATGATCTAATAGATGAGTCCTTAAAGAGTGTGAGAGAGGAAGAATGAAAATCCCTATTTCACAGCTGGGGAGCTGAGATGTGACAGTTAAGGCTGAGAAATTCACAAGGCTATGTCTACACTGGAAAAGTTAGGTCGACTTTATGAAGTCGACTTAATACGGTCGACTTTAGGTCGACTTAAAGTGGACCTTAAGTCGACTTAACAAAAGTCAACTTAACTTTTCAAGTGTAGATGTGGACCCTTTTTGGCCTTATTAAATTGACTTAATGTTTTAAGTCAACTTAAAAAGGTCCAACTAGGCACTACCCTACATCTCCACTGGCTTAAGTCGACTTAATAAAGTCGACTTAAGCGCTAGTTCAAATTAAAATGAGGTGTTATTAATTTGAACTAACTTTTCCTTAATTCGACTTAAGAAGCAGCTTAAGTTGAATTAAGGAAAGCCCAGTGTAGATGCAGAGTAAATTAAGTCGACTTAAGCCTCCTTAAGTCGACTTAATTTCTAAGTGTAGACGCACCCAATGAGCCTAAGGGGGAAGGGAGGACCCAACTCATTTTGGTGGCTCTGAAGGCCCTGAGTGAATGATTTGGGTTGGTAAGGGCAGGGGGAGGATGGGAAGGATCTGTTTAAAACCTGTCCTGTGGCCTACAGGATTACAGACAGCCCCTGATGGAGATGGATCCCAAGGTCCTCAGCGCCAGGAAGTGCCAGGTGGTTTTCTTCCGCCTCAAGGAGATCCTGCACTGCCACTCCATGTTCCAGATTGCCTTGTCCTCCCGCGTGGCCGAGTGGGACACTACCGAAAAAATTGGGGACCTCTTCGTGGCCTCAGTAAGAGACAGTCTTTTGGAGGGATGTTAAGATGTGCTGGTGGTGGGGTTCCCGCCCCTCCCCCCCCATCCACATGCTCTTCTCACCCCCAGAATGCCAAGGCCACTTTGGAGAAGGCAAGATCCCAGTTTTCTCCAAGCAATTATGTAGGAATAGGATATAAAATGCATGGAAGTTCTCTTCATGCAGTTCTATCTGGACCTTTCTAGATCCCCTGTTCCATCCGAGGCCTCCACTCCGCTCTGCTCAGTTTTCACGTTGACTGTAACTCTTCCTTCTCTCCTCTCTGGTTATTTGTGCATGTGCCAAGTTCTCCAAGTCGATGGTGCTGGATGTGTACAGCGATTATGTGAATAACTTCACCACTGCCATGTCCGTGATCAAGAAGGCCTGTCTCACCAAGCCTGCCTTCCTGGAGTTCCTCAAGGTCAGGAGAAGGGTCGGAAAAGATTTGCCTGTCACCATCTATCATTTGGCCTACATGAGCTGTGCTTGCAACAGGGGTATTGTAAGGGGTGGTTTCTCAGGAACAAGCAGAGGATGCAGATGGAGATCTGAGGTATTTCAGGCTGTATTCAGTGAATTATTTAGTAAGGGTCACTGGCACCCAGGACTATGTCCAGATTGGTGGTTTCCCAGAGCAGTAAAGGATTCCCACTCTGCATTGCCTGATGCCTCTCTGTACAAAGGGTTGGCTTTCCACACCCAGATGGAGGTCTTCACCTGCAGAATATTTGTTCTGTTTGTGCTGGTGGCTGCTTCTCTCAAATGAGGCTAATTGCCCTGAACAGTGCTGGCTCGTAGCTCTACCAGCTGGCCCTGTACCTTCCCTAGCAAAGTACCATGTCATCCTTCCTCACAAGGCTTGAATTTCCACTCCAGAATGAAGCTGGGAGCCCCACCAGTTCAGTGCCAGCCTCCTGCTCTCTAAGTTCAGGAGTGGCGCTACCATCATCTGGTCATAGTCATTGAACCTTCCTTCAGACCCTACCATATTGGTACACTGCCTAACTCTTAACACTGGCGTCCTTCCCTTGCAATGCACGTACACTGAAGACCATTGTTTGCCAACGCTGCATTGGAGTGAAGTTAGCTAGAGTTCTTAGCCAGAGGAACAACCTGGTTGCCAGTGGAAACCACTGCAGGAACATGGGGTCCTGACTGAAGCCATGCTCAAAGCAATATGGGTTGGTTAATAAAGCTCAATAGCATCTCTTGCTGATCTACTCTCAGAGAAGAGGGGCTGGTAGGTGGGGGAATGAGCATGGTGCCAGAGTAGAGGAGTAAAAAACCAAGAATCCCATTCAGATTTATGGCTTAGAAGATGCATGGCACAGGTGGGAGAGAAATAAGCATGAGGGGTTTTCTTCCCTGAGAGATGCTGGTTGAAATGCAGATGGTAGAGGGACTTTCTTGTCTCGACAGAAGCGGCAGGTGGCCAGCCCTGACCGGGTCACACTGTACGGGCTGATGGTGAAGCCCATCCAAAGATTCCCTCAGTTCATTCTGCTGCTCCAGGTACTGTAAATGGGTCTCTTCTCTTTATGGTGGGAAAGGGGGCAATAGGAGGGTAGGATGGATCGACCAGACAGGGAAGTGGGACAGATCTGAGGGCTGGAAAGATGGGGACAGTTGGTCTAGTGTCTGAGACAGCCCCTCAGCTGAGGACAGGAGTCAGTAAAGGTTTACATCTCTGAGGATATGTCCCTTGAAGCGCTAGAAATTAGGTCTCAAATCCACCCCTACAGCCAGGCTTTGGTCTAAGCTGGCCCGCTTCCAGTGTCCAGGTGTGTGTAGAAGAGCTCCAACTCAACAGAGGCGCTGCCAGTGGGACCCCTGAACGCAGCACGGTGGGACAACAAAACAAAATCAATGCATCTTCCGCTCAGCCCTATGTGCCTAGGGAGTGTGGAGCTGCCAGCGGTAGGGCAGCTGTTTTAGTGTCCCTGGGATGCATGTTATGTGTGGGGGAAGAGTCCATGGTGTACCGATCATCCTGCTGGTAACAGTGGGAGGCTAAAGAGCAGAATGCACCCCTAAATGTCCTGCCCACACACGTTTGTCCAGAGCAGCCACGGCTCCCCAAGTGTCTCTTTGCAGGCCAAACCTGCTTAAAATTCAGTGGCCTGATTTTTTTCAGAAGCTTCTTAACACCTCTGAAAATCAGGGCACCTGCCACCCCATCGTCAAGGGCTCCCTTTGGCCCCTGTGTGGCCTGCCAGAATCATGCAGGTAGGCGTGCATGGGGATGATCTCCCTTCCTGGTGACTTATTTTCCTCCCTCTTTTGCCCCAGGACATGCTGAAGAATACTCCTAAAGGCCACCCGGACAGGCTGTCGCTCCAGCTCGCCCTCACTGAGCTGGAGACGCTGGCAGAGAAACTCAACGAGCAGAAGCGAGTGGCCGACCAGGTGACTGAGATCCAGCAACTGACAAGGAGCGTCAGTGACCGCAGCAGCCTTAACAAGGTGGGAGTGTGAGCTCCTGAGTGATGAGTCTGCAGGGCAGGGCTCAGGGTCTGTACAGCAGTCACTTTGTTTGGGAAATGCCACTTCCTGGCTCTGCCCACTAGATGCCAGTGTTTGTATGTGAATAGCTTAGGACGCCCTCCCTCCACCCCAAGTATAGCCTATTTCAGAGGGGGAACTGACAGCCCCTGGACAGGAAGAGGAGTTCTCTCTTCTCCTCAAATGTTTGTTCAGAATCCATTTCTGATCGGGCAAAGAACTCTCCCTCGCTTAGGATCTACTTACTCAGGCTGTAGCCAGGTGTGGGCAGCTACTTGCTAAGAGCATCTTCGCTGGTGCTGAGCAGGAAGATGCACTGATATGACATGTGTTAACCTGCCGAGTAGATGGTTGCAATGGTCTCTGTGAATCTACTCTGCCCATTCAACTGGGGTAATGGAGAGGGAAAAGCCTCGACTGGTTATCTGGCCCACTGCTGTGGATTCTGCCTACAGCCATGGAATGAGGGTAACCAGATGTCTCTATTTTATAGGGACAATCTGATATGCTGGGCTTTGTCTTATATAGGCACCTGTTACCCTGCTCCGTCCTGATTTTTCATGCTTGCTATCTGCTCACCCTACACGGAGCTGAGAAGACAATCTGCCAGGTTGTGCTGTGGCTGGTGTCCATGGCCAGAAGAATTCTTGGTTCTTTCTCTGGTTCTCTATGGTGTTGTCTCTGGCTTCCGGTGTTAAGATCAAAATCTTTGTCTTCCAAGACCCTCCGTTCCCTTCACCTAACATTCTTCGCCCTGTCACCTGCGGAAGTCGTTCACTGTTTGTCTCTTTCACCCATTGGAACTTTTCGTGCCGCCCCAGGTCTCCTTGCTGTAGGCTTGGAACCCAGGAGCTTCCAAAGCATCCCCGCGAGGGGACCAGCATGCAACCCCTTTGTCCTCTTTTAATTGCCCCGCTTGCTGGCTTTTAGTGCCGAGTTGGAGATGATGTGTTCTTTAGGGGCTCAGCTCCCCTTCTCAGGGGCTGGCAGGGTAACCAGGATGCCACTGTAGCCACCCTGCTGCCTCTGTCCCTGAGTGTCAACTCTGGAGCCTGGGTGGTTTTGCCTGAGCAGGACCCATCCTCCAATTCCCCCCAGCTGATGGCACTCTCCTGCCCTGGAGCTTAACTCTGCAGCTTGAGCTCGTCTCTGTTTAAAATCCACCTCAAACTTTCTTGGCTGGTTGACATCTGCCAGGCTGTCAGCAAGGGGGTCTTTTGCCAAGAAGCCAGGGCACAGGAACAAGGCAATCGGACAGTGCATGCTCCCTGCCAAAGGAAGGGGTGGAGGATTTAAAGAGAAAGCTCTGACTTGAGAGCCACCTAGGACACCTCAGTGCTTGGGGCTGGGGGTGTCCGTGTAAAAGGGGCATCTTGGCGTCAAGTGAACTCTCTCTTCTCAGGCTGCTGTCACCCATGCACCTGGACAGTCTAGCCCAGCTGAGGCCTGGGTTTGCAGCTCCTCAGCCAGCTGTGCAGGCTCTCAGCTGTGTGAAAGCCACGCCATTTCAAGCGCTGTTCGGAGCTGAATGGGAGGCAGGGGCAGGGGTTCACCAGGGGCAGCTAATTGCAGTGCCAGCCTCGCTAGACTGAGTGGCAGCTCAGAGTGAGAAGTGGGGGTGCTGAGCATTGGGATGGATTTAGTTGGGGTGCATGAGTGGGAAGAGAGTGAGGAAAGGGAGCCCACTATCCCTCCCCTCCCCACTCCGGCCCCAGCAATGCAGTCCCTTCCTCCACAAGAGATTGTACGTGTTGAGGGGCGGGGAGCGGGTGGAAGACCTCATGGAGAGGGCAGGCTGCCAGCACATAGCTCACCAGTTGGGGCATGGGGGTTTCCCTGTGCGCGCCCCCCCCCCCATGGCTTTGGCCAACCTGTGAGTTTTCCCAGCTCAGCAGGCTGACCACTCGTGTCAGGTGGGGCTTGCAGAAGACAAGTCAAAGCAACAGGGAAATCCCTGCAAATGGATGTTACCCAGCTAATTACGTGGCTGGTAATGGGGATTTCAGCATACTCATGCGCAGGCCAAGCGGAGGGGACTGCGGATGGCTGGTGTGGCTTAAAGGCATTGGCGGGCAGAGTGAGTGGATTGTGAGTCTCTGTCCTGCCCCTCTGCACACAGGGGTGTATGCCTTAGATCTGTGCAACTCTTGGCGGCCAGAAGCTGCGTTATTCTTCGGAGGGCATTCACAAAACCAAAGAGAATTGGGTAGAAACTTCCCCCTCGGTGTGAGACTGAAACTCAGTGGGGTTTAAGACAGCATTTTATCCCGTCAGTGAGGTTTCGTAATCGCCAGGGAAAGGCCGCTAATGAAGTATTTGCAGAACATCCTGTGACTGAGTAGCCCAGCTGGCTCATGCTCAGGGTGAGCCAGGGAACAGTCTGCTCTGCAGAGGAAATGAAAGCAAAAGGGTATCCTGCAAATTGGGGATTTGGAGAAGACACTAATGGGGGACAGGACTGGGCCTGTCTTTATGAACATATGCAGGGTATGGGTCCTGTCGGCTTCTGATCACTGCAGGGCAGCTGGAGCTATGACTTCTGAGTTTAGCCTTCCTGGGTACCATCCTGTTTTGAATTAAGTGGTAGGAGGGGTCTGCCCCTTGGTGTGAATTAGCAATGATTTCTATTCTGGTACCATCCAGAGTCCTGCTGGAGAACAAGGCCCCATTGCGCTAGGTCCTGCACGGATGCATAGTAAGAGACGGTGCTGACAGCTGAAATAAGGAAGCCAAAGAGTGCACAGTAGGTTGGTGGCAATAGAATCCAGGTCACCAGCATCCAAGTCCTAGTGCCTCATCCGCTGGATTGTGCTGCCTTTCCAGGGAAGCTGTCTCCGACCCGGAGCATAGCCAGTGCCCGCTTGTCCTTTGGGCATTGTTCCCTCTTTGATCCCTCCTTCTGCCCACTGGCCATTCCCACTGGCTGGGAATGAGGGGTGCAACATCTCCAAGTAGGCCAATCCTGTTTCTTTTCTGCTGGGATAGTGGGGTCGGCTCGAATGGCACCTCTCTACTCTGCTTTAGGACCTGTAGCAGAGCATGGGTCTGCAGGGGTGGGATTGCAGGGCTCATGGTACAGTGCTAAAACCAGCTGCATATACTTTGGTGTTTGGGCTTTGAGGCACTCCGCCTCCAACGAGGGCTTCGGAGTCAGAGCCAATCATCTCCCTGGCTATCCTTAGCACCGCAGTGCAAGCCCGAGCATGTAGACCTGGGCTCTGAGACTTGCTGGGTTTTTAAATATAGCAGAGACATGTTCTCAGAGTCATTGCACCATCCTCCTTTTCACCCGGCTGGGCTCAAAGACTCTGGGACCAAGGAACCAAGTTCTGATGTGGCCCCTAAGGGCGGTTCTGCTGGCTCGTAGCTCAGTGCGTTGTTGCTGTTATGCTGTGGAGTCATACTAGATAATCTCTGCACTGAAGGACGTGGTTACTGTAATGAATCTGTTAGGACTGCTGTCTCTTCACTGTGTGCCAGGACCACTCGCAACTCAGATCTTGCTCTTCTGAAAGGCCAGGAGAACCCCCAATTGCTGTTAGCATTATAGGGCTTATGACACAGAGCTGAGTAGTTCCAATTCCATCCGGTAGGGGGCAGTGGCACACAGTCCCATGATTAGTGAGGATGTTACCATATCTCCCTGCTCCCCTAGTAAGGCCCATCTTTACTCCTTTTCCTCTGCAGCTGCTGAATTCAGGGCAGCACCAGCTACTGCTTTGTGAGACCCTGACAGAGACTGTTTACGGAGACCGAGGCCAGCTGATCAAATCGAAGGAGCGCAAGGTCTTCCTGCTGAACGACATGTTGGTGTGTGCCAACATCAACTTCAAGTACGTTGGCAATGTTTATTTCCTCCGGGAGCCAAATCAAACGCCTGCCATAAATATTGTCCCTGCAGCCCTGGGGGAATCTTCAGGGATCCACTGTCAAGGCTCCAGGCAATAAAATCAAACTGAAAAATGCAGGCTGACCTTTATGAAATGTTACATCTGTTTTGTCCCCAGCCAAACCACCAGCATCTCTGCTGGGATTTGGCATTTTTCTTTTCATTCGTTCTAGCAACCTGGGGTCAAACTGATCCCTTGTGTAACCCTGTTGCCTTTGACAGTTATACCTGTGATAAATTATGGGCTGTTTGACTTTAAAATATGCCTTTGATTGCACTTTCCCAGCATTGGCAAGTTACCCAGGAGCTGTTACAGCAGAGTTGCCTTCTCTGGCTATAAACATGTAGGTGTTCTAACCAGTGAAGACGGCTCAGTAAATTGCCAGTCACAGTTGCAGTTAGCAGCAGCAAACCTACAACCCTGCGTGCTGTCTGCCTGCACCCCAATGTGGTGTTTCCCTGCAGAATGCTGCCCTGGACCCCAGTCAATCATAACTTGCATCCGGATATCATTGTGCCTGTCATTGTTACAGCCTTTGGTCCAGCTCTTTGGATGAAGGGGATGGGATGATTGAAGCCCTGTGGTGGATAATAACAGACTGGGGTACATATCTAAGGCTGAAACTTTTCAGTGTTGGTGTTTGAAGTTAGGCATTGAAAAAAGACGGGAGGAAATTCATCTGCTCTGTGCACTGTGAAGAAGTTAACGTATTTAGGAAATGTGTGCGGAAAGGTGAAAAGAATTGGATATCTTTAGTCTTGAGAAAGAAGCCTGAGGGCAACATTATACCAACCCTTTACATACCTGTTGTCAAGAGCACATGTCCATTTGTTCTGCCAAGGGTGGAAAAGAAGTAATCAGCTTTTTTTCCCCCTTCCCTGCAAAGGAAATTCAGGTTAGATACTGAGAAAGTTCTTCTGACTCTATTAAGCTTCGGAACAGGTTACCTAGGGAGACTGTGGAATCCCTGTCACTGGAGGTTTTTAAGAACAGGTTGAATAAACACTTGTTAGGGATGGTCTAGGTTAACTTGGTCTTTGTCTTGGCGCACGGGGAAAGACTGTGACTTCCAGCCCATCACGTCTCATTCTATAAGAAGTTGGATTTCCAGAGGTGATGAGTGCCCACTGAAGCCCATTTTAGGTGCCTCAGTGTGTATTTCAGCACCTGGATTAGAACACATTACCCTAAGGGTCTTGCCTAAGAATACAGATGGTGTCAGAGCCAGGATTGAACTCGTGGCTTCCTGCTTTCCAGAACTGCTAGATCAGGCCTCCCTCTCTAGAGTAGAGGGTAGAAAAAAGTAGCTGCAGTATCTGGGGAGGGGAGAGAAAGTGAGGATTTGCAGGCAGCTGTGGTTGTGACCTTTTAAAATCTTCTCTCTTTTCAGGCCCATGAGTACAAGGTATGCTTAGCACGTGAGCAGGTCTTTTTGCCCCATGTGCTGGGGGTGTGGAGTGTGGTGGAAAGAATTAATGCTGGTGCAGGGTGTGGAATGCAAGTTCTGAAGCAGGGGAGAGGGAGCTGGGCTTGCAAATGCTTCTGCCTTTTTTTGATCTAGAGGTGTGCCTCAGCATGACCTGACTGCATTCTCCTGGTGCCGCAGGGTTCTGGCTTGGCTTGAAGTTGATGGAGTGTAAGGGGTGGTTTATTAGGAGCATAACAAACTCTCCGTCTCTGCAGAGGCCAGCTGGAAATCAGCAGCCTCGTCCCGTTAGGCCCCAAGTATGTCGTGAAATGGAACACTGCCCTCCCCCAGGTGCAGGTGGTAGAAGTTGGGCAGGAAAACAGCACGTACGACAAAGACAACGTGGTCATCCAGAACGCGGGAGCCAAAAAACATGTGCCGGCCAGCCAGTCATCCCACAGTGAGTAAATCTTAGTGTGCTCTATCTTCCTCTAGTGGCTGCTCTTCAGGGAATAAGAGTTTACTATTGTTACCAGCCAATGGAGTTACTCCTTCGGCTCCAAGGACAGAGCCCAATTTTTAGTGCTAAAGGTCCAAATGATGGATGTTGGGGGTGGGAGGAGGGAAGGAGATAGGTGAGGGAGCAAGATGTACAGAGACTCAGTGGTTCAACTGGCTTCACGTTGGGAAGAGGGGTCTTGGCAGTTCCTGCCTGCTCCCTGGCCCCATCCTGGACACTGCAGCAGCTGCTCCAGCCCCTCCGGATCCCACACTTGTGTTCGCCCCCCCAGGTGTGT
Organism: Pelusios castaneus; assembly: GCA_007922175.1. Lineage (NCBI taxonomy): Eukaryota > Metazoa > Chordata > Testudines > Pelomedusidae > Pelusios > Pelusios castaneus. The sequence continues at coordinate 11,428,806 of ML685803.1, forward strand.
GCAGACATATGTGGGGGCAGAGACCCCACACCATCCACTTTGGGACCATTATCTCCACCACCCTCTGGTCCTCTCCAAGCTGGGTCATTCTGGGAATTTTACTGAGATGTGCCATTTAGTTGGGCCATAATATAATGGTAGCACATGGTGCCTTCTTCATATTGCTGGCCCTCGAGGCATTCCCCAGCCCTTTCCTCCCCACCTCATTGCTTCTGGATCTCCTGCACTCCCCTGGGGGCAGCATCAACCAGTGCTAAGCTGCAGTCTTCAATGACTGAACTCAGTAACTCAAAACCGTGTCTGTTCTAGCCAGTGCCCCCTGTGGAACGGAAGGGGAAGATTCAAGTCTCTCCTGAACCCAGAGACCTATCCCTGACTCAGTGTTTGTGGGACTTGGAGATTACCCCTACTTTTTGCTGCACCCATGATTCCTCCATCACATGAGGGCTAATGCTGGGCACTCCACAATGCCTCTTTTCTGAGGACTAATAAGCCTTGCCAGCACCCCTCGCTTTCGTTTGCCCACAGGAGGGGACTTCCTTTTTTAGCAATATTGAAACCAAAGGCGTAGAAACTTCTGCAGGCAGTAAACACGTGTTGGGAGTTGCTTGAAGATACTAGAAAATGGAGCCCTTTGCCGCCTGGGTTCCTGTATACATTTCATTGCTTCTCTGCCCATTGCTGAACCTGACTCAGCTCCAGAGCCCCTGCTTCAGACCCCTTTGCCTGGACTCTCAAAGTTGGGGCTATCATGCGTAAACATTGTGTGACCAAGGCCTCCTGAGATAACCTCCTGAACATGGAAAAATCAGGGCAAGCTGCAAAACCAGGAGCCAAACTCCCCAAACACTGATGGATGGTACTTAAACCAGTCTCCCTATCAGTCGCAACCAGGCTTCTGGTTCCACACACCAGTTACCACAAAGTCTGCCAAAATAGAAACAGCTCCCTTTATTGCACTCCAGCTCCTCTGGCTCCCACCTAGCCACACGGTCCCTTAAAGAAATAGGTTCTCCTGACCCCAAAGGGCCAGCCACATTACACAGAACATTATAGGTTAGGATCTTACCCAAAATATCACACTGATAGCCAATCCTTTACTAACTACAACTAAAGGTTTAATATAAGAAGAAAAGGAGCAAAATATGAGAGACTTTAAAGGGTCGAAGTGAATCAGATACATACAAATGATTGAGTCCATATAAAGCAGTTTGCAGGCTTGTTCCTCTGGTAGACACCTGGTACCTGGGTGGGCCTCAGTCCTTTGTCCAGTCACAGAGGAATAGTTCCAGAGATGGGTGTTGGCTGTAGACTGGGGACTTGACACAAAATGGAGATGGGGCAGCTGCCTGTTATCACCTCTGGCCTTCTCCATGCTGTGTGGAGCTTTGGCAGATCAAAATGAAGTTAAGTCATATGGTCAAGTCCTAGTGGTTCAACAGGTTTCTCCCTGGGCCCATTGTACCTGGGAGCTTCCTTAATGGGCCACTAAGGAAACAATGGCTATAGATGTCCAGTCCGGAGAGTTTCCCAAAATCACAGAAGGTGAAACACAGGCCATGTACACACGATCACTTTATTGCGCGATAAGGCTCCTTACCCTGCAATAAAGCTGGTAGTGTACACACGAGCATTTTCCCTGTTGCGCGGCAACACCCTCTTGCCGTGCAACAGTTAAACCACTCAAGTTGAGAGTGGTTAGCCTTACGGTAATGCTCGTGTGTACCCATTTTGTGCATTAGACAGCCTCCGGAAATGTCCCAGAGTGCCAATGGAGGCCACTCTGGGACATTGGAGCTGTCAAATATGTCAATATATATATGACATATACGGCAATTTCACTGCTTTAGCAGAGCAGTGAAATTGACTGTTATAGGAGCTGCCAGGTTCGGCGACTCCTCTGGACTGAGCTAGGGGGCTGGCCTGAACCAGCTGCCCTCGCCGAACCGGCCCCCTAGTCCAGCTACAGGGGTTCGGGTGTGGCAGGGGCTGCCGCACTTCTTTTTAACTTCTTGTTTTGGGACTGGTTTCTTATGCCACAAGAAGCCACCTTTGCACTGTCTCCATCTCTGTTAACATACGGAACTACTTCCCAAGGGACATGGTGGGTTTGCCATCGCCTGGAGGCTTTAAATTAAGACCAGATGTCTTTCTGAAAGATATGTCCTAGAGAAACCGTAATCTATTAACTTGACATGGGAGTTACTGGGTGAGGCTGTCCGGTATATGCTATGTGGGAATCAGACTAGATGATCACTGGGTATTAGGAAACACTTTGCCCTGGTGGGGCTGGGGTTTGGGGGTGGAATCTCCATCCTTAGAGGTTTTTAAGGCCCTAATTGACACAGGCCTGGCTGGGATGATTTAGTTGGTTTTGGTCCTGCTTGGAACAGGGTTGGACTAGATGACCTCTTGAGGTCTCTCCCAATCCAAATCTTCTAGGATTCTGTGATCATAATGATATTCCCTCCTACCTTTAAAATCCATGGGAGGGCTGAATTGCCTGCATTTAGGACTATTCTGCCCTTTGACCTTTGCTACTAAGAAGAAACAGAGTGGTGATGGCAAAAGGGAATCATGCTCAGCACACAAGTGAATTTTGGCCCTTGGGAAAGCCAGGCCTGGGTAGCATTGGCCAAGTCTATGCAAATTTTCCCCATGCAGTTGTGCTAATGTACCCTGGCTATGAAGCTTACCACCTGCGGCTCTTTTCTTCCTGGTCAGAGTCTGCCACTTGTGTGATGGGGAAGCAAGTTTGCATTCACCATTCTGACCTGAATTGGGATTTAAAGCCAAGTCATCCCAGGTGGAAGGTCAGCTGATAAACCCACTAAACACCTCTCTGCTTGCTAATGCATTTTTTCCCTCCAAAGATAAGGTGTATCTAGGCCCTCCACGGCTCTTCCAGGAGCTCCAAGATTTGCAGAAGGATCTGGCTGTGGTGGAGCAGATTACTCTACTCATCAGCACCCTCCATGGTACCTACCAGGTAATGGCAAGTCTGTTCCCCTTTGCGGTCAGTTCAGCTCCCTGTCTCCTAACTGATTCCTGCCAGTAGGTCTGCGCTGAGTTGGGAATGGATTAAGTGGAGCTATTTCTCCTGGGGTCAGCAAAGCACAAGTTGGATATGATTGGATCTAACCAGCCAGGACCAAGGCTGGCGGAAGCCATTGTTGTCTGGTAACTTTGTAAATCAGACCCGGAGTTGGTGGTCTGAACTACAAAGAATGTCACCTTGGGACGGGACAGAAAATGGCACCGAATGGGGTTTCTGCTGCTCTCTTACTTCTTAAGCAACTATTCTCCTCTCTATCCACGATCCCACCTGCCCCCCAAGCAGCATAACAAACATTGCGATGCTTGCTATATTGCTGGGGAGGCAGGCAGATCCTTGCTCTGTGGATATCCTACAGTAGGTGCTCATTGGCTTTCCCAGGAACCTCTAGACATGCCAACGTCCTGATGTACTTGGTTCTTCACCATGGCAGCATGAATGCCCATGCTGGTCTAGGGCCCCACTCTTTGCTGTGTCTGGGTGGGTCTGTGGGTGCAATTTGACTCCTGCATGGCAATCTCTGCCACGCCCTGATACCTGCATCTCAGGGTTTCCTTTTCCCTCTTGCTTCCAGAATCTGAACATGACTGTGGCCCAGGATTGGTGCCTGGCCCTGCAGAGAATGATGAGGGTGAAAGAGGAGGAGATCCACTCGGCCAACAAGTGCCGCCTCCGTCTTCTGCTTCCAGGGAAGCCGGACAAGTAAGTCTTCTCTTGCGTCCTGCCTATGGGATCTTTCCTGCTGCAGCTCTCTGAGCATGGAGACAAAATCAGACCAGTGGGGCCATTCTTGTCAGTTTTCTGGCTGGCGGGAATCCCCGTACAATGTGTTTCAATGCTTTGATCAGTCCGGGTGTACGTGTCTCAGGTGATGGAATCCTATGCTGGAGTGTACTAAGGTCTAATCCACACTGAGTCCCTGAACACCTCTGTTGACAGGCTACAGCTCAAGTCCTGTCCCAGCTGGGCTGAGACATTGTATTGTAGGAGTGCAAGGGACCTGAACATGTCATCTAGTCCAGTCCCCTGCACTCATGGCAGGACTGAGACATACTGGAACAGGCAACTGGTTCAATGTCAGGAGCTGTGGAGAAAGATTTAACCCCAGTCAATTTGGGGTGCGATGGAAGGAGGGACTTCCTCTTAAATGGGCCGCTCCACACTGGGATTGTGCCCTGATTGGGAGGAGACTCAATAAAGATTTATGGTGGAGCCAAAGGAATGGATCCTGAGCTGGTGGAAATGAGCATGGGCTGATGCTGCACTGCTTTACCCAGGATCTGGCCTAATATGTTCCTGGTGAGTCTTGGCTGCTTTTTCCTCCCTCCCCTTGTGGAGGCTCTTGTACCTAGTCAGGAGAGAACGATGTGTGGCTGGGACCACTGCAGGAGTTATTGGGATCTTCCTCCTCTTTCTCTGGGAAGCAACTCCAGCTCTGCCAGGTCAGGGCTTAGCCTCCAAAGCCCGTGCTCTTAGCCCAAGAACTCTGTGCACCAACACCGGCTGTGAATCATGAATGAGCTGCAAGCCACGTTTGACATTGTACCGTGGAACTAACTCCAGTGGCTGAGAGATGCGTCTTCTGAACTTGATAACTGAGAACCCAACAGGATGATCTTTCCGTTCATCCAAATCTGAATAGTATCATATGTAACCCCTATCAGCCTGCCTGTGGTCAGAGCATTTCCAACCCTGCCCTTTTATGTATTGCCCCTGTGTGCCCTGTTAAAGAGCTACAGTCTGTAACTACATGGGAGGCTGCCCTTCTGTGGTGGGTGTAGTGCCCTTTCGCACAGAAGGTAGCTATGCAAAGACTGGGGTGATACTAGGAACCTGGCTCCATTAACGACTTGCAGTCAAACTCTGGTTGGAGCTAAATTCTAGCCTCTGTCCTTCTCCTGTTGCAGGTCCGGCCGTCCCATCAGCTTCATGGTGGTCTTTATCACTCCCAACCCGCTCAGCAAGATCTCCTGGGTGAACCGCCTGCACTTGGCAAAGATAGGATTGAGTGAGTAACCCTTCTGAATGCAAATGAAGGGGTGGGGCAGGGCAGGGAGGGTCTGGTGATGTCTGTCTGTCTCCCTTTGATAGGTAAGGGAAAATAAGTACCTAAGCTCCTTGCTTGACACATGGCCTTATAGGAACGTTCCAGGCAGAGGCTGCAACTTGAGTGTTGAAATCCTATTAGGGCTGCAAAGAAGAGCTTGGCTAGAAAGGCCATTAGCTCCTCAGTGTTGCCCAAGAGTCTACAGAGCAGAATGCTGGATGCCTCTTATTCCAATCTGAAGAGGGATTTTGCTATGGGTCAAATTAATCCTATGTGTTCTTCATTAAGATCAAGGGATCCGGCTGCCTTCTGCAGTAACACGGAACGGGAGCTTGCAATGCTTATTTGCTAATTTCCTCATGTTTCACTCTCACTTTTCATGGGTGCAAATGACTTGTGCACACTGCAGGGCATTGGAGAACCATGGTCAAGTTGGGTTTGGTTCATGAAGTCTGGCTTGGTCTGCGCACAACAGATGTGTGGCTTGAAAAAGGGTGACTTCCTTGTGCCTTTTGATGCCTTGGAAGCTTATGCCTTTATCGTTCTTATTGCTTCATCAGGGATTAATTAAAAGGCATCGCTTTGATTTTCTTCCCTGCAGATCTTTGGTTCTGCTGCACAGCAGGTATTCTAATAGCAGGACTATTTCATCAGGGAAGTTTGTTTTAACAGAAGCTGTTCCGTCTTTCATCATGGCCCTCCCCCTGTTGAACAGTAGTTAAAACCCAAGAGTCAGCAACTCTTGCAATCTTTCTCTGCTGCAGGAGGCTGGTTGGGAGGCGGCACTCCTGGTGGAGAGCTTCTTGGGATGTTGCTCCGGCGATGGATTTTCTTTTTAACCCCACACACCTAGCTAGCTGTGTCGGCAATGAGAGATGGATGTGATGATGCCGTTTTCTCTGACTCGTGCCTCTGTGCTTTTAAGAAACTGCTTTCATAAGCCTTCCCCCCCACGCCCGCCCCATCTTCCTGGGTGTTTTAGTGATGATTGTTGTTCAAGTGCCTATCAGAAACTGGAAAGCAGACTTGGGTGGCCAGAAGACATCATGAAATTGTAAATCTAGAGTGGACAAAACTTCCACAGAGGAGCGGTTTGTGTCGGGTTCTGGTGTAGCTTTCAGAGTGGGGCAGGCAGCTGGGACCAGAGGATGCTTAGAGTCCTGGAAGCTAAGGATGAAATATAAAAATCAGTCTATTTTGGGAGCATTAGTGGTTTCATGTAGGTTTACTATAATGAAATTACCAACACAGTACAATAAGGCAACTCTGGATGGAGGGAACGCCAAGAATCTACTAACAAGTTCTCAGTGTTATTTCCATTTGGGCAAAGTGTTTCATGTTCTAGTTCTGGGGTTGTGTGTGGGGTTTTTTGTTTGTTTGTTTACCATTCTTTCCGGTGAAATTTACCAATGTACAGAAAACTACCACCCTGCATAGCGGTCTGATAGATCCTCACAGCCAGTCAGAGTTGATATATGCAAGCATCTCGTGAACATTCACTTAAGAAAGGCACTAGCTTGTACTTTCATCAATTCATGGAGGCCTTGATTCAGGAAGCATCTATTTGACCTTCAGTATGTGCTTGAGATCTGTTGACCTCACTGAAATTAAAGTATATGCTTAAGCACCCATCCTAACTAGGGCTACAGGGCATTCCCAACTGTAAGAGGGTCAAAGCAAGGGCCAGCGGCCTTTGCTCTGCTCCCCAGTGCTTAGGAAAGAAGGGGAGACTCCGAAACCAACATTGTAAACTACATTCATAGAGGGCAAAGTGTGTCCCGTCCTATATATTGTTTTCAAACTGAGCATTAGGGGGAAATTGTGTCATTGGCACTTAGGGATGTGGCTTGTGAGTCATGGTAAAGATGGAAAAGAAAGTTTGGAGTCAAGATGGCGGCAAGATATTTATCCTCTTGGTGCAAAGTTAATGGGAACAATAGTTAAGGATATAAAACAAGGGATATTTTTCCTAGAGGAAGGGCTTTTCTTTGAAGCACTAAATAACAGAAAGTTATTTTTCCTGCCCACCAACCTGTTTAGGCAGTCATGAGAGAACAGAAGTTGACAGCGTGCACTGTCATCTGTTGGGAAATGATGCCCATTAGAAACCTGTGCAGGACTATTTTTAAAATACCGCTCCTGTCCCGCAATACCCACTCCCACCTGCTCCTGCACTGTTTCTTGCTTTTTTAACCCCACTCTTACCTGCAAAAACCTTAGATCCTGCAAGAGAGACAGATTCCCCCACACTGAGTTGGTTAATATATTATGTGTAAACAGAATTCAGAGACAGTTTTTACCTCTAAAAGAATAAAACAAATCTTTCTTAAACTAAGTAAAAAAAAAATTACCTCCTGTTATAGCAGACATCAAATCTTTCCATCCCTGTCTTAAACTTAAGTATTAAAACCTTTATTTAAAAAAAAAAAAAAAAAAATCTAGTGTTTTCCTACAAATTGCCACAGTCTCCTTTTTTGGCCCACCCAATCCTGCCCACAACAGAGTACATTTTATCAACTCTTGCTGTAATGGCAGTGGCCCAGTCCTGCTGTAGGGCTCTCCTGTCCATGGCTGACTTTAGCAGTGCGAAGGCTAGAACTAATCCCTCTTCATGTACATGTCCTCTCCAAGTTCCCTATGCACCGTCCTTTCCCCTTCCCCGGCAATCCCAAGGTAGCATCCCTTTGTCCATCCCCCCAGAGTTCGTTGGGCTCGGGTGGCAGATGTCACCCAAAAAGCTTCAGTGTGTGGCCATTGTGCATATCCTGCAGTTCAGTGGGTCAATCCAGCAAGGTAGGTTATGCAAGGTCCTAGTCCCCATTTCTTGGTGCACTGAGAGACACCTGGCTCCTCCTGGCATGAGGAAGTCTTCTTGGGCTTCCCGTGCTCTGCTGTCTGAAGTGCAGAGGGAGAAGGGGCACTGCCGCCCACTCTACCTAAATGGCACCCAGGGCTTAAGTGTAGCTCAGTCAGAGTTCATGTAACTAACCCGCAGAGGTTCCTTTCTGCCCAGAAGGCAGCACGGTCAGGTGATGGGAACGACTCAGCTGTGTCATGCTGGCAGGTCTCCATTTGGAGTGTGTGGATAGCCAGCTTCATAGCAACAGCAGGAAGGAGATCCTTCTCCAGGTGTCTCTAAAACCACAGCTAGCTTGGAGCTGAAGAAGGGAGTGGGGAAGCGATCTGGGCCTCCTTCACAGCTCGCATCTATGTGAAAGTGAGCATGGCTGTGTCTGAGAGAGCCATGAGGGACCTACCCCCTGTAGCTTGAAGCAGCTGCTGGTCAATGGCGCGCATTCTCTCTTGGCGCAGAAGAACCAGATGATGGCTCAGATGAAATTACTGCTCTTACTAGACTGTGGCACTGTTCATCATAGCTAGACACTTTGAGAGTCTTCACCTACCCTTCCTTTACACTTGCTCTGCCCTCCTTGCTCCTCTCTATAGCAAGGGCACCATTTTACTCCTCCCTTTGGGTGGGATCTCAGCTAGCCAGCCATGCCTTTATTTTTCCATCTGTCTCAAAGGCTGGTGGCCTGTGTTTATACAGGAGGGTCAAACTAGATGATCACAGTGGTCTATGAAGCAGGTGGAATCGACTGTCAATGAAGACTAGATGGATGCTAATCTGATGCAGTGTGGTGATTCCTGGATTCCTGACTCTGAATTCAACTAGGAGGAACTGAACTGATGGAAGGGTTCATCTCAGGTCACTGCAGGCCATGCTTTAGGCACCCTGTCCTTTGGAGAATGAACAATGCCCCCAAACACACACATAGGAACCATGGCTGGATCTGCCTGCTCCTTTACAGGCTGCACCTGGCTCTGACATTGACCTTCAGGGCGAGCCATATTTGTGTGCAGCATTTGATTAATGATCTTTGTTTTGCATTTAATTTTCTGTAATTAAAGCACCTAGCAGCCGCAACCGTCAGCGCCCTGGAAATCAGTGAAATAAGTAACTCCAGCTACTACTGCCTAGGGGCTTTCTTGAGTCAGGTGAATGCTAGGAAATGCGCTGGCACTTTAGACACTGGCTGGTTTTTATTGCCATGCTGCTGGAGTTGTGCATTCGTCCCTTCTCCAAGCTTTCTCATCTGGCTAACGCAGCCTTGAACAGACTTGTGTGTATGCAACCTGAACGCCTCCTGAGCCCGTCGCTCATGTGTATGGCTGGAATGGATCCACTCCACAGATGGTCTTGCAGCACATTGGACAAGTACTTCCTTGTGTGGCCACTTTCCTGGCAATGTCAGGAATCCTGACTACAGACCAATTGCTCAACCGCCTGTCTCCTCACTGAGCTGTATTTCTGAACATCTGTTGTGATGTAGTGGGATCCTTGGAAAGGCCACATGGGGATGGGGAGGTCTGTTCTGCTGGTTACTTCATGCAAAGAAGAGATTAATGAGATTAAAAAAGGCCACAGGTTTTCCAAAGAGCTCAGGGCCCGATTTGCAAGTGCTTGACATCCACCATTGAGATCAGATTTTTAACAGAGCTCTGCACTTAGCAGCTGCTATTGCAAACAGTGCTGAGCACCTGTGAAACTCTGGACACTTGTTTCAGTGCCTACATGGAAGTTGAGTTCTTCTGAAAGTTCCTGCCCTAAGGGAACCAAGGATGGAAGCCATGGCTTGTAAGATGCCAGCTTTAACCATGTAAGAGGCTGCAAGGTTTAACCACAGGTGGCAAAGTGCTCCTTCTAAAGAGGTCTGCTCTGAAAAATGGGGGGTTGTTGGTCCAACACAAGAGTGATCAGGACTAGAGTTGGCTGTGAATTCTCCATCAAACTATCTCTCATTTGAAAAGTGCAGACTTATCAACCCTGAAATTGTTTTGTGAATTAGGGGCGATACTGATGAATCCACTCGCTCTAAACATGTGGGGGGGGGGGCAGTTTTGAAATTGTTGAAACATCCCCTTAAAAAGAACATCAATGGTCACTTGGGGATTTCTGCTACCCTTTTGGCATGGACCGGGCATGGTGTGATAGGCACCATCTCTGCCAGCGCTGTGTTCAGGGCAGCAAGGGAGGAGTAACATTGTAAACAACTGCAGCTGGAAAGTGAAGGCGGAAAGTAGTCACCCAGCCTGATGTTTGGCCCAGTCTCCATGACCTGTCCCCTGCTCCTGCCACCATGCCCTGAGCTCGTTGCTGATCTCCCACGCAGCCATGGCGTTCAGTCTTACAAAGAGATCTGTGTCGTGCTCCTTTGGAGTCAGCCTGGAACTTACACCACTGGTGATAGAAAGATCCCATTACTATGGCCTGGATTGTTAACGCTGACTAGTGCTTCAGTTTACCTGGCCTGAGATGCCTTAAAGGACCGTGATTTTGTGGGTGGGTGCATAACAGCTGGGTCCCTTTTAATGCATCTTAACTTGGGAGCCCCCAAACTGAGGCCCCCAGTTCACCAGTTGCTTTTGGAAAACCACAGCTGCATTTTCATTTGTCACCTGGAAGCTGGAGTGTGCCATAAAGACAGCTTAAAATCTTCCCTTGTCTTGTAAATGGAGCGCATCCTCTCTGAAAACTGATTGTGAATGTCACTGTAACCCCACAATGTCATTGCCAGAATTCCTTTTCAGAGCACGGTTGCCCTTTGATCTCTTCATTAAACGGGGGGAAGAAAGCAGGCAAATGGTTCTGGACGGCCGTGGTTCCCCTGCGCGCTCTAGTCTCCTGTCAGTTGTGAGTTCCCTGGTGACACTTCTGTCCCATCTTATCTGTATTTCTATTTAACTCCATCAGCCGCTGCAGGAAAAAAAGAAGTTTAATGGAAGAGAAATTCATTTGAAATCTTACTTGAATGCTTGGATTCCCCCAGGCTGGAAGGAGTTTTGATTCTCTTGTTTTTAACAGTTTGTTTTTTATCTGGGATGCCTGCGGGGAAATCCTGTAACCACCAGTTAAGAATAAAAATGCATTAAAGCCTCACAGGAAGAAATGTTTTCCGTTATTTCTTTTCCTTTGTTGCACTTGCTGCTTGGGCACTGGTCTCTCTGCCACATGCTGTAGTGAAGAGCTGGTGTGTGTGAGACCATCCACGAGTGCAAAGAATCTCTTTTAGACCTGGTCTGTGCTGGGAACTGGTGTGGCTAATGCTGGGTCCACCCCTGTTAGGATCATAGGGAGCAGATGGATCCCATGCATTTTTAAACACTGTGTTGATCAAATATGCTAAAGCTGTAAGCAGTCTAGTCAACTGAGAGATGAGCACCCTGGAGAAGTGGGTGTCCTGCGTCTGATAGCCATGTTGGATTTGTGTAACTGCAAGTAAGGGGGTGGAACTGAGAAAAGGAAGAACCCAGTTGGCGTATCAGGAGAAAAGGCAGCTGGAAGGCCCATTGCTTGCCTGAGTTAGAAGTTACTCACTGGACAAAACAAAGGAAGCTGTCCTACCCTGGCAGGAGGAGAAGAAAGACACAACAGGTTGATCAACCCATGCATGATGTCAGAGATTGCAGAGACCTGCAGAATGGCAATGGGACCCGTCTCTCAGCCCAGTCAGGTTGGTCATTACAGATGGCTGGTGCGTGGTGTCTACTGGATACCACCCTGGATTCTTCGCTTCTCCTGGCTGAACTTGGCCAGGACTGCATCTGGTGCTTTTCCCGATACATCCAGTCACTAGCAAGGGGCTAGGGTTGCGACTTGGGAGTTTCAAGCAGTGCCTGCATGTTAACGCTTGTGTGACCAGAGCAGGGACGTTCTCAGAGTAAAAGAATGTGTTTCCTTGGGGGTGGAAGGTGTATAACCCTTAATTGGCTGGCCTGCTGCGGGTTTAAGTGGGCAGCTTAGGACCTCGCAGCAGTCTTGTTAATGGTCTTTCTTCCCACACTCACTCTATCATGCTTTATTGATCTGGGAAAGTAAATTAAGTTACAAGAAATAAAGCCTCACTTCCAGGGGCTCCTGAACCAGGGGCTTTGGCTTCTGGGAAGGATCCAGGTGCAAGTCAGGCTTCTGCATGCATGTTTAATGTAGCCCTATATTGAGATGCTCTCCAGGAAAGATGTCTGAGCAGGGAGCATCTGTGAACCATGTACTGGGGAAGGAGTACAGCCAGGAGGAGTTTGTTTCATTCTCCTCTCTGGATCACACCCTCTCTCACTGGGGAAAGTTGGGAGTATCTCTGCTGGCTCGGTCAGAATTGAACTGGGATCAGCTCGGTGTCAGAGAGCACATTGACCCCATTGGGTCCAGAGACCTCTCTTGTTAAGGCCTGAGATCACAGTTAAGGCCTGAGACGGGCAAGCCGAAGCATTTCGTGGTTTTGCTTGGGTTTCGTCTGATCCTGTTACAAAGGGAGTTAGATCTGATTCCCAGGGCCATAATGCAAAGGCCGGGAGTGGGGAGTATTACTAAATAATTTGAAAAGGCTTTGAGCTGGGGAAGGGTGTAAAGGGAAACCCAGGAAAATGAAGCTAAACATAGGCAGGAGGGCTGGACCAATGTATGGGTGGGCTGCTGAGAGCCACTGAATCAAATTATAAACCTGGTATGTAATGGAAAGGGAAAAAGCAAACTAGTGCTTACTGTGTCCTTTCCCTATGGGTGCATCTACACTGGAGTTAGTCATCCACAGCTGGCCCATGCCAGCTGATCTGGTTTTGTTAACTCAGACTAAGGGGTTGTTTGATTGCAAGGTAGATGCTCTGGCTTGGACATGATCCTGAGCATTCTGGGGCCCTCCCGCTTCACAGGGCCCTAGAGCCCCAGCCACAGCCCAAGCCCAATATCTCCTCTGCTATTAAACAGCCCTTTATCCCAGGTCAGCTGACATGGGCCAGCTGATATGCCCTATGTTTCTGTGGAAAGCAGAGCCCTTGATACTCAGGAAACCCAAAGCCCAAAACTCAGATCCCTCAGCAATGCCCACTGTGGCTGGTGGTGCGTGTCTTGGCCCACAGTTCCTCTGGAAACTCAGGTGTTGCAGTGCGCTAATGCCGCACGCGAAGGCTGTTCGTCCGGCCAGGCTCTAGCAGTTAAGTCTGGCCAACTGCAGTGTCATTACAGTAGGCACCCGAGGGTATGTCTTCGCTGTAACGGGAAGTGGGAGAGCCATCATGAGCTAGCTTGAACCTAGTGCACGTGGCTGAAAACAGCAATGTAGATGTGGTGGTACGGACCCCCGTGTGGGCTAGCAAGTTGCATACGTGCCCAGATTGCGGCTGGGCTTGTACAGTCAGTGACACTGCGTCTTCACTCTTATTGAGCCGTACTAGCTAGACCAGAGCTTGCCCGCTAGAAGTGTAGTTACACCTCTGAGTACAGTGTGGACGTACCCCAACCTCTCAATCCCCTGAGCATGAAAGCTGAGATGAAGGTGCATGGTTTGCAGACTGAAGGTGGAAAGCGAAGGATCTATTCTGGGAGGTGAGGGAAGACTCTCTTGTTCAGAGAACAAAAGTCGCTCTTCAAATGGGAAGAGCCCTTTGACCCTTTGGGTGAGCTGAGGGGCTCTTATTGACTTTGCTTCTCATGTTTGAGGATGTGCATTGCTGGCGGGAGTTTCTCTAGTTGTAGAAGTTCCTCTCGCTCATCCATCAATGATTAGACTCCTTCTGCTGTTCTGGTATTAAGGTCAAGAACTTGCTTTGGTCTTGTGTTGAAAGCATCTTTCCCCCGAGGGTGCCTAGGGCTGGTCCGTAGGGGCGTGGGTGCACCTACTACCACTGTTGGTTGGGCAAAGCAGGGTTCCGTTCCTATGTGTGCGCCTTGCCCAGATGTCCTTGCTGTGGATGTCTAGAAAATGATAGACTGAAACACATGAAGGATATGGTTGCCAGGCAAGTAGCTCCTGCATTCAGTGGTGAGATTCTCCGTGGAGTCCTGCTTTCCTCGGGCTAGTTCTGAGCTGTGTATGATGACCTTGCAATATGACCTGTCCCTACCTTGGCTCACTGTTTGAAACAACTTGGGGGAGAGGGACAGAAGAGGCTGTTTGGAGAAGCGTAGGAAATGAGAGCAGAGAAGCCATGTCATGAGACATGGGTGACATTAGTTCATGCCTTCTAGTGTGTCCTTTGCTATAAATGATCCTGCACCAGCACCCTTGAAATTTGGGATCCTGGATTGTTATATCACAGGTCTTGTTCTCTGTTCCTGTTGGTAAATGGGCTGCCCCAAAATCTTGACTGGGGAGCAGCGACGGTTTTGTGGTTGTCACTGGACCATGACTTAGGAGATGTGGGTTCTCGGCCCAGATCTACTATTTTGAGCAACATGTCCATCAGTTGAGTCTTGGCGCTTCATTGAAATGGGACCGATGCCTGCACAGGGGAGTTGTAAGGATCAAAATGTTGCTTTGCAAGGTGTTCTGGTACTGGAGGTGATGTAAGCTCTTCAGCAGAATCTGAACATCCCAAACTGGAAGGCAGGGAGCACTTTAGGTCCCAGTGGTGTGGCTTGGGACCCATTTCTAGCTCCTTGCGGAATGTGGAAATATTTTCTCTAACCAGCAGGGCTTCAGACCTGTGCCTCTTCCTGGTGGGGGTGGGGGTTGGCAAAGACCCTTTCTAGAGCTTACAGACAGTTGGGGCTCTGATCCCCTGGGCTCTCCAGGTTTGGAGGCATTCGGGGGTGCTGGATGGGAGGAAACTGCCTATACATGTGCCTGCAAAGCTGTTAACTCCCCCCCGCCTGTTCTGCTTGCCTCAGGAGAGGAGAACCAGCCTGGATGGCTGTGTCCTGACGAAGACAAGAAAAGCAAAGCTCCCTTCTGGTGTCCCATCTTGGCGTGCCGCATGCCTGCCTTCTCCTCCAAGGCCCTCGATCTGCAGGTAAGAGCCCCTGGCCTCACACCTTCTCTTCTCCTCCAAGTTACCTGGGAGGTCGAGGGCAGCAGCTCTTAGGCTGTCCCTTGTGAATGCGTCACCCTAGCTCTCTGTCTTTGCCTCTCTTTGCTGAAGTAGCACAGCTTGCAAGGGACGTGGGGACTGGTTCCCCCGCCAGTTCTGCTAAGGCGGAAACTCTGGCTTTTCATGTAACTTTGGGAGGCCCTAAAGCGTTAATGGGAGAAGACGAAGGGTTTCTTAGTCTTGGAGAAGTATCGGATTGGATGCTCCTGCTGTGGGACAGGCCCCTGGTGAAGCAATTGGAACAAGATAGGCAGGGGTGGACTCTCCTTTACATCATGTAGCAGGGAATGAAATGAGTGGTGCGCCCCAAACCCTCTGCAGGTTCAGTGCAGCAAAACCTGCCTGTGTTGTGCAGAGGGCACAGGAGCCTGGGTGGCTTTGGGCAATGGCTGCCAAAGTGCCTTTGTGGGAGTCATGGATTTCCTGTGGCTTCTGCCCACATCAAGAAATGCCCCTCTCAGAGGTGGCACTCATGGGCACGCCTCAGCTGATTGGCTTCTTGGATGCTGGGAGTGGGAGTGGGAGCGGTCCTGTTTTTAGCAGGGGGTTGGACTAGATGACCTCATGAGGTCCCTTCCAGCCCTAAGATTCTATGATTCTGTGCTGCCTCATCCTGGTCTACAACCCTGAAGTACTTAAAAGGACAAAGGCCCCTTCTAGATCCTCAAAGCATTTTAAGGTAGGAACAAATTTACCCTCCCACTAACCCTCTAACGTAGGTGAGTCTTATTCTCATGGGAAACTGAGGCACAGTGTCTCAGTGGCAATGCTAAGAGTGGAACCCAGGAGTTCTGACATCAAATCATAGACCCATGGGGCTAGAGGGACCTAAGGATTATCCAGTCTAACCCCCTGCCAAGATGCAGGATTTGTTGGCTCTACACCAGTGGGTCTCAAACTGTGGGACACAGCCCTCTAGTGGGGCAGGGAGGAACATACAGGGGTGTGGGGCAGGGCTGTGGCCAGCCCTACAGGAGGCAGGCAGGGAGTCCACCCTTCAAGCGCCACTTTACCTTCCAGACCAAGTTCCTAGTCTCTATCCAACTGACAGTGCTGTCTCGTGGTGCATCATGGCTAACCACAATAGCCAAGCACGGCTATTCAGCTACCTGCCTATCTCCCCTTGCTTCCATTTCAAGGGACATGACCTGTCTAAATCCCCCAGCCTCTTTCCTCCCACCCCAGCTTCCCTGTAGCCATTGTTACTGATGCAACCCAATTCGCGCTCCATCAGTGGATGAATTAGGCCTCCTGAATGCTGGGGTTTCATTCAATTACCGACAGTAACAGATGGGATGTTCTTGAGCTGCTGGCTCCCTTCATCCTCCAATGGCTGGCTCCAGTGGGACCATTCATCAGCGGAGGAACACATTCCTCCTCGAGTCCTCGCTGCTGTTTCAGCTAATTAGCCCAAGTGGCGGTGTGTCTCTCCCCGGGGAGAGCAGGGCTGAGAGTGTGTTACAGGCGCTTGGCTTTATCAGCCCTACCATAGATTCTGCTCTTTGAGGCTGTGTGGTTGTTTTTTAAAATGTTAATAAGGGCACCAGCAGGAAGAATGCAACCATCCTATTCTTATGTTGTTCATCTGCAAAGTTCCTTGGCTTGGTGACGTTCTCCCCTCCTGTCCCAGTGGAGTCTGTGTTGCTCCTTGGTGTCCTTTGACTTCAAACCTTACTGCCCGAATCATGCTAGCATGCCAGGAATTGAAGAGCTCTCAATCGCTTTCACCAAGCCTCTCTAGAACTTTCTAGATCCTCATCAAATTCTGACAGTCATCCGGTTCCCCCCCTTGCTGTCACTGTGTGGTCTCCAGGGGAGTGGGCTCTGGCAGGGCATAGAATCATAGGGATGGAAGGGACCTCACGAGGTCATCTAGTCCAACCCCCTGCTAAAAAACAAGGCATGATGATTCATCGCTCAGATCTGCCCCAGCACTTTGCCAAGTAGCTCGGGGTTGGTGTCAAATGGGAGGTGGCCTCAGTCCAGGTTGGGCTTTACCTGAGACTGTGTGCTGGTCTCAAGACATGTCTCTGGCTCAGTGAATGTCCTTGGAGTCAGGAGGTGGGGAGGGTATGTCCAGGGCTCCCTCTGTACTCACTCCTACCTACTTGGGGTTACAAAAGGAAATGGAGACAATCCCAGCTGGCCAGGCCCAAATCCTTGATGGGCTGCTCCATGGTAGATGGTGTCACAGGTGTTGTAGTTTGAGGATGGGGATGTTGAAGCAAAGGAAAAGCTGCTTTGGTTGCACTGCAGCAAACCTCTTGCAAGGGTTCCTACGCTGGAGCAGGGCCAATCCCAGCGAATCTGTGCCTGGGTTGGGTGCTCCCGGGCCTCCATCAAATCCCCATGTGGAGGTGTTGGTTAGCAAGGTGACTGTCGGCAAATGCCTCGACTTCTTCACCATTTTCCACCTGTTCTGTTCCCTCCCATCCCCACTCTTGGCGCTCCCCTTCACTGCCTGATCTATCAGTCAATACAGCTCATCCTCTCTCCAACTACAAGAATGACATCTCCAGCACAATCCAAACGGATGGGCCAGGTCCCAGTGCCTTTGAATGAATAAATAATGCCCATCAATTAAAACAAAAGCAAGGCTGGAAAAGCCTTCAAGAGAGGCTAAATGGGGTGCTCATTAACAGGCTAAATGCCATCAGCCAGGACACTAGTAATGGGAAGTGGGGGTGCCCCCATCTGTGTGCCCTTGAAGAGTATTAAGGTTGCCAAGTCTCCAGAATTGTCCTGGAGTCTCCAGGAATTATAGCCGAATCTTTAATTAAAGATTGTCATGCAATGAAACCTCCAGGACTACAGCCAACCAAAACTGGCAACCCTAGCTGGAGTTCGGTTACTTGCTTGGGGCTCCAAGCAAGCACTTGATGGATGTGCCAAGTGGCCAGCTTTGCTGAGACCATCCATCGGTCTCCGATGTGCTGGCTGGAGCCATCTGTTGTGGGCCGTGCATTGACCAGCCTCCCGCTCCCTTTAGCTGTCCTGCTGCATGTCAGCAGTATCCAGTTCTTGGCTCCTTAGGAGCTCGGGGGTACCTGTCTTGGCAGGTGGAGCCATGTCATGGTGGCTGCCCACATCCATCCATGTGTCCAATGGCAACAGCAAGGTGCGGAGGAGGGAGATACAGTTTAGTGCCAGGGATAGGGCAGACCTTGCCCGCATGCTGCATGGGTGTGAGCTCACTCACACTAACGGGATTCTGCTTTCGGAGCTACTGGCCATCACCAATGGTAGCATTGCCCACATGCTTCACCTGGGAAGGGGGGATTTCAGCCCTGGGGAGGGCGGGTGGCCTTGCCCTCCTTCAGGGGTTTGCTGGGTGAAGAGCAGTGTCCTGGACTCATAGGAGCTGTGCTGGCGGAGGCTCCTGTGGAGATGCACCCAATCAGCAAATCCCACAACCTCCTCCCTCACCAGCCAATGCCACTGACTCTTTGTGCAGGATTACCCTCTGCCATCCTAGCCAGGCCCAGAGTTCTGCAATAACCTGCTCCTCTTGTGCTATATATTGTGCGGGGAACCTGCGCACCAGCTCGTGTCTGCAGATGCCTACAGGCATGGGGGGAATTTTAGCCCTGCAAGAGATGAATTTTCCGGTTTTGCCCAAACTGAAACTCATTTGTGATCAGGCATTTCTAAAGAAATCCATCTTGCTCCCCGGAATGTTCCCTCTGTGCGTGTCATCTGCTGAGTTCCCTCCCATCAAAAACAAAGGTTTACTGCAATTCGCTTTCCTGGCTGTACAGCTCTGTGGGTGGGGGCTGTGGTATGACTTGTGTGTCATTGATTGTGAGCCTCTCTCTGTGCGGGTAAGAGGAGAAAAGATGCGTGCGTGCACAGATCCCAGATTTTGTGTCAGAGGAAGCTAGAAAAGTCCTATGTTTGTCTTACAAACGGAATTGGTTTCCTTTGGTGGTTGCTGATGGAGTACAGATGTAAAAGAGGGCTTGGGTCTATATCCCCCCACTCCCTCTGAGACTGTTTGTGGGTTTTGCAAGGGCAAAATAGCTTAGTGTCAGAGCAGGGAATTGGGAACCGAATGAAACTTGTCTGGTTTGTGCTCCAGGTGTTCATCTGATACTCTGCCTTTGAGGCGGATCTGTCTGCGTTTGCGCCTTCCTCTCGCCCCGCAAGATATTGGTCTGTGGTTTGTGAAAGCTCAGCAGTAACTGTAGGAGGCTCACTTAGTTCCATAATGGGACCTTCAGACAGGACGTCTGGCTCTATTCCTGGCTTGGCCGCGACCTCACTGTGACCTTGAGCAAATCCCTTGGGGAGAGATTTAAAAAAACCCAAAACCCATGTGATTAATCCTGACCTGTGATCCCGAGTCCTAGATTCATAGATTTTAAGGTCAGAAGGGACCAGTATGATCATCTAGTGTCTAGTCTGACCTTCTGCACAATACAGGCCACAGAACCTCACCCTCTCACTCCTGCAATAGACAGCTAACCTGTGATCGAGTCATTGGCATCCCCAGATCATGGTTAAAGACTTCAAGGTACAGAAACACCACTGGCAAGTGACCCATGCTACAGGGGAGGGCGAACCCCCCCCCCCAATCTGCCTGGGGGCAAATTCCCTCCTGACTCCAAATATGGTGATCAGCTAATCCCTGAGCACATGGGCAAAACTCACCAGCCAGACACAAAAAAAGGAATTCTCTGCACCAATTCAGAACCCACCCCATCTAACATCCCATCACAGGCCATTGGCATATTTACCAGAAATAGTCAAAGATCAGTTAATTGCCGAACTAGGCTGTCCCATAATACTATCCTGTGCATAAATTTATCCAGCTCAGTTTTGAAGCCAGCTAGGTTTTTTGCCCCCCACTACTCCCCTTGGAAGACTATTCAGAACTTCACTTCTCTAATGGTTAGAAACCTATGTCTAATTTCAAGTCTAAACTTCCTGATGATGAGTTCATATCCATTTGTTCTTGGGTCTATACTGCTGCTGAACTTAAATAATTCCTCTCCCTCCCTGGTATTTATCGCTCTGTTGTATTTATAGAGAGCAATCATATCTCCACTTAGCTACTGCTGAAAAATCTACCCTAGGCTTGCTGGTGCTTCTGTTGTCCTAGCCTCTAATAAGGCTACTAACCTACTTCGTATGGGAGAGAACGTACTTGTTTCCCAAAGGGCGTGATCTTAACTCGGGGTGCAGGGCCGTCCATTGGGGGGAGCGGGGCCCAGGGCCAATGCTGGTGGGGAGTGCGGCGGGCCGGCCCACTCCGCCCCACAGGGACCCCGGTTGCCCCCCCGCGGAGCAGGCCCCGGAAGCCAAGGCCACCCACCAGGCAGTGGGGAGCTGTGGCTCCGGGCGGCAGAGAACCAAAACCGCGGCCCCGGGGGCGGTGGGGAGTCGAGGCTGCGGCCCCGGTGGGCGGCAGGGAGCTGAGACCACGGGCCTGGCCCTGGCCCCAGGCGGCGGAGGAGCCAAGGCCAAGGCCCCAGCCACAACCCCGGGTGATGGGGAGCTGAGGCCGCAGACATGGCCCCAGGCCGGGAAGCCCAGGCCAACTGCTGGCGGAGAGCCAGACCCGGCCCCGGGCAAGGCTGCTGTGGCCCTGGGCAAGACTGCCGCCGCCCCAACTGGGACCCCGAACTTGGGGGCGAGGAGCAGGGCCAGCCCAGGGGCCAGGGGAAGTGCCCTTGGCCCGCCCCACTGCCTTCGGCTCGCTGCTGAAGGCAGCAGGGGGAAGCACGGCCATGAGGGGGCCGTGATGTGGGCGGGCCCCGCACTGCCCCCTGGGAGCGGGACAGCGCGGGGCCCATGTAACCATGGGGCACGGGGCGATCGCCCTGTTCGCCCCTCCCCCCCAAAAGGATGGCCCTGTTGATGCCTCTCATAATTGTGCAGCGCATCATTCTGGTTCTGGGAGCATCTGATCAAATTCCACCTTCCAGTACTTTGGGGTGCAGAAGGGTGGTGGAGGGGCCAGCTGGAGGAGAGGCCTGGGAGGGCATTTCTGATCTGTTGAATGGCTCTTGCATTTGTCTTCATGCTTATTGAATGCTTCCCAGCAAAACACTGTGCAGGCATCGATTGATAGTGTCATGTCCCCATCTCTCTTCTAGCTTGGAGCCATGGTGCACAATCCCGTCCAGTCCTCACTGCTGGGTTTCTCCGCTGTTAGCACCTCCCTCCCACAGGGTTATCTGTGGGTGAGTATGGGCTGATCTGACCTGCATGGGGAGCAGCTCCTGAGAATCGAAGGCCAGAGCCTCCCGCTAATCCCAGTCGGGGCTTTGCCCAGGCAGCCCAAATTAGGCTGGAGGTGCTCAGATATCGTGGTGTGAAGCAGGGAGGTGCTTTGGAAGGGATTCAACCAAGGTCATCATCCTGGTCAGTCCAGGCCATTGGCATCATTTGCCCATATCAAACAGAGGGGCTTGATGGCGAGGAGCTGGGCAGTGAAATGCAACAGCCCCAGGGATCCCTAGTCCTGTAGCAGTGGTTTCTCACTTTGAAATTGCATGTTGAAGTGAGGCTGTGTTTAAGCTTACCAAACCCCCAGCATGCTGCCTGGTGTATCTGTGGCAGCGGGCAGAGGCCACTGCCCTCCGAGGCTCCTTTTGGGAGGTCCTGTGTAGCTCACAGAGTCTGCAGGCCAAGCAGGGCCATTCTGCTCAGCCAGTCTGACCCCCAGAGCCTGGGCCCGAAAGCCTGACCCAGTGAGTCTGTGTCAAGCCCAGTAACCTGTGAAGCATGGACGGAGCTGCCCTGGGATGGCCCAAGCAGCTTGTCCATCCCAGTCTCCACCCTGTGGCAATGCTGGGGAGAAAATGGGGCAGCCTGTTGTTTGCAGGGGGGATGAAGGTGTCAGGGGGGTATTCCAGCCTGCAGGGGCAGATGCTGAAAGCCCCTCTGTGTCGCTCCCTCTATCCCCACAGGTCGGGGGAGGCCAGGAAGGGGCAGGGGGCCAGGTGGAGATCTTCTCGCTCAACCGCTCGGTGCCTCGCACGGTGAAGTCTTTCCCTGTGGCCTCCCCGGTGCTTTGCATGGAATACATTCCTGAGAAGAGTGAGGAGGAGCAAGAGCAGGAGACAGCAGAGGATTCAAGAATGGCAGCAGACCAGCCCCCAGCTCAGCATCCCGCCATCTGTCTGGGGTTGCAGGATGGCAGGTGAGTGGTGGACTGGGGATCGATGCTGCTTTCTCCTGCTAGGGTATCGCAGCCCGGCAGTCTGCTTCTGCCAGGACTGAGCTCAGTTGCAGCCCTCCAGCGATGGCGAGGCTAATCCAGATAGCTTCTCCTCCCTTGGCTTTCCTCCTCCTCCTCTGCATCCCAGGAGAAGCTGAGGACATGCAGCGTCTCCCCCCCCCACAAATCTCCATTCTTACCTCTCCCTCACCTGCTGTTATTCTGGTTGTCACACCTGGAGAAACAGGCAGGGCTGTGTGGTGAGTTTCTCAGCTACTCCTCTAAAGGGGCTCTGACTTTTAAGGCTGCTCCTCTCCTCCAAATTCTTCCTGGCTCCTCCAGCCTGGACAATAGAAGTCAGAGGCCAGGCCCTGGACAGTGTCTGCAAACCAGATCAGGTAGATATAACCCCAGTATCCTTCCCTGCACCTTGTGGTCTTATCTCCACTTGATACCAGAGGGATTCTGACTCCTCCTCTGCCCATGCGGTAAGAATAGTCTCCTTTAGGAGTCAGCTGTTGTGAGCTTTGGGCGTTTGTGGCAGCAGATGGCTCCCACCAGCCAGGAGCCTGCAAGGACCATGTTACTATCCTCTGGGCCTACAGTTTCCCCAGGCTTAGCTTTGTTTCTCTATGGAAGTCCTGGCCCTGTGTATTGATTTCCCCACTGTTGGCTCTTAGCACTGCCTGCTGGTGAACCTAACCTGATGACACTTGTCCCTAGGGCAGAGGTCTGAGTTTGTCATGTTAAGTGCCAACCATGCATTCATCCCAGAGGGAATGCAGTTTCTAGGTCAAATCATGTGCATGGAAGAGTGGTGCCCAGGAGCAACTGGGCTGCACAGAAACCTGAGAAATCAGCCTGGTTCAGC
This sequence comes from Pelusios castaneus, assembly GCA_007922175.1. Lineage (NCBI taxonomy): Eukaryota > Metazoa > Chordata > Testudines > Pelomedusidae > Pelusios > Pelusios castaneus. Next base: position 11,451,811 of record ML685803.1, read on the forward strand.
CTTTAGAACCTGCTTCATGCAAGCAGATCAGATGGGCTGCTCCTGCTAGCCCCTCTGTGCATGGAAATCCCATTGCAGTTGGCCCTTGGCCCAGGTGCTCACCATTGGTACTTCTCTCCTTCCCCCTCCTTGTTCAGCATCCTGGTGTATGGAAGCGTTGACACCGGCACGCAGTGCTTGCTGACCTGCAAAAGCCCCGGACTACAGCCTGTCCTCTGCCTGCAGCACAGCCCCGACTACCTGTTTGCCGGACTGTGGAATGGAACCGTAGCTGCTTACGCCAGAAATAGCGGTGAGCACAGGAGTGGCCCACAGGGAGACTGGTGCTCTGCTTTTCACTTGCCTTCCCCATGGATCTGGAACGAGGTGGTGGAGACAGGAATGGTCTCCCATCTTCTCCCAGTATCATTGGCCAGGGTTCAGTGTGTTCATCTCACCTTTGCCCAGATTGGAGTAGTAAAAAATAACATCAGGGTTGATGGAGTCCCTTGAAGTGCAGCTCTTACTTTGCTGTGTGCAGTTGTTTTCTCTTGCCTACTGAAGTGATAAAGTGCAGTCCTGGGTTCAGCGAGAGATGGCTGAGGAATCTCTCTAGTTAATCCTTTCCTGTTGCACTGGAACATTGTCTGTAACTCTGTGCCTGGAGCCTGGTGTAACATGCCAGGTGCTAGCTGGGACAGGTGGAATTGGATCTTCACAGCTTCCATGCACAGATTGGACTAGTGGACTGTAGAGTAACACGGCACATTTTGAGGGGAAGGACGGTTCAGGGGCACTGGTTTTAGCCCCTAGGATGTGGCAGCCTCTGGATTAAATTCCCTGCTGTACCACAGACTTCCCCTGTGACCACAGGCAAGTCACTTAACCTCTCTGTGCATCCTTTCCCCGTATCTAAAACAGGAATAACAGCGCTACCCTGCTTCACAGGAGTATGGGAAGAATAAATATGTCAAAGGATGAGGGGCACGTCAATACTGCAGTAATGAAGGCCATAGGCATACCAGAGAGGGAGGATGTGATATTAAAGTGTTAACGGGATATCCGGGGTGCTGATTGGAGTTGCTGGTCTGCAGTTTTCAGTCAGTTGTTGTGACTCTTTTAGCCATTCACACACAGCAGTTGTGACCTGTACATGTGAGGAGTGCGCTGAGTGATTGGATTGTCCGAGGGGCGTCACAAGAAGACTAACCCTTAAGTGACTGAACAGAGGGACAGACTTATCTGAACCTTCCCTGGGCTATGTAGGGAAAGTTGATCCAAGATTATTTCCAAGTGGCTTTTAGAACTTTATTTCCCACTATTGCAAATATATAGATACAGATGCTAATTGGCTGCCCAGAATGTAATCGCTGGAGTTCAGGATTCGTAACAGCAGCAGAAATAAAATCTTTGAGAATTATAGACTAATTTCCTGTTGATTTGATTTTCACTTCTTTAAGGCATAGAAGACATCAGTTGTTTCCAAAAAAACTTTTAAACTTTCTTGCTCTAAGCTCTAGTTTGTTGGGATCCCGTCAATCCCATGGTCTGTCGAGCTAAGCAAGTGTTGCCCACGTATGGAAAAGTGACACAACTCTCAGGATCGTTTTTTTCCCTTTGCCAATTTCTCACTTTTCCAGAACGTCTGTTTACCAAAATAAACTAAGCCAGCCAGGCATAGGTAATCACAATGAGGCTGATAACGTATGTACCTAGATCGAGGGAACTGCTGGGTAAAATTCACGCTGCTGATTTGGCACAAAGTCCCATACACCATTCAGGGTCTCAAAATTGATCTAAAGTGGTTTTCTTAGTTGCCATCATCTTGGTCACCATTAGGGCTTGAGCTGTGCTGCCACGTGTGATAGGCTCTTAGAGAGGAAGATGCCTGAATGGTGGGCTATGCAGAGCTTTTGTGCTGTGGATGACTTCCCCTCTGGGTTGGGCTCTGGGTGTCCTATATAATGGAGTTGGGGTGATGAATACTCTCTCCTCTGGCCCAGAGGTCTCTGCCTCGCATCTTCTCCCTGGGCTGCAGTCAGCAGCTGGAATGGCCACATCATCGCCACGTGTTTGGGGCTATAAGCTGATGTTTGTGCAGAGTTCTTGCTCCACTTGGCAGTGTGTTGTGTTTTTTAAATGAGTTGTTGATGGGATGTTTATAGGTTTTAATGAAAGGGGGAGAGGGAAAAAAGCCACCTCCCAGGCAGATGGGGGGGGGGGTGAATGTAAACACATGCAAATAATCTGCAGGGTCACTGCAGTGCAGAGCTTTACTCTGCTGGATAAATATGATAGGGAACCCGGCTCCCTGCACTGCACTAGAGGAAAGAGCTCTCAGCTCCATCTCCTCGCTCTCTCTGCTGATCTCCTGTCTCCTTCATTCTGAGACAGCTCCACTTCCTCCCCCCTATGTTGGGCTTTTCTTTTTTGGGGATCTGGCTCCTGGGCATTGTACGGCTTTAATGGTCCTCCACAATGTGCCCCCTTCCCTTTTGTGTCCAGCGCAAGGGCTTACCCTTAATGGGTGAAGGTTAGTGAGAGTGGCTGGGATGGCAGGGCAGGCGAAGGGAGAGGAATGAATTTCTTATCTTGTTCTTTCTTAGCCGGTTTCCGCTCCCAGTTGCTCTCGGTGTCTGCCCTGGCTTGTGGTTAAAAGAGCAGCGGATTAGCATGGCACCCACCTGCCAACCCACAGTATGTGTGTGGTGGGGCTCTGTCTTTGGTTTGCAGGGGGTTTTGGGTCACAGCTGTTCAGCCTGGCTCCTGAAGATGACTTAGTGCTGTCTACTCATATTTTCACCACTGGTTCAGCTGCACACATAACCAGCCCCAGGGAGGTGGCCAGCACAGAGGCCAGGTGCCGGGTTCCACAGTGTGTCGTCAGGGGAGGCCGGGGGTGCAGGTTTCCTCTCTCTGTGGTGCAGGGTCTTCAGAAGCTGAAGTCTGGCTGTTTTCTGGAATGAGTGTGGAGTTCTGAGGTTTGCAAAACCTTCACTTTGGCTTTATAAAGTGGGCAGATTCCCTCTAGGTGCCTTTCAGGGAGTACAGACACGAGCCCTTGTTTATTACAGATTTATTTTTCTGGCTCCCACTGCTCTTTAATGTTCTGGTGAAGCCAACGGGAATCTTGGCAAGACAAATCTTTGTCCCTGAAAAGTACAGGGATTCTGGATCAAGGCCAGTCAGCCCTGCCCAGGATCTGTGACCTGGTCTCTCATGTATGGGAAGATCTGCGAGGAGAAAACTCCATCTCCTTGCCCCTTCCCAGACATACAAACCGCATACCACCAGTGTGGAGCCACTAAGTCTCTCTAGATGTGGGCGGTTCCTATCCCGTTGAACCTACGCTAGGGGCCCGGTCCTGTGAGGTGCCGAGCACCTTCAACTAGTTCAGCTAGCAGCTGGCCATGTGGGGGACTCAGACCTTGCCTTTGGCCCTCATACAGCCAACAACCGGTGTGGAGCAGCTCAGTGTCACTTCACATGAGCCCCGCTTCCAGAAGCAGAGCCTGGCCATGTCTCATTGCTGGAAGAGGCTAGAATAAATGAGGTTCTGGAGTTCCAATCTCCATGAGCCCTTCTCCCCCCGCCCAGGCTTCTGTTTTTGTCATGGCAGCTAGGCAGGGTGCTCTGGTCACTGGAAGGCAGAGAGACTGATTGTCTGGGTGCCGTGTTTGTGGAGCACAAAGGCCAGTCACAAGCACGCCTGGGTTCACTTCACAGAGAAGGGTATTTCTCCTTGGCATGTGAGGAAAGAATTCTGTGTCTGTGAGAATCTTCAGTCCTGATAGCAAGGCCTGGTGTGGATGGACAGGATGGATAGTGGGTGGCTCTGAAGGATGGAAACTGCTGGTGCTGTCTCCCACCTGCTCCGCTACTGGATGCCCCCTTTCACCAAGGGCTCTGCCTGCTTCCTTAGAAAAGAAAGGCCTTGAGCAGAGAGGGAACAAGGGAGTCACAAGGCCCCCGCTATGGCTTTTCTGGTTAATGTGACCCTCAAATATTCATGCACTCCTCCTCTCTGGGATGCTGTTGCAATCGGATCCATTCTGTTACCACCACCTCTCAGCAGAGGTGAGCCCAGTGTCAGACAGAGGAGACCAGGGAGGTTTCACTCCCGCTGGGATTTCTGTGACTAAGTTCAGCTCCTGACCTCTGTAATTACTGAGCCACTCACCCCAAGTAACCTTTTCCCCCACCTTAAGAATATAGGCAGGAAGGCACCAAGAAATAAGGCAGAGCTGTGTCCATGTACTGTGCCTATTCCCCTATAAGGCCTGTTCCACTTCAAGGAGAACAGTCTACTGCTGCTGGTAAGTAAGGGAGCTACTCTGGTAGCCCAAGTGTAGAAGTCTGTGGTTGGGGGCTGTGTACCCGATGCTCACACACCACCAGCAGCCCACAGGAGGGGGATGAGGGGTTGTCACTACATACTCCTGGGGCTGACTGGATGCCTCCAAAGGTGACTGCAGTTTAGCAGTTCATGACGCCCTGCTCTCTGTCCTCCATTTGGCTTTTGCACATGATTGGCGAGCCATAGTCCTCGTGTGCCTGTCGCTTGGAGTGGAGTGAGATGGGCTATGTCTACACTTGTAATTTTAAGTCGACTTTAACTAAGTTAAGTTGACTTAGTGAGTCTGCACTTAAAATTAAAGTTGACTTTGGGGGGAACTTACAAAGTCGACCTAGAGCATCCACACTGGACACCTAGGTTGACTTCTAGGGGCTAGGGGGACCTAAGGCAGGTCCACGGGGGCAGGGGGGCACTTTGCCCCATTGTACATAGGTACAATGGAGCAAAGGGGGTCAGGGACCCTGGCAGGGCATAGGGGCAGGGTGGGCATGCCAGGCTCCCTCTGTGCCCCCCCAGCAGGGAGGGCATTGGTGTAGTCCTGGGGTAGCCCTAAGTCGACTTAGGGCTGCCTCACGTCTACACTGGCTTAAGTCAACTCTAGGGAGTCAACTTAAGCCTTAAGTCGAATTTAAAGGAGGTTTTATAAAGTCGACTTAATTTTCATTAAGTCGACTTTATTTTCCTTAAGTCGACTTAAGCAAGCTGCGTAAGTCAACTTAAGGAAACTGTAGTGTAGACGCAGGGTAAATTAAGTCAATTTAAGCAAGCTTAAGTCGACTTAATTTACAAGTGTAGACGCAGCCATGGTGCCTAGGGCAGGCAGGGGCTGAGAGAAGCCCAAAGGGATTATGGGCGTAGAAGTGGAAGGGTGCTGAGAGTGCTTTCTGAACCCCATTCCCCAGGGGGCTCTCTCTGGCCCCTGCCAGATTTATATGGATTGGGTTAGGAAATAGCTGGTTTTTTACCACTAGAGGGTGGGAAAGAGCCTAAATTAATCTGCAATGATGCAAGTCTGCAGAGGTGTTCTTGATCCACACACTGGACAAAGCACCTGTGTGTCCTGAAAGGGGCCAGGATCACATAGAAGCAGCCCCCTGGTCCGTGGGCTGTTGCTAGGAAGGCAGGGAATGTAGAGGACTATGCAGGGTGTGTAGCAGGGCTGTAGAGAAAGGAGCATGTGTGGGGAGGTGCCTTCACTAACCTAGTAGTTACAAAGAGGGAGGCTAATTCCTGAGCCGTGGTATGATCCCAGGTGATGGGTCACTGCCAATTGCCATCCTCTGGCTTTAACATGGAGCTTGGCAGTCCAGCCTTCCCGGCGTATCCGTATCCTTCCTCTGACGGAAACCCCTGACCAAACGGGAGCATGCAGTCCAGGATGACTGTGTATGCGCAGAATGACCCAGCGGAGTTCTCGATGCCCTCTTCTGCTCAAAGAAGCTCCGCTAAGGGCTTCGGCTCAGAAGAATCATCTCTGTGCTTCACTAGAGGGCTCTGGTTAACTCTTTGCTCAGATATCTTCGCACTCATGCCCTGGCTCTGGCCCACCAGTGGTGAAGTGCAGTAGGATGGAGAATGGCCCTTTCCCAGTTGACCTGCACAGGGCATGTGTCATGGATGGTTTTTAGGAAGTGCTGTCCTAGAGAGGTTGCCCAGAAAGCCAGAGAAATCGAGGCTGTGGGAGTTCAGAATTAGTCTGGGTTAAGTGTCCATAGATGGCTTTCCCATTGAGTAAGGCGCCCCAAAGCTCTTGTTGGTAGAGGCTGGTGAACATTCCTCTCCCATTGCTCTCATCAGCGCCTCCTCTATGGCCCGTCTGGGAAACATGTGGTGTCATGTTTGCATTACAAGACCTCACTGTGCTGTTACCCAACCCAGACGTAATGTTTGCTTTCTGTTCCAAGGCTTCTAGAGGCGGAGGTGTTGCTGAGACAGGCTGGTGAGCGCGATGCTTTCGGGAAGCGGCAAAGTTTCTTTCAGTTCCATTTCTCCCACATCCTCCTCCTTGACCAGAAGGACAGAAGTCAGCAAAGCATCTGTTTATCCCCCCTTCCTCTTGCTTGGCTGGATGCCAGTGTCTCAAGCTTTTCCTCTATAAAAGAGCTATTTGTAGTCTCTTCCAGGGCTGCACCTCAGAGTCAAGGAGTCTCTGGGTCAGAACCCCAGATGATGCAAACTGGAGTAGATCCACTGTGCCAGTCTAAATCAGCTCCGTGTCTTCCAAACCCAGGAAATGGATGAGATGCTTCAGCAGGTTGCCTTCAGTCTCTATTTTCAGTTCTTCTGCAGAGGAGTTTGGTGTGAACCACCTGATGAGGGCTGGTTAAATAATTCAGGAAGAAATATTTCCATAAATTCTCTTGCAGATTCCAAAGATGGAATTGACTAGTCTGTTGTGCAGTTTCATTTGAAGGAATGTTTGCTGGAACAGCTGGTGTTAAGTGAATATTGCAGTAGGGCTCAGAGCTCCAAAAACCATCTGAGATTTGAAAAACAGGCCTTAGAGGGAAAGACTTAAATAGATTAAGATTGTTATTTTATCAAAGAGAGAGCTAAGGGGTGATTGGATTACAAAGTGCAGGTACCAGGAAAAAAAGATCTGGCTTTGGGAGGCCCTTTGATTTAGTAGATGAAGGCATAACAAGATTCAATAGTTGAAATTGGAAGTTTAAAAAAAAATCATTTTGGGAATTAGATGCTAATTTTTAAGTGAGGCCAATTAGCCACTGAAACAGCTTAGCAAATGATGGTGATGAATTCATCACTGTAAGGCTTTACATCCAAATTGGATGTCTATAGTTCAACCACAAATTAATTGGCTCTGTAGTGTCACTTCAATAGCAGGAAAAAATTTCCTTCACTGCAGGAATTACAGGGTGAAATTCTATGGCCTGTGCTATATTGAGAAAAGATGACTGAAGGGGAGACCCGATGAGTCTTCAAATATGTTCAGGGCTGTTATAAAGAGGATGGTGATCAATCATTCCCTGTGTCCATTGAGAGTAGGACAAAAAGTAATGTGTTTAATCTACATCAGTGGAGATTTAGGTTAAGTGGCAGGAAAAACTTTCTAACTACACGTTAGTTAAGTTGTGGAATAGGTTTCCAAAGGAGGTTTTTAAGAACAGATTGGACAAACACCTGTCAGGGAGGGTCTAGGTTTACTTGGATCCTTCCTGAGCACAGAAGGCTGGACTTGATGACTTCTCAAGGTCTGGGCCGGATTAAGGAGCCCTGGGGCCCTGAGCTGCCCACAGGCCCCACCCCCCCTTGCACAGTGACCTGGTGGTAAGGCAAGGTAAGATCCTGGGGTCAGAGGCAGCACTCCCACCCCATCTCTGGGCCAGCTGGTCTGCCCCCGAAGGCAGGGCCAGCCAGCGCAAAGCTACTATGCTCCAGGGCCAGGGCTGGCTGGTGCACAGGGTGGCCTTCAGCACAGCCCTCTGGGGCCCAGAGTGCTGTTGGGCTCCCGTGTTTGGGCCCCTGGAGGGCAGGCCACGCTAGCCTGAGACACAGCATGGTGGCCCTGCAGCGTTCTGAGTCCTGGAGGGCCATGCCGGAGGCCACTCTGCATGCCAGCCAGCTTTGCCCCTGGAGTGCAGCGGACATGAGCCAGCTTGGCCCACCCTGCCCCCGGGGCAGACCAGCTGGCCTGCGGGGGAGGTGGGAGCGCCACTGCCTCAGGCCCAGGGTCCTGCCCCAGTCCTCCTGTCAGGGCTGGATCAGCAGGGGTTTAGGGGTTGTAGCCTGCCTCCCCCACCTCTCCTGGCCAGGGCCCAGGGCTGCAGCCCCTAAAGCCCCTGCATTGATCCAGCCCTACATTTCCATGAGATACTGTGCAGGCCTGGCTATGAGTGCTGGATACTCAGAGTGGTTCCATCTGGGCATTAAAATCGATGAATCCTTCCAGAAGTGACTATCAGATCATCAGCCGGAATATCTGCACTAGGAAGCCATCTCTAGAAACTAAGCTGATCCGGTCAGGGCATGATCCATACCATGTGATCTCTGTCCAGTCAAATGGTGAGAGTTTTAAGCTGTCGAATGTGAGAAAATGCTCATATCTGAGCTGTGGGTGGAGACTTATTGTCAATGACAAGTTGGAGAGAAGCAAATTCTGTGCATGGACAGTGGGGAGATTTGGTGAATAAAAGTTAGCTAACAGATATCCTAAAGGTGCTGAGGAGCCTGTGCGCTCTGCCATAGTGGTGTGGAAGGGTGCTGGTTTGTGGTTCCCTACCTAGGGTTGAGTTCATCTTAAAGCAGGGATTCAGCCTCTCTCTTTTGTCTGAAGAACATAGTGTGTCTTGCCCAGATTTATGGCACTTTCCCTTTCAGTGCAGGTAAGCAATGGGCATTGAGCAGGGAATGGTTCCTCCAAACTAGTGGCATATGGCGCTGCATCAGTAGGAGCATTGCCAGCAGATCAAGGGAAGTGATTATTCCTCTCTCTTCAGCACTGGTGAGGCCATATCTGGAGTGCTGTGTCCAGTTTTGGGCCCCCACTACAGAAAAGATGTGAACAAATTGGAGAGACTCTAGCAGGGGGCAGCAAAAATGATTAGGGAATTGGAGCACATGTCTTATGAGGCAAGGCTGGGTGAACTGTTCTTATTAAGTCCGCAGAAGAGAAAAGTGAGGGGGGATTTGATACAGTCTTCAACTATCTGAAGGGGGTTGCAGGGAGGATGGAGTCAGGTTGTTCTCAGTGGTGGCAGATGGCAGAACAAGGAGCAGAGGTTTCAAGTTGCAGCTGGGGAGGTCGAGGTTGGATATTAGGAAACACTTTTTCACTAGGAGGGTGGGGAAGCACTGGAATGGGTTACCTAGGGTGGCGGTGGAATCTTAAAGATTTTTAAGGCCCAGCTTGCCAAACCCCTGGCTGGGATGATTTAGTTGGGGTTGGTCCTGCTGAGCAGGGGGTTGGAGTAGATGCCTCCTGAGGTCCCTTCCAACCATAATCTTCTAGGATTCTATGAAGCTGGGTGTGGAGCTGAACTGCCCAGTCGAATCCTGCATCCAAACCCTTAAAAACCAGGGCTCTTGGGCCCATCTTGACCCTTTGTGCTGGGAGGCTGCAGCTCAGATCTCTGAGGAGCTGAGAAGTATCTCGCATGTTGCTGAGGCTACCTAACACGATTGTTTTTGTGACTCATGTGGTGGGTGCTACCATGTGGGCACTCCTGGCAACTAACACAACCTGCTATTGACACAACCAATGGAGTCACTTCTTTGCCTCAGGTAGCAGGATCTCCTGCTGCAGATGCTGCACTGTGAGCTTTCGGGACAAAGCCATGGCCAGATCTCCTCTGTGGCCCATCCTCTTCTGGGAGCCGTCAAGCATTTTTGAGGCTTTAAAATAAAACTTCTCACCAAACTTTTTAGAGAGCCGAATGGAACACCCAGCACTCAAGCGACCCGCATACACTTCCTGAAATACGCCCACTGACTCACAGGAGAAAAGCCAACTCATGGAACCTGGTTGAAGCATAGGAATTGCCAGGCTGGGCCAGTCAGGGGGCCATTTAGCCCCAGGTCCTGTCCTGGTGGGTAGCATCAAAGGCAGGGAAGGTGCAAGACACCTTGAAGTTGGGCGTCTAGGGATAATGTACTCATGAGTGGCTGGGCAATACTCCTTCTTGAGTGGGTGGTAATACTCCTTCTTGAAGTTCTGCAGCCTGCAATCTGCAGGAGATCAGACTGCATGATCCCAAGGGTCCCTTCTGACCTTAAGAGGCTGAACCTGGCCTGTGCCTGTAGCAGGAGGTGTTTCTATGCCAGCTTGGCACCACAATGTACAGCCATTGAGAAGTCCCAGAAGGCAGCGTGAGCTCGATCTCTCCGGATTTCTTGCCCGCACCACACGCCATTGGCAGTATCCTGTCTCTTTCATTCTCAAGTCTCTGGTTTATTCTGTAGTCTTGTCACTTTAATTAGAGCTTCCGGAAGGTTCCCATTTCCCTCAAAGCGTTGCTGCCTCCCCCAGCCCTTTAAACCATTTCCAGAGTTGCCTGCGCTGCCAGTCGGGAAGCAAAGGGATCTTTTCATGGTTCATGTCAGGCAGGCGCCAAGAGGGTCATCTTGCAGCAGGGGCCGATGATCAGAAAATTCTAGGGGTGGGAGAGGTCATTCCCGCCGCGCCTTTGTGGGGAAATTGGTGCAGCGGGATGCCCTGATGAAAGAGCCGAGGCAGTTTAGTTCCTCTTAATGACAGATCGGGCCTAATGTGAAGAAGTGCAGAAGGGCACGGGATGCTGCTACACAGCTTTCAAAGCTGCCGTACAGCCGTGTGCCAGTGCATCTTTGTTGCATTGTATTTCAAAGCTCTGGTATAAGCAGGTGCGTGGCATTGACACCACGGAGCCACTTTTAACCGGGCAGGTGTGCGCCGTTGTGCACGTGATCTGGGCTGTTTTAAGAACCCACTCCCCACGCCTAGTCTCCGCAGCGCCCCCTCCTTTCTGTCCCATCTATTATCTGAGAAACCCCTGCCGTCCTCTTTGGATTTGTTTTAACAAACATCGCGAGGTGGCAGTTGGGAAGGTCTGCCATGCTTCAGCATTCAGAGCAAGAGAAGGGAAATTTGACAGGATCTTGTGGAGTTAACAGACTGGTGGGCACCTGAGCCCATTCCCAGCACCAGGATGTCCTGCGAAGGCGGTTGCGAGCCAGCCAGGTTCTGCCAGCTGGTTCAGCCTTCCCCATGATCTGTTCTCCATGCCCATATGATGGCAGAGGAAGTTAATTAGTCCCCTAGAGGCAGCTGCCCGAGTTCAGGCGGAGTAGCAAGGTAGCTCCAAAATAGCCACCGTTGGACTGAAAAGCCGGTGTTTTCTCTGTGCTCTCCACTGGCTCCCCGTTACTTCATGTTTGTCTGTGTAAGCAATCCCATGCCAGCCCTCCTCTCCCGCACCTGGCAACTTGGTTATAAATAGACCATGCAGGCTGTCAGAGCTGCAGGGAAGGGAACTGCACTTGTTTTCCTGCTGCAGCAGGAAGGGTGTCAAGGCATTGGCTGATTCTTGATTCATGGGGGAAAGAGCCATTGTAGTCAGACTGAACCAGCCACCAGAATTCCTGTCACAGTCCAGCCACTCTGCCCCCTGCTTGTCTCAGCCATGCCTCACCCCAGGGGTGGGGGACTTCTCCACTGAGGGCTGCAAGGGCCAGGGAGGTCCTGACATAAGCGTGGAGCCCTTGCCTGGGTTCTGTGGAGAGCAGCATTTGGATCCTGCCCGCTTTTGGCTGCTAAATCTCACTGGAAGAAGCAAATGTTACCTTTGCACAGGAACGACTGTGGCGGGTGCCACAGGGAGGCAGTGGGCTGGGGAATGGGAGAGACGGTCCAAGAGTGGGACTTGGTCTGTCTCTGGAAATGGGGCTCGTGCTACGGCTAAGTCAGAGATGCCCCAGGCTGGTTTCCAGCTGCCTCTGGTCTCTTCCCACCAGTCTCTGATTTTGCTCTCCTTTTTATTTTCTCTTCTTGCTGTAGGGGGGCTGTGGGATCTTGAGGCCCAGCCCACCTGTCTGGAGGTGGGGACCGGACCGGTGCGAACTCTGCTGGCACTGGATGACACTCTGTGGGCCAGCTGTGCCAACCGCGTCACTGTGCTGGATGCTGCCACCCTGAAGGTGCAGGTATGTCTTGGATCTGATTGATTCCGGGCTTCTCTCCTGTGGTGAGCTGGGTGCCAGGAATCCATCCTCCTTCAGGGTGGGGTATGGGGTTTCCTTCTCTCCGCCCTCCCCACAAGTGCTCGCTCAGCCCCTGGATCCACACACTGAGTGACTGACCCTCTGGCCTATGCTTCTGTCTTTGCTTCACTGAGTTCACCTGCTGTCAACTCCTTTCCCCACATCCCCATCTGGGCTGGGAGTCCCAAGGTTTCCTGGCCTATGCCCACTGAGAGGCCAGGCAGAGGTTGCTCAGACCAGGAGATTGCTGCTACTCTGATGGGGCAGGTGGCTGGAGGGGGACCAGTTTTGACTCTCCCCTGCTGCTCTCAAGGTGCAAAGGTAAGAGTGTCTTGTGATGGCTGAACACACCAGGGTGTGTGCGCCCTGGTCAGCGAGCCTCGCTGCTCTCTTGCTTCGTGGGGCTACTGGGACTTCAGTCCATGCAGCCCTGGTGCTGTCTCATCCTTAGCGCTGGGAAGTGTTCACGGCGACTGCCCTGGACCAAGGTTAGGAGCGCTGAGCTTGACCTTCCCTGCACTGCTCTCCAGGAGCCCTTTGTCTTGGGCTCATTCCCCACTAGCTCTGGGGCCCTGGAGAACAGAGGCCAGGATAATTGCAAAGAAGGTTGGTGCGTGGCGACTGCTGGACTGGGCGCCCCTTGGCCGGGCTCTGAGCAGCACAGAAGTCATTCTTGGGCCTCAGGAACATGACTTGGGGGAACATGTGGCCAGGCAGAGCTTCCTGCTCATAATGGTCCTATTTCCTGCACCCTCACATGTGAGGCCCCTCTGGGCTCTGACTTCTGATTATCTGGAGGTTGGCCGGATATGGCAGTGGGGAGGAAGCTGCTGAAAGCACTCCCGTGGGGAGCTGGAAAGGAGAGTGGGGCTGTCACTGGTGGAAGGGGATGGGGAGGAAGGAGCAGCTCTCTTCAGAGTGTCTAGGGTAGCTAAGCAGTGATGCTGGCTCTCAGTGGTGGCCAGGGCCCAGAGAGACCCTGAGGGCCGTCTGGGTTGAGGCAGTGAATGAAGCTGTGGGTGTGGGTGAAGACGGCTTTGAAGATATGCAGGCAGGAGAGGAGGGGTCTGAGGTCAGAGTTTTTCAAGGAGCAGTGTGGCAGATGAGTGGCTGCAGGAGGGTGGGCTGGAGAGAGGAAGGAGATCATCAGGATGACGTGCAGCAGGTTAAAGGATTTGGAATGCATTGGGGGCAGGGGATTGTTTATGATTCATATTCTCCCCATTGCAGCCAGGGTCTCCTGCACCCACTGAGTTCTCCTGTTTCATCCCAGACATTCCCCCAGCCAAGAGAGGCTGAGTTCTGCTCCCCTTGGGCCAGCCAGCGGCCATTCTTGAGCACTTCTGTGGACACGAGCTTGGTCTAGCAGCTAATGCCAGTACAATAGCTCTGAAGCCATGGTGGGATGGGGTAGCTTCTCGGGTACATATCCAGGGACACAGGAGGCTTGTACAGCCCGTGCTGCCACGGCTTCGCTGCTTTCTTCTTGTTGAAGCTGGTTTGGGTGTGTCTGTACATGGTGCGGTTACACCTCCACCTGTAATGTAGACAGACCTGTAGGGCTGGGGTGGTCCAGAAAATTAGATCCACTCAGCTATGTTGCTCAGGGCTGTGAATAAGCCATACCTTGGAGTGACATAAGCAAGCTGACCCAAGTCTCTGCATAGCCAGCGCTCGGCCGATGGAAGAATTCTCCCATCAACCTGGCTACCGCGGCTCGGAGAGGTGGATTAACCCCAGTGATGTGAGAAGCCCTCGCTTCAGCGTTATGCAGCTTGTGTGCTGAAAAGTGCAGCTGGACTGCTGTAGTGTTTGCAGTGTAGATGAGGCCTCTAAGTGTCCCTCCCTTCCTTTGCCGTGACTGGTTGAGCTCCTGGAAATCCAGGCAGCTCTTCCTCTGTGCCTGAAAGAGGAGCCTGCCTGCTCCTGAAAGACTGCAGAAACCCGCTCAGCCCTGGTGTGCCCTACCTGTGAAAGAGCAAGGCAGAATTTGCAGGCAGTGTGCTGGCTGGCCATTGCGTGTCACTGTGCACAAGCCTCTGTGATTGTCAGCATCTTCTGGGCATTTCCAAGGCCTGAGTCCCAAACCCATTCCCTCACTATCTAACAGCAGCGAGGCCTCTAACGACCTGGTGACTGGTGCATTTCTCGGTTGAGTAGCTTCCTGCGCTCCGGCTGGCCACTGCCTTCCTCGGAGCGCTCCCATCCTATTACTGAGATGCTCCCAGGCTGCGTGTGCCCTGGCCTCTCCACGCTGCCTCGTGCCTAATGAGCTGCGATTAGATTGTAAATGTCCCTCAGCTTGCGGCATAGGTGGCATGGGGAGCAGGGGAGCGTGCTCGCTTCACATCTATTAGAGTGCTAGGGCGCCCTGCCGAGTTAACCGTTTGCTGGTTGAATGGCAGGGATTGGCCGGCCCCCAGTTTCTGCTGGGCGAATGGGCCTGGCAGCTGACGTCCCCATGTTCTAGTGCTTCTACCAGTCTACTGGTGTGAGACAGGCAATGGGTTGGCTTGGCAAACCGAAAGGCGGGGGCGCAACGGCCCCCCCGGTTTTAGTTGTTGGGGGCCCCCCCCCCCCCCCCCCAGGAGCCGGCTCTGATGGCATTTGTACAGTGCCAGGCCCAAGCCTATTCTCATCCCGTCTCTGGGCATTTCCATACTACAGATAACAGTAGGCATGTGGCCCACAGAGAGCGTAAAGGATCTACTAGTCCAAGTGGTTGAGGGAGATCTCCTTTAGCCCCAGTAGAGGCCTGTTTTCATGGAGCTGAGGGATCCCGACTGGATTGACCAGGCTCGATTTCTCCAAAGCACCAGTACGTGCAAGGGCTCAATTGAACAAAGATCAGGTGGCTGGGAGAGAGGAGGGAAGTTATAGTCCACTGCCAGCAGCAGGGATTATAAAGGCCTACATGAAGAAGAAGGTGGCCCTGGTCAGCCCATGCGGTCTGAAGGTACCAAACGCTAGGCTCAAGAGATTGTAGGCTGGAATCCTGAATCAGGTGCTGAGTTCAGGATTCAATGGCTGGCACAGACCTCTCTCTTCCCTCAGTCCCCAGGTGCGGTGGAACTTGGAGCTCCCCCAGACTTAGGGAGTTGGTGTGTAGGAGAAGTGAATGTTTTTCTGGCTCTGAAATGGTTAAGGAAAAACATGGTGGCCCCCTTTAAGACCTACCAGTGCGGTAGGATGCCCACTAGGGGTGTGTGCAGTGGGAGCTCTTAGACACTATCCACACCCCAGAGCTCATGGCACAAAACCCCCCAACAACACATGACTGGTACTTCCAGGTCAACTTTGGGGGATTCCTTACCCATGCTGCAAACTCAGTCCCAGATGTCCCTGTTTATGGCAGTCTGTCAAGGTGACATTGGGTTGCCCTTGAGCTGGCCTGGGACACAGGCCCTGAGATTTTATGGGCCCCCGGCACGGGACCAGGTGGAATTTTAGGCGAGTCCGGAGGCTTTGTGCAGGGAATGGTTCTGGCATTTTGAGCTTGGATTTTGCAGGCTGGCATGTCAGTCCAGCACCGTCCCCTTGCCTTGCCTGTGCAGGCTCTCAGGGGGAGCTACTGGAGATGCTCCACAGCAGGGGTTGAATCAGGGTCAGGGAAAGCGGCCATGCCAGGACTGTCGAGACTGGTCACATGCGTTTGTTCCGGAAGCCTCTATTTCCCTGGGCAGAGGAGGGTCAGGCGCTCTCTGCCATGACCTACTTTCCTTCTCCTCCATGGGCTGTGTGGCTGCTGCTTATTATTTGATCAGGTAGTAGCACAAGCTTCCTCCTGCCGATGGGCTGGAACGGCGTTGTTAAGGTGCTTTATATGTTGGGTTGAGGTTTTTTGCCTCTCCTCATTTGCGTGCGAGCTCCCTGCAGCATGTGTGGATCTCGAACCTCAACAAGAACTTCTCTCCTGTAGAGCGCTTTGCGCCTGCTTTCATTCAGGTGCCAAACCTGACGCACTTGGCTTCTGCGACGTTGGCCACCAGATGGCAAGCACACTTGGATGCTTCCCATCAAATGACTGTATGGCAGTCTGTCCGCTGAGTTGTCTCGGGTGCATCTGCTCCGGCTAGTGACCCAGATAACGCTGTCCTGGCTTTCAATGCTCTCGTTAGCTGCAAAGGAACCAGCTTGGCTCTGGCAAAGGGGGCTGCCATCGGCTCCTTTCTTCGTCTTAAAGGACCACTCCATTACACCGGTGCAAATCCTCTGGCAGCAAGAGGGCTGCCCAGCTCCCACGCAGGGGAATAATTTTGGCCACCTGGCCTTGGTTGCTGAGCATGATGGGCAAGCTGGAGAGAAGCCAGCTCGACTCACCAGTCCCAGGTGGGGTTTGTAGGTGTTGCACTTAGACGCCTCCTCCATCCCCACTACTGTCTCTGATTAACCTTGTAAACTGGAGCCTGGAGATTTGGAGGCAAGCTAAGAGCTGAAGGCATTCGTGCTTCTAGTCACCTTTCTGAGCAGAAGTGCACTTTCCCCTCAGCGTGCTGGTGAGTTAGTATTGCCACTCTACAATGGGGGAGACTAAGGCAGAGAGGCCAAGTGATTTGTCTGAGTTTACACAGCAAGTCCATGGTGCCAGTCCTGGCTGGAAGAAGAGAATCTAGTACCAGCTAGTGTAGATCAGTTACTCCACTGGAGTCAATGGGTCAGACCCCCAGCTGAGGGCCGAGCTGCTGTGTTCCAGTGTAACACCCAGGGGAGGCTGGAACAGTTTTTGCAGTGGGGGTGCTGAGAGCCATTGAACCCAACCATAAAGTCTGTATCTAGCGGAATCCCCTTCAAGCCGGGGGTGCGACAGCACCACTACTTCCAGCACCTATGGCCACACATTGCAGAGGCTGCAGTCGAGCTTTGAGCCTCGGCCCCCACAGCTGTGTGCGACGCATCCTCTCCCTTTTGCTCCCATGATTTAAGAGCAGTAATGCACTAGCAGCTTTTAAAAGGGATCAATATTGCCTTTAGTCTGCGGTTTGCACCGGGCCAGAGGACAGAAGAGCAAGACACGCACGTCGACAGCCCTGTTTAAATTGGAACATTGAGGGGAGGCGTGCATGGCAGGAGGAGCGTTGGCCTTCTGCACACACCAGCCCATTTCCATTCCGTACAGGAACGAGGTGAACTCTATACATATTTAATGGAGAACCGCTCCTGCTGGCTGGCAACTGAATAGGAAATGGACTTTCTTCCCCAGTACGGCCCTCTGGATACAGCTAATGACAACACATGCAAACATCACACACACTCCATCTCACCAGTCATTATCCCTCCCCCAGCCGGGCCGAGCAGGCAGGCAGGGAGGGGCGGGTGCGGAGCTATTTTCGAGGAAGACTGAGGGCGACATGGGGGCACTTATTACCTGTAATTGCGTTTTTTCATGGCATGCAGCCGTCTGGGTCGAAGGCCATATAGAACCATCAGCGCTGTTTGCTGGGGGAGGGGGGAAGGGAGAGAGAGAATGAATTTCCTTTCTACATATGGCCCCCCTCCCACGTGTGATTCTGCATCTTTCCCTTCATGTTCCTGGCCAACCCCAAAGCCAGGCGAGTTCAGGGTCACACAGTTCCCTCTTCTACCTGGGGCTTCTCCTTTCTAACTCCCCTAAATCAGTGCTGGAAGGAGGTAGTCCCCCCCCCAAATGTAGAAATAATTTCCCTACATGTAGATAAGCTTTTTTGCACTCTAATGCATGGCAGCTCTGGCTGGCAGCACCCATTGCAGCTCCATACCCAGCCCTCTCCTCCCCCTCCTCCTCCCCCCCAGCTCTGCCCGTAGACCTCAATCCAGACCAGTAACATCCTGTGCTCCACAGCTGTGCCTGGAGACCTCAGCAGGCTGCAGAATGGGTCTGGATCCCCAAATGATCTTGCCCATTCCTGGCAGGTCTCCCCACTGCCCCATCCTCATCATGGCAGAAATACTCAAATGCCCCTTCTATAAGGAGAAGAGAAAAAGTCAGAGCTATCGAGTTCTGCCAAGGCGGTGGGTAGGAGGAGGTGTGCGGAGGAGATGGTGAACAGGAGACCAGCGAACAGCTTGGGCAGGGTGATGTGATCCTAACTCTGAGGCAGGAAGTGGCTTTTGGCAGCTGTGTTTTGGATAGACCTGGGGGAGAGGGGCCGGCGAGGAGGTTACTATTATTTCTCATTGGGGGGGGGGGGGGGGAGGCTATGCAGAAAGCACTTGGATCTCACAGTGATGGGCAGCATAAAACCTGGAGGGAGAGAAGAAGATGAAAAGGCGTTAGTAAGGGTCAGGGCTCCATAGTGCACTTACAGCCTTTAGAAGAGTGGCCTACAAACATTGGGGGGGTCCTGGTCCTCCTTACCTGGTCCACACCCCTCCCCAGGACTGGCAGTTGGAACCAGAGCTATGGACAGGAGTGGGGTGTGGAGCCCAGGGCCTGAGTACGGGCCATGTCCAGGAGCCTGGAGTGGGGAAGAGCAGGATGGGTGGTGTTAGCCATCATTATCTGCTTTCTTGTAGGCATCTCAGTGAAGTGTCTAGGGGAGAAAGCCATGGTCTTACAGACTCATTCAGGAGGCACTTTCCATGCATCCAAGCCAGGCTGGAAGGAAGTCTGTGGCTTGTTATGGGCATAGCAGGCAAACCTGGGAGTTGAGGCTGGCGTTGTTAGCAGACAGCAAGTTGAGGCATGACTCTGGGTACAAGGAAGTAGCAGCAGGCCATAAAGGAGCCTGGATGTGATATGCGAGGCGAAGAGGAGAGGGGACTCTAAGACAGCACCCACTTTACGAGGCTGGCAGAGCAGTAACAGGGCCAAAGCTAACCTGCCTTTCACTGTCCTCTTTGAGCTGCGTTCCTACAGCTCTGGCATTTACTGTGTAGTGCTGTTGTCTACCTATTCTTTGAGACCAACGCTACCTGTGCTGGTCACTACTCAGGAGGAGGTGGGAACAAAGTAAAAAGATCTCCTTGCTGCTTGGCCTAAATAGGGAGTGTTGAATAGGCTTTTCTCCCACCCTTAATTTTCACGTTTCGTTGCTAAACTTAGTTTGCATGTATTAGCTGTTGTAGATCTGTCATAACAATAGCATGTTGGGGATGAATAATCCAGCATTGCGGGGCTGGATTCGTTTTTTTCTTTCTCCTGTCTTATTTATGATGTGAGCTAGTTGGAAACTTGCAAAAGGGAAAAAAATAAGTTGGTGTGGGGCATCCTGGGTAATTCTATGCCCACCATGCACTGCTCCTTGTATCGCAAAGGAGCGTTCACACGGGTGAATGCTCCTTTGCGATACAAGAAGCACGTATGCACACACAAAAGCGCTATATTTATAGTGCTTTCCTTGTCCCGCAACAGCTTATTGCTGGACAAGTTTGTCGTGTGTACATAGCCTGAGACAAGCTCTGTCAGCTAAAGGCACAAGCACCAGCCTGGTGGAAGAATTAATTCTGAGCCTAGCTCTGCCATGACTTGTTGGGCGGTCCTGACTTCGAGCTGTTGAGCACCTTCAGCTCCCAATGAAGTTGGGTGCCCAGCACTCCTAGAATTCAGGCCAATTGCCTCTTCCTTAATTTCCCCATCTCTAAACATGGATACCATCTGCCCCCCCTTCATCCCAGGACAGCATTTCAGTAATTAACTCTCCTGCTGCAGTTTGGGGACATAAAGCACTCTGTAAGCTCTGTGTATCGACAGCTTCCTCCTCCCCATATGAACTGAACAGTCACTTAAGCAAAGTATTACTTCTCTTAGGACTACCGTGAGCAGCCCAAGGTATGATGGGGGGTCTGCAGACAGCCCCTCTGGTTCCAATAGAAATAGAATCTGATGGAGTGCTGTGTGATAGGCTCTTGTATTTTCATGAATGGGACAAAATGCTGGATGATGAACCCTAGGGCAAATGAATCCCATTCTGATTGAGAGCTGGGTGGAGGTGACCTAACAACTCTCAGCTTTATGCTTCACCTGTAATCTTGCCCAATCCATGCCTGGTTCTGCTGTCACTTGGGTTAGACAGCTCTTCCTCAGAATGTAAATGTTTGTTACTTTCTTTGTGTTGTAGGCCAGCCAGCTCCAGCTGAGACTGGGACTTTGTTGCGCTAGGTGCTGTACAAACACATTAATAAGAAACAGTCCCTGCCCCGACATCTTGAAGTGTGAATAGACAAGGAGTGGGAGAGAGGAAGTGCTCTTATCCTTACTTTCCAGATGGAGGAATGGCAGCAAAGAGAGTGAAGTTGCACAAGGAGGCAGTGGGGGAGCAGGGAATTGAGCCTATATATTCTGTGTCCCAGGCTTCTGCCTTAACCATGTAACCATACTCCCTCCTTTATGAATACCACTACCATGGTATCTAGGCTCCTGTGGCCTGATGTCTGAGATGTGAGGATCCCTTGCTCCTGTTGATGTCAGTTGAAGCTGCAGGTGCCCAGAACCTCTGAATATCAGACCTTGTAATTCACTCTTTGTGCTCATCATTGTGACTTTAAAATTCAGTGCAGGCACAGGAACAACAGACTGTGACAGCTTTTGTTTTCTTCTTGGTCATTTGGGGGAAAGAGAGGCCAATCTTGTGATCAAAGGTACATGCCTGGGATTTAAACCTGGGTTGTCTTTACGACTCTGCTGCAGATGTCCTTGAGTCAGTCACTTACCAGCTCTGCTGTGCCTCAGTTTTCCTGTCTCTAAAATGGGGCAAAACCCATCCCATTTGGGTGTGGCGGTGACAGGTTCAGGAATGTATGCAAAGCCCTTTGAGAGCCTTGGCTGGATGGAAAGAGAAATAAGCTAAGTACTGTTGGCTTGTTTGTTTGCTCCTTGAGGCTTGATTTGAGACCCAGCTGAATCGGTAATGGTTAACTCTGTTCTGTAGGAAGGTAGGGGTGTGTGTGAGTGTGAGTGTGTGTGAGAGAGAGAGAGAGGAGAGAGAGAGAGAGAGAGAGAGAGAGTCAGAAGGGACGAAGAAACGAGAGGGCGCCATCTCTTAGCGAGCTCCTGATGGTGAGGTAGGAAGGTGCTGTCAATGGCAATCTGTGGTCTGAGATTCTGGGTAGGGAAGTGTCATAAGGAAGATCCAAAGACTTCCTCACAGTTACTGGTAGCATCGTGCCAACCTGTGTCGATCATAAGCACCCTCAAACTGCTACCTGCCAGAGACTGGCTCTTTTGGCGATCCCAGACCTCTTGTCCCAGGATTTCCATATGGACTACCCTGCTAGGAAGGCCTTGAAAGCAGGATAGATTTGGAGTTAAGGCTCTGGGGACCATAGCTCTAATTCCCCTTTCTGTGTGACTTTGGGGTTCAGCTGTACTCGTCCTTCATCTGCCTTGTCTATTCAGATGGCAAGTGCCCCTGGGCGCTACCTGTCCCTAACTGTACAGTACCAGACTAATGGGGTGTTGCTCTCCCCTGGAGGCTCTAGGGCTATGTCTACACTTGTTAATTTAAGTTGACTTAGCCAAGTCGACTTAACAAAGTTGACTTTAAGTCGACTTTGTTAAGTCGACTTAGCATGTCCCCACTCAAAAATTAAGTCGACTTAGAGGGGACCCTGCCAAATCGACCTAGAGCGTCCACAGTGGATGCCTAGGTCAACTTGTAGGGGCTAGGTGGACCTGGGACAGGTCCACGGTGATGGGGGGGCACCCCTTGGCAAGTGCGAGGGGGCTCAGTCTTTGCCCCATTGTACCTTGGTACAGTGGGGGCTGAGGGGGACAGAGACCCTGGCAGGGCATAGGAGCAGGGTGGGCAAGGCCTGTCCTGCCCTGTGGGGGGGCACGCCAGGCTGTGGCTGTGCCAGCCCCCCTGGCAGGGAGGGCAGTGGGGAAGCCCTGAAGCCCCCTAAGTCAACTTAAAGTCAACTTAGGGCTATTCTGCGTCCACACTGGCTAAGTCGACTTTCTAAAGTCGACTTAGCCAGCAAAGTCGACTTAAAACTAGGTTTAGTAAAGTCAACTTTAATTTTCCTTAAGTTGACTTAAAGAAAATGTAGTGTGGACACAGATTAAATTAAGTCGACTTAAGCAAGTTTAAGTCGACTTAATTTGTAAGCGTAGGCACACCCTAGGCATGGCTGGAACCTAGTTAATTAATAATCACACCCATGGGGTTACATATCCTGCATAGAGACGTGTGCAGTGGCTACCTCAACCAACTTCTCCTTTAGGGGCGATGTTGTACCTGGGGACGTTCATTCCAAGCTTAGCTTCCATGTAACTGGAGCTGGAATGATCATCTACCTGCTCCTTGGTTTTAGGACACCCAATACGGGTGTCTTGTGGGACGAAGCATATGAGGAGATAATCCCATTCATTTCAACTCCCTTGGACCACTCCTCCACTAGGGATAGGCTAGAGGGTTTATTTAATCCAAGGCTAATAAGAATGCATGTTCCAGGGATGGAGGCATTAGAAAACACGGAAGGTTCTTTCACAAGGGAGTCAAAAGGAAACGCTATGTTGGGTCCCATAATTGGACAGAAGAAACAAATTAAATGGAAGTAATGAAGGGAATATCCATCACAACACATTATTCTAATACAATGGGGCAAAGGCTGAGCCCCCTGGCACTTGGCAACGGGTGCCCCCCTGCCACCGTGGACCTGTCCCAGGTCCACCTAGCCCCTACAAGTCGACCTAGGTGTCCAGTGTGGACGCTCTAGGTCAATTTTGTAGGGTCCCTTCTAAGTCGACTTAAAATTTGAGTGGGGACATGCTAAGTCGACTTAAATTAACAAGTGTTGACATAGTCTTAGACTTCTAAATCACTGAAAGTGAAATTTTCAGGTGTGCCTACATGACATATCTAAGCTCGCTCAGTGAGGATGTGCAAAAGCTGAGTGGGATATGATTTTTCTCACTGGCAAATACTTTTGTGAGTGTGAAATCTTTTCCTATCTCAAATTGGGTCGAAAAGCCCTAATCCCAAATATTTGCAAACCAAAATCCCAATTTTTGTGTTCAATTGAAACATTTTGTTTTGGTTTTAATCTTTTTCCTTTCTTTTCCCAATTTCACTAGCTTAAATTTCTAAATGAAAAGTCGTTAACTGGAAAGCTTCAAATTTTCATTTTAAAAATGTTAAAGTGTGTGTGTGGGGGGGAATTCTCAACTTTTTTTTCAGTCAGGAAATTCCTCCAACCCCATCTTGTTTCATGAACAGCTTTACTTTTAGCAAATCAGTAGCTGTTGGGAAGAAATGGTTCATCAAATAATTCCCAGCTAGTTCGAAATGTGACAGAGCTGGAAACTGGAATCCAGTTCTGAGTCCCATTCCTGTACCTTAACCCTGAAATCATTCTCCTCAAAATAACAGGCTCAATCCAGGCTCCTATTAAACTCAGCAGGAAAATCTCTTGTTGACTTAATGGTGGTTGGATTGGACCCCAAGTCTCCAGGAAAGCTTTTTGGTATCAATGGCCAGTTGGAAAGTTTCCTAGCATGACGGATGTCTCATCAATACTAATGATTTTTTCCATGCCATGCCAGCTGCTGTGTGGATTTATAGGATTTCTATTTTATGTAGACATTTCTAGGGACATAAATACTGGAGTGCCATAGGTAAGCTTGTGGCAGCTTTTTCAATATAATATTCAAGATTTTATAACTCCCATCATAAAATTTTGCTCTGAACTGGGATGTGCTCCACAGGATCTTGGCCCAGGAACTGGTTTTATTACTAAATGGCAAGAGGGATATAAAAAATCAGCTGTTTGGCTGCTTTTAACCACACCACTAACACATGATGGTGGAGGTAACCCTAAACACAAGATGGGTGGTCCAAGGGTTAGAACTTGGCAGACCTGGTGTTCGATACCTGCCCTGCCACGCCACAGACTTCCTCTGTCCAGACCTTGGGCAAGTCACAAATTCGCCATCAGTTCGAACTTCTTGATTGATTTATCAGGTCTGTGAAGACCCGCTCAGCCAATCTGAGTTGAAAGGCAGCCCCACCCTTCTACTCAGCTCAGTGGACAAGCCAGGAGTTAGGGATTCAAACTGAGGTATGCAAATTCCAAAGGGGTAGCCGTGTTAGTCTATTGTAGAAAGACAACAGAGTCCTGTGGCACTTTTAAAGACTAACAGATTTATTTATCGCATGAGCTTTCGTGGGAGAAAATCCCACTTCGTCAGACGCTTTGAAGATAGGAAAGTTACAGAGTGGGAGGAAATTAAATGCAGGGGAGTGTATGACAAAGCATCAGGTCAGGCTGTAACAGCAAATCAAAATAGGTGTTAGGATTCAAAACACTGGGGAACAGCACATAGAGGAGGGGGAGGTCAAATCACTTGTTGTAATGCGAGAAAAATCCATAGTCCCTGTTTAACCCCAAGACAGCTGAGTCAAATTTGCATATAAGTTCGAGTTTTGCAGTCTCTCTTTGAAGCTGTGATTTGTTATTCATCTGTTTCAACACAGCTATTAACAAGTCATCAAGGGAGTGAGCAGGGAGATTGAAGTGTTCCCCTACAGGTTTTGCAGTGTTGCAATTTCTGATGTCAGATTAATATGAAAATAGAAAGGTGGATAAGGAACTGGTTAAAGGGGAGACTACAACAGGTCATACTGAAAGGTGAACTGTCTCGCTGGAAGGAGGTTACTAGCGGAGTTCCGCAAGGATCGGTCTTGGGATGAATCTTATTCAACCTTTTTATTACTGACCTTGGCACAAAAAGTGGGAATGTGTTAATTAAGTTTGCTGACGATACCAAGTTGGGAGGTATTGCCAATATAGAGGAACATTGGGATATCACACAGAAAGATCTGGATGACCTTGTAAACTGGAGTATTAGGAATAGTATGAAATTTAATAATGGGAAGTGCAAGGTCATGCATTTAGGGACTAACAACAAGAATTTTTCTTATAAGTTGGGGATGCATCAGTTGGAAGTGACGGAGGAGGAGAAGGACCTGGGCGTACTGGTTGATCACAGGATGACTATGAGTCACCAATGCGATGCGGCCGTGAAAAAAGCTAATGCTAATGCAGTCCTGGGGTGCGTCAGAAGGGGTGTTTCCAGTAGAGATAGGGAGGTGTTAGTACCATTATACAAGACGCTGGTGAGACCTCATTTGGAATATTGCGTGCAGTTCTGGTTCCACATGTTTAAGAAAGGTGAAGTCAAAATGGAACAGGTGTGAAGAAGGGCTACAAGGATGATTCGTGAAGTGGAAAACCTGCCCTGTGAGAGGAGACTTAAAGGGCTTGGCTTGTTTAGCCTGACCAAAAGAAGGTTGAGGGGAGATATGATTGCTCTCTATAAATACATCAGAGGGATAAATACCAGGGAGGGAAAGGAATTATTTGGATATAGCGCCAATGTGGACACAAGAACAAATGGTTACAAACTGTCCATCAGGAAATTTAGGTTTGAAATTAGATGCAGGTTTCCAACCATCAGAGGAGTAAAGCTCTGGAATAGCCTTCCAAAGGGATTTGTGGGGGCAAAAAACTTAGTTGCCTTCAAAACTGAGCTTGATAAATTTATGGAGGGGATGATATGATGGGATGGCTTAGTTTGGCAATTGTCCATTTTTTACTACTGGTGAGAGATATGCCGGTGACCTGGGAAGGGGCATTAGATGGGGTGGGTTCCAAGTTATTACAGAGATTTTTTTTCTTGACTGGCTGGTGAGACTTGCCCACATGCTCAGGGTTTAACTGATCACCAAATTTGGGGTCGGGAAGGAATTTCCCCCCCGAGCAGATTGGCTAGGGCTCTGGGGGTTTTTCGCCTTCCTCTGTAGCATTGGGAATGGCTCACGTACCAGTGAATTCTCTATACCTTAAAGTCTTTAAATCATGATTTAAGGACTTTAATAACTCAGTCATAGGTTAGGGGTTTATTACAAGAGTGGTGGGTGAGGTTCTGTGGCCTGCATTGTGCAGGAGGTCAGACTAGATAATCATATTTGTCCCTTCTGACCTTGGAGTCTATGAGAATGTAGTGACTCTAAATCTATTAAAGATTGCAAGGTGACTCAGAAATGACAATAGTGATAGAAGTAGCTAGGATATGATCCCTCCTGAGGAGTAGTTAGTTTGGAGCTCAATAGCACTGGTATGGAATTGGAGAAACAGCTCAAATCAAGGGGAGCTAGTTACATTGGTGTAAATCAGGAAGGAGATAAGAATCTAACCTTTCACCAAAGATTTCATTTCGGCCTGAACCAAAATACTGGATCCCAACATCTCTAAATGGAGATCCGGATGCCAATGCTAGTCAGAGGTTGTAGCCATGTTCTTACTGACCACCCCTTCACCTGTGCAGCAGAGTTTGAGATTTTCAGCCCATGGACTTCCAAAGATGGCTTTGAAAAATCTCTGAAACCTGCAGACTTCCTCTGTTGTTTGCTCAATGCCTATAGGGTCAGTCTGGATGCGGCACTAAAAGGGTTATTTTAAAGCAGTACCAAACTCCAGACTGCTGTGCTTTGTCACTCTTTCTTTCCTTTTCTGTGCTCCAGATATTAACATTTAGATGCCTTTTTATTTTTCTCTCTCCAGGAAACAATCATTAGTCTCTTCGGCAGGATGCCTTTGATTGCCTTGGGTTTGATGGGTAACAGCAGTTTAGTGCATTGTCATTGTCCATGTGACCCAATAGTACTATGGAAGCGATTAAACTACTGGGGACACTGAATAAGCAAAGGGAGCTGATCCAGGGAGGTCCTTTGGGGGATTATTGGCAGAAACAAGAGTGGATTCGAGAGCAGGACAGAGCAGAGTTACCCAGACCTGACTTCTCTGTTAAAAATTCCTAGAGCCCCAGGCAGGGATTGAGGCTGCATTGTTCTAATTCCTATGCATGCAGAATGGACTGAATCCTGAGAGGCATGAACAGCCCAAGAGAGTCTTGAGTAGGAATAGGAGGGTATTTGTCACTGGTGTCACCACTGCCAGCATCCTATGTCCAGGAGTGCCCACAATTCAGGAAGGATGTTGATACATTGAAGAGGGATCAGAGAAGAGCCAGGAAAATGATGAAACTGTAGGGATGTCAAACATGCAGCCCACGGGCTGCATTCCTCTTCCATCCAGCCCATGACTGCACTCTGCAGGACCACACGCTCACCCTAACAGAGAGAGAGAATGTGGTCTTGCATACCCAGTGCTCTGCAATGCCGGGGGAGTGTCAGGTCTCACGACATCACGGAGCTCTGGGTATGCAAGACTGCACTCTGCGAGACCACAGTCTCTCCCTAACACAGAGAGAGGGAGTGGTATCGAGTAGCACAGTTTTGCATACACAGCACTCAGCGATGGCGCGAGAGTGCCGTAATATTTTGATTTATATGTACGACCTACTTGAAGTACATTTAAGTCAAATTTGGCCCGCCATAGCAAATGAGTTTGACAGCTCTGGATTAAAGGATTAGAAAACCTGCTTTACAGTGAGACACTCAAGGAGCTCCATCTCTTTATCTTAACAAAGAGACGGTGACTTGATTAGTCTGTAAGTACCCACATGGGGACAAATATTTGCTACTGGGCTTTTCAGTCTAGAGAATGAGCTAACCTGGCTGGAAGTTGGAGCTAGAGAAATTCAAAGTGGGAATAAGGCATAGATTTTTAGCCATGAGAGTAATTAACCATGGGGACAATTTACAGGTTTGTGATGGACTCTCCATCACCAGTAATTTTTAAATCAAGATTGGATGTTTTTCTAAAAGATTCCCAAAGCTGCCTCCAGCAGGAGCTACCAGGTGTGGTCTTCGTATAACACTTCTTCGCCAAGCCTTGCAAAGAGCTTTACAGTGGCAGGTCATATTAGCCCCATTCCCACAGGTGGGAAAATTGGGGTATAGAGTGGCAAAATGCCTTGCCCAAGTCCCAGAGGGGGAATTGGTAGCAGAGTGGGCAAGAGGAACCAGGAATGAGGGCTGATTCCAAGTGCTATGCTTACACCACCCTCCCTTACTCAGTTTTTCCCCAGGGCATATAGAGGATGTAAGTTAAGTGGGAAATACATCAGTAGCCTCCAGCGGGTGGCTACAGGCTGGGCTGGGTGAGCTCTTTCCCCTCATTACACTGGGTTTGTGTGTTTTTCAGCCCTTTATTCCATGTGCAGCATTCACAAGGCCTGTGTGGAGAAGAGCAACTTTCCAATTGTGGCAGCTAATTTAATGGATGGAGCATTGGAGATAAAAGGTGGTAGGGAGAGGGAGTTCCCTAGATCATGGGGGTGTGGGGTGCAGGGAAGAGCACCTGTAAGTCAATGAGAAGATGGAAAATAAGTCCTCATTTAAATTGGTCAAGTTGGTATTTGCCAGACCTGAATTCAACTCTCTATATACTTGAGGAGCTGAACAGATCCCTGTTGGTGGGTGGGTGAGTGAGTGAGTGAGAAACCTTTTTGTCCCCTCTGGATCCTGGGAGGGGAGTGAATGAGAGCAGCTCTTTTGTGTGGGCAGTTGACGTCCTAGGCTGTGGAGTGTGTGTGGATGGGGGATTCCTTTGTTACATTATTGAATTTGCTTGTTGCAAAGGCTCTCCCTCTTTTTGCCTCCAGCCAGAGTTTCTGCTTTTGGGGTCTAGGCCATGCAACCCTTAGGGCACTGAGAAGCCCCTTGCATAGGTGAGCAGAACAGAATCCACCCCTCGGTCAATCCACTTGTACTAGCATTGGCAGCTGGAGCCATGCAGTAATTCAGTGTGTGTGTGGGGGAAGGGAGAGTGTCCTTGATTAACATCTGAGAGCAGCTCCCGCCCATGTCTCCAAAGGGCAATATGTCACTAGTTGCTGGTTTCAGAGAACTTCTCCTTTTTCTAAACTCAATTCATTCGTGTCCCTTTGGGGTTAAGCTGTAATACAGCAAAAGGTCAGCACTGAAAACGTACCTCCTTCCATCCGGCAGAACACCCCAAGGGATGGAGCTGGTGATACAGGACTGGTTAAATCTGACATCTAGACTGGGGTTGCAGGGCAGGAGAAACTATTTCCTTGTAACCGATTGTTTGGTCAGTGTTTATTATTTCATGAAAACTAAGACTTTCGGGAGCTTATGGAAGCAGCTGGGTCTGACACCATGTAGGTCTTTTACAGGGTCCTCCTATTCAGCTAAGCCAGCGTACATGAGAAGAGAGGGGATGAAAAGAGCTGTAGGGTACTGACTTGCTGCAGCCTCCATGATGTTCTTGTCTTGTTATCTTTGAGCAACTGCTAATTGTGCTGACCTGAATCTGCACAGTGTGTTGGTGGGCTTTGATGGAGTGAACGCCCAATGGGACCAAACTGGGACAGCTTTGTTGCTCCCAGGAAAATCCATTGTCTCTGATTTTAATAACAAACATTCACCTTGAAAAGGGCTTGGGCAAGTACCTTCTGGGACCTGAAAAAGAGGATGGTGGTGCCTGGTTACTGGCATTACCTTCCTGATGGAGTTTGTCAGCGTGATGGAATCTCCATGCTTAGTTCTTATTAAGCTGCTTTGTTTGGGGCACAATCTCATGGCTTGGTTGCAAGAGGTCAGAAGCGTTGATCAGGCCTCTTTTGCTCCCAGCCAGCCAGGTGATGAGAGGTGTTGGGTGCTGGGAGGGGACCAGTGTCGTTCGGTGACTCCTAGTAGTTGCTTTAGAAGCTCCCCTGAGGGGTTCCTGTCTAGTTCTTCTCAGCCAGAGACTGAAGTGGGACGTCAAAGGGAGAGGCAGAGGGAGAAGGTCACTGGGTTCCATCTGGGCTGCAGATGGCCCTATTGGAGGGGAAATAAACATTTGCCCTAGGGGGCTGGGGCCTGCACATTCTCTTTTGAGTTTGGACGTGGCCTGGGTTCTGACTCCTGCAAGGTGTGGGAATGGTCCAGCATCTCATTTAGGACATTAACTCTCCTGCTGTTGGCTTCATGGGGTGGGGGGTTGGGGCAGGACCAAGCCAGTCTTGGCTCTGGGCTTTAGGCTGTGTTGTCCCTCTGTGGCTGGAAATACCATGCACCCTAACATGGTGGTACCCCATCTTTACCAAATGCCAGGAGGTGGCACACTCAGATTTAGAGGCGACACATCTGCTTTCCCAGCGGAGCCATCTGAAGTCATCACTGGCTTGTGGAACTCCCCAGCTAGCCCCCTCTAATCTCTTCACTTTCATCTTCACCCTCTCCAGAGTACAAAGTGACTGGTTCTACATGAAATCCACCTTCCCCTGGAGACCCTTGTGACCTGGGTGGAGTCCACGTTTTAATTCCTTCGGTCACAAGCTGTTTAGGGCAGGGACCATCTTTCTTGTGTTATCTGTGAGGTGACTAGCACAAGGGGGCCCTGACTGGAGCCTTTAACTGCAACACAGATAACCACAGTGCTTCTCTTATAAGCCTAATTTGTACAGTTGCTTTCTTCCATACCTACCCAGCCAATATCCTAATTCTGTGGGTAAGAAAGGTCCTTTGTACATAAAATCCCCTGCATTATCCTCATTCAGAGAAGCTGTTTTGCTCAAGAAGTTTGAAGTGGATGGGATGAGCCAGCTGAGATAGGACGCTGGAAAGCTTGTTGTGGCTTATGAAAATTTGTTCTAACTTTCTCCTGTTACTCAAAAAACTTTGGGCTTGTTTTATGCCCCGCTTCTCACGGAGAGCCAGTACCTGGGACAGTGTTGTGAGTTTTTTGAGGTGACTTGGCATATCAGTGTTTTCAATCATTGGAGGTGATCTTTGCATGTTGGAATTTGCCATGAAAAGGGTTTTGACAAATGTTGCAGTTTTACCCCAACTGATTCGTAGGTTTCGGTAAAATTTTCAGAAGTACCTAATTCTCCCTTTCAGAAACGACTGGGGTACTTGGGTGTGGAAGTTCCAATTACCTTCAAAGAGCCTAAGTGTCTAGGGGTTTGTCTGCGCAGTCAGCCATGGTATGAACCTCCAGCAGACTAGTTTGCCACTGCCACACATTAAAAGTTCTGTTGTGTGTATTGCCGTATTCCCCTTTGAATGGGTCACTCAGATACATGCTTTTGAAATTTTTTACCCTTTGATTCGTACTTTTTTTTTTTTTTAAGGGCACGAAAGATCCATTGTGAGTATAGCTACTTTGGCTTCCTGGAAGAATTCAGAAGTTCTGACTCCAGGCACTCTCTTTAAACTTTCAGTCCTTTCCAGAGCTGAGAATAGCATCGAAGAGTCCTCTGATCCCTAGACCTCGCTCTGCCCAGCTACAAGAACCGAATCACGGAGTCCTGACTGCAAGGGTGTCCACACAGCAATAGAAGTCTTAGGCACAGCTGCAGCTGGCCTGGGTCACCTGTCTTGGGCTCCTGGCGGTTTGGGCTGCGGGGCTATAAAATTACAGTGGAGACGTCAGGCTCACAGGCTCTCAAACCCAGGCTCCAGCCCAGGCCAAGCATCTACACTGCTAGTTTTAGCACCACAGCCGAAGCCTGAGTCAGCGGACCTGGACTCTGAGACTTGGTGCTGGGGGGCATTTATCCCAGTGTAGATAGACCCACCGTTCCCTGCAGAGCAGAATCTTGCCACCTGTGCTGTAAATCTAACCTAACAGTTAAGCTTTTTGTTGCGAAGACACTGTAAATCAGCTTTCATCAAGCCAGGAAATGAGTCACTGTTTGTTCTAACAGAAATCATTCCCACTTCTTCTAACTCTTGCAGGTTAGACTAAAAGAGAGCTGAGTGTTTCTGTATGCAGAGCATTGGGAGGGTAGGATATGTGTGATCTGTACTAGATCACATTATGTGTCAGTGGAGTCTTTATGATGCCTTAAAATCCACCAGGGGCTTCACTCTTGCTATGGATTTTATGCTGAAGGTACTCAGGTGCTCGAGTGATGGGCAGCATTATAAAAATCTTAGATAGCAGGAGATCAGTGTTGCATTGGAATCCGAACTGCAAATCTTGTGCAAGTTTACCTGTAAAATTCTCAAAAAATTGGTTGGAAGGGTGATGGGTTCTCACCTCAACCCTAACGCTCCTGTAAAGAAGCATTGGTGGTGATCATTTACTCAGCCTCAGTGGAGTGCCGGGTGCTGCACAGACACAATGGGAAATGTCCAGAGGGGTAGCCATGTTAGTCTGTGTACAGCAAAAAACAACGAGAGTCCTGTGGCACCTTATAGACTAACGATTTTCTTCAGCATAAGCTTTCGTGGGCTATAACCCACTTTGTCAAGCCATCAGGATGCTGGGGTGAGAGCTCTTGAATCGGTCTCTTTTCTAGCTCCGGGTCCCACCTGGAACCTATTAAACGATCTCCCTGAGTTTGTTTCCATTAGCCTGCCTTTGTCTGCAGCTGTCTCTCATTCCTAATTCCATGGGATGTCATGTCTGCTTTAGTGGCCACTCATGATATTGCTCGGCCTTACTTCTAGTTAACGGGAATGTTTATCTTCTTGGAAATGAATCCCGTTCATCTCATCTTCTCCTGCACGTAGCCTGTGAGCCCTTGTCACCTTGGAGATAGCATCTGCTAGTAAGGAAGGATATTGGGCATTCCCTTCTCTGCTGTAACAGAAGAATGAGTGGGTGGGGGGGACCCAGGATGAGAGGAGAATAACTTAAACGGGGATGGCCAGTAAGTTCTGTTCTTATCTAATATCAAGTGTGAAGGTCTGCACCTGGAGGCAGAGTTGGGTTTTGTTTGTTTGTTTTTAACGCCCTGTATGGTTCAACAGATCTGTTGATGCCTTTTAAAAGAGCCTGGAGGGGTCCCAGGTAGACTTGTTTTCTGAAACTGTAACCAGAATCCATTTCCTGCACTGAATCTTTGTTTTAATTGAATTCTGACAGCTAGGGTCTGGGTGGCTGTTGTTGCATCTCAGGCTGGGCTGGGTCAAAACTGTTCGGGCTTCTGTGTGGGGAAGAGCGTGAGGGAATATGACCGATTTCCAGACAGATCTTTGCTCATAGTTTCCATCCAGGACAGGAGGTAATACAGGGACGTAGCTCCCTTCACTGCTTGAAATGCCCCAGAGAGGAACTAACACGGGTACCTAAGGGTGGCTGAAAGGTAGCATGGGTGGGTCAGCTAAAGAAGTATCACCATCATGCTGCTGATGCTTTCCCTCCCGCCACCTTTCCCCTCCACTCCCCCTTAGGGGTTATTGTCCCTGGGTGCTTGCTTGAAACCCCTCTCCTCACCTAGCAGAGAGGCAAGAGGGGCAAACTGCATGGCTGCCTTCAGTGTGGCTCAGCAGACCAGCTGACATGGACAATGATTGGAGCTGGAAGATGAGGCTCTCTAGGGGTGCGTCTACACTTACAAGTTAGGTCGACTTAAGGAGGGTTAAGTCGACCTAACTTACTCCACGTCCACATTGGGCTTTCCTTAAGTCGATTTAAGCTGTTCCTTACGTCGATTTAAGGAAAGCTTAAGTCGACCTAATAACACCTCGTTTTAGGTTGAATTAAGGCTTGAGTTGACTTCTTAAATCGACTTAAGCCAGTGTGGACGCCCTAAGTCAACTTCTTCTATAAGTTGACCTCGGGCGGGGGGACAAGGGAACCCCGCATGGCTCCTTGGCAGAAGGGAGCCACCGTGGCTCCCTTGTCCCCTGGGGAGCCCCTGATCCCTTCTCCCCGGGACCACGGCTTCCTGGCAAGGAAGCCACAGTCCCAGGGAGAAGGGCTCCCCAGCTAGGGCTGCGGGGATTCCTTCCCCGCTGGAGCCCTGGGAAGCCCCTAGCGGCATGTCCCGGGGAGAGCCGGCTCCATGGACCAACTCTCCCTGCAAGGACACCCAAGCCGCTGGCGGCTCACAGCATGTCCCAGGAAGAACCAGCTCTGCGGACCGGCTCTCCCCGCAGGGAGAGGCAAGCCATGAGTGGCTCGTCCCAGGGACAGCCAGACCTGCATGGGGCTGGTGCTCCCCGAGAGAGCAAGCCACCAGCCCCGAGTGGTCCCGGGGAGAAAGGAGTGCTGGGGCTCCCTTCTGGCCTGGACTGCTCGGGTCCTGGGGAGAAGGGAGCCCCACGGTCCCTTCTCTAGGACTGCCTGGGTCCTGGACAGAAGGGAGCAGCAGCCTGAACTCCCTTCTCCAGGGCCCGAGCGGTCCCGGCCAGAAGGAAGCCCTGCTCTCTTCTCCCCAGACCCGCGGGGGTCCAGGCAAGAAGGGAGCGCACTCCAGCTGACAGGGGATCCCCAGAGGTTCCCCTGTCAGCTAGAGGG
>ML685803.1:11486324-11651905 GCA_007922175.1 Pelusios castaneus
TTCGCTCCATTTTACAGATGGGCAGACTGAGATACAAGGCAGTGCAGTGACTTGAGCAGGTTAGTGGCAGAGCCAGGAATAGAATCTGGGTGTCTTGAGTCCCAGTCCAATGCTCTGTTCACATTCAACAAGTACCTGTGGTTAGTGTAACCCGTTACCAGCCCAGGCACGTTGACTGGCCACACCAGCACTGGACCTCAGTCAGTGTTGTGTCATGGCAGCTGTGTTTATGTGTTCGTGACCATGCAGCCTAGCCAGATTTGCTCTAGTGCATTGTGGGAAATTGGGGACAGCTATCCCATAGTGCCTTGGCAGGGGCTGGATTGCTCAGAGCAGCAGCAAGTCGGACAGCTGGCAGGACCAGCAAAAGCAGTTCTGGGAGAGAGTCCTGTTGGCCCAGCAAAGAGATCCAGCTTGCTGGCTACAGGAGTTCCCACCATGCAGTGGGCAGGCAGCCATGCTTCGAGCTAGCCGTGCCAGACAGTGCAAGAAGCTGCAACAGGGACAGGGTCTGAGAAAGCAGCCTCTGCAGTGCTCGTGGTGATGGCCAGCAGGCAGGAGCTGGGATTGCGCAGATGCCATGACCAGTCCAAACCCCTGCTGCCCTAGAGGACGGCTGAGATGGGCACCAATTCTGGCTTTGGTGCTGGAGCTTCCTCTGTGCACCCTGCATTACAGGCTGTTCGGCATTTTTCCTGTGGTAACGTGCTTCGTGGTAGTGCCCTGTCTCAGCCCCTCTTTTTCTCCCCCCTCCACTGCAGCAAACTTTTGAGGCCCACCCAGATGAGGAAACCAGCGTGACGCACATGATCAAGGCGGGCAGCGGCATCTGGATGGCCTTCTCCTTGGGCTCCTCCATTCGCCTCTTTCACACCGAGACCCTGGAGCACCTGCAGGAGATTAACATAGCAACACGGACCACCTTTGTCCTGCCAGGTAGGGACGGGGAACTGGGCTGTATGTTGGGGGGCAGCCCAGTGAAGATCATCCCAGGGGTCATTGGGGGTGTGCTAAAAGCCACTCCCTACTTGTTGGGGGTAGTAGAGGGGCCTTGAAGATTGGGGGAGCAACTCAATGGAAAGCGTGTGACCCTCTTGAGATGGGGAGGCTGGACGTTGTCTTGGTTACATGCTGTGACAATCACAATTGCTGGCAGTGGCCTGGTGGCCAGGAGCCAGCCCTTCTCAGGGGTTTGTGGATTGGCGACCAGCTCCACCGCGCAGGCTGTGGGTCTATACGGAAGGTGCCTGTGTTATGTCTGGGGTGAGGCAGGCTGCTTGGGCACCAGTAAGGTCCAGTGGCAGAGCTTTGGCAGGGTCAGGCCTGGCTTTGTCATAGCCACGGCGTGGACGTGTCTGTGGGGGCTAAGGGGTGTCGTGGGGAGGAGGTGAGTTTGATGGAAGGCTGCAAAGCCAGACTTCGGGGAAAGAGCCCTTCCTCCTCCCTGCAAATTGGGGAGGAAACCAACCAACCAAGACTATTAGTGCCAGGAACATGTCCCTCCACCCTGATCAGGGGAGCAGGGCTTCTGCAATGTTTCTGCCACTCCAAAGACCTCCATTGCCTGTCTTTGGAGAGAGCCTTTCTGGCCCAAGAGCAGCAGGGGGCTGTTCTGAGTGGGCTGGCTGGATCTTCTCTTGGCACCAGACTCTCCTTCCTTTCCCTTGCTTGTTGCCGTGAGCCCACGGCCGCCCAGGAGGAACTTCACAGTTGCTGCTGTGCAGTGCACCGTGCATCAGGATGGAACCCTGATCTTTCTCCTGCCTGAGTGAAGGCAATATCCTCATTAGCTCTTCGCAGTGTCGGGGCTTATGACACACAGTTAAGCAGTTCTGATGCTAACCACTAGGGAGCAGTGATGCATGCACACTGAGCACTTCACTGCACTTTTCAGCTTTAAGCCTCCTCTCCACTTTCCCTTTGTCCATATGTTCAGTGCCCATTCCAGACTCTCCTCGGTCCCGTTCTCCCGGGTTCCCACCCCATGGATGAATTTAGCACTTCCTGCAGTTGAGCTAGCAATTCTGCTTGAATTAATGCTGTTTTTATACAGATGGGCAGAAGCGGCCTCTGAGTCAGCAGGTTCAGTGGTGGGGCACAGAGCCAGGTATCTTACAGCTAGAAGGGAGTTTTCCTTCTCCGCCCCCGCATCACACCAGTGCTGTAACCCTGACAAGTACTGGAAATGAGGCAGATTTTGACATGAGGATCAGTAGCCTCTCCTGGCAGGGGGTGAAGATCTGTAGAGGAAACCACCCTTCCAGCCCTGCTCCCAGAACCTTTGCAAACAAACGGTCATGCAAGACATGCAGATCAGAAGGGCCAGACTCTAGCTCCTGGGGAAGAATGGGGGAATAGTCACCCCTTAAAACAAATGGCACCCTGCATTCAGGGGGAAGAGCCTCTTGGCAGTGTTTCTGTCCCGTGCCCTCCCTCAGCCCTGACGCTGTGTCAAGAAGGTCCTGTTTACCATTAAAGAGGTGCTCGGGCCAGACACGCTGCAGAACTTCAACTAATTGCTTGGCGAAGGGAGCCAGATGGGCTGTGACTGCTGCTGTGTGAAACGGCCTTTGTCTGATGCCTGCATATGCTGCTGCTACAAGGAAGCATCTTTCTTGCAACATATTTGGCTGGGTTTCTTAGCCGGTGATTTGAAAAGCTGTTCCCCACTGTACCAGCGGTCTGACAGATGAGGCCCCTTTCTGGACTGATGTTCTCCTCTGCAAATGTAGAGCTGCAAGATGTTGGCAGAGTATTTATAGCCTGCTTTCCTGGAGGGCAGAGGAAGAGGTGGAGGAGGATTGGGGGGTGGGCAGGGGAGAAATGGGGTATAATCAGGGCAGTACGAGATAGAAATCCCCCACTTCTGAGCATGGATCCCTATTGGCCAGGCACCCCCCTGCAAATGACAGAGAACCAATCCTTGGAGATGGGATAAGGAGATAGCATTAAAACTATAGGCCTGGCCCTTTAAATTGCCTCTTGTCCCTTACCTTTCAAACAGGAATTGTGTCATCTGCCTTGCAGGGTGGGACAATACCCTGGCTGGGGTGATTTAGTGGGAGTGGTCCTGCTTTTAGCAGGGGGTTGGACTAGATGACCTCATTAGGTCCCTTCCATCCCTATGATTCTTTGATTCTCTGGGATGACTTTTAAAGGGCCAGGACTCTACCCCAGGGAGGTGACCTCCCTGGAAGGGTTGAGTGACTGACCAAAGAAAGGCCTGGCCTCCCAGGTTTAAATGACCAGTCTGGAGAGAGCCTTCATGCTGCCCTGCCAGGTGTTATGCAGCCACCCATGACTTGGGTGCCTTCCCTTGGGGAAGGATTGTGCTCTCTCTGGTCCTTGTCCTCCCACAGCTTTTGTGCTGGAGCAACCTGTCACTGCAGGTCACCCTAAAGCTGTGGTCAGCAGCTAACCAGAGAAGTGAACTCAGGACCATTCACCCCCAAACCCACAGGAGCATTAGGGTTCTTGATGAGGCTTCCAGCTGGTAGGATGCAACATGATCCCGAATGACTGAGCAGGCCCTGGGCTAACATGCAGAGGGGTGGCTCTGTGGTCAGGTGTGGGGACTGGAACTCGGGCGCTGACCCCAGAGCTGACATTTCTCCCTCTGTGGCTTTGAGCAAGTCACTCAAATGCCCTGCCTCAGGTTCTGCTGCTGTAAAATGGGACCAATACTTATTTGCTGCCTTGCAGAGCTGGTGTGAGGCTGCAGATTTGCAGGGGATTGTTGGGGACTTGAGGTGCAAGTGCCTGCTGGGTGAGTCTGGGTCACTATTCAGATGCCCTGGTCTTTCCCTGGTTCAGTGGCCCCAAAGCTTGCATTCCAGGAAAGCACCACACGTGTGCTGCACACAGATGGGAGGCCCTTGCAGTGGTAGGGAGGGACTCTCCAGAGTGGATGCTGCAGAGCAGTGTGGTTTCAGGCCAGTTCAGGAGTCTTAGGTTCTATTTCCGAGCTCTGCCACTTATTGATGGTGTGACTTGGAGTGTTTAGAGAACATGTCCTATGCCTCAGTTTCCCCCTGCTTAAAAATAGGACCAGTGATCCCTCTTCACCTCTGTGAAGTGCTTTGAGGTCTGTGGACGAGGGAGGAGCATTCTGGGAGGAGGCCATGCATAATAAGAGTAGCTCCATTGTTTCGGCTTTGATGCTGACAGTAACAGTGGCTCTGTCTACACTACAAAAAGTTAGGTCGACTTTGTTAAGTTGACCTTATTAGGTCGACTTAACAAAGTGCTTCCCCTGGGCGGGGACTTAGTAAGTCGACCTAATTGCCCTCAGGTCGACCTAATAAAGTGGACTTAAGTGTCCACACTGTGGTTAGGTCGACCTAAGGAGTCAACCTAAGGATTAGGTCAACCTAACCGGCAGTTCTTATTAAGTCGACCTAACCTTTCATTAAGTTGACTTATGGAATTTCTCAAGTCGACTTAATGAAAGCCTGGTGTGGACGGGGACTAAGTTAGGACGACTTAAGGCTCGTTAAGTCGACCTAACTTGCAAGTGTAGACACAGCCAGTGTGTTTAGCCACGTGGCCCAACTACTTCCCTCTGTCACGTTTCAAATGGATAAAGACCTTGGTGATCCCACACTCCTGCCCTGCGGAAGGCTGTTCAGCACAGAGCAAAATGAGTTGTGAGCTGTGTCAGGTTCCCAGTGGAACTGCCCTCGCTTCTTGGCAGCCTCAGCAGAGAAATCAAGGAGTTCACAGGCCACATCCACTGAGCACCTTCCAGAAAGGGCTAGTCCGGCATGGCGATCGGGCAGCCAGCAGAAAGTTTGCCTGGTCCCTGCTCTGTGGTTCTATATGGAACTTGGGTCTCTTCAGTTGTCAGGCTGGCACCTTTCAGGAGCACGTAATTCTCAGGAACTATTTAAAAAGACACTGACAAAGTCCTAGTGTTTGGCTGCCCAGAGAGGCTTGCAGTAGTGTAATAACATTGAAAAAGTTGCACTGGTGGAAACCCCTAATGCAGACACACTGCACTGGTGCAAACTGATCCTATCACACTAGTGATTACTGCATTTTTGCACTAATGCACTGGGCCCACATTAGATATTCGCACACTGCTGTAGTTAACACCACTGCAAGTTTCCTTAATATAGGCAAGCCCCTCAATCTTAAAATCCTTTACTGATCCTTCCCAGAGAGAGTTCTAACTAGAGATGACCTCTTCTGTGTTCTCATCCATTAGTTATTTTTATTTTATTACTGGGGTTGTCTGCATAGAACAGGATTTCTCACTGCTCACCAGCTCCTCTGCAAATTTCTCCCTTGTGCTCCCACCACTCTCCAAATCACAATCCTACATTTCTGCCACCAATTGTTTTCAAGGCAACCGATTGTGATGTTTCAAAGAGTAAGTTTAGTGGGCCAATGAGAAGCCAGGACCTGGGGAACTCAGTGGAAACAAAGATCCTGTTGTCAGTGCTAAAGTTGGAGTCTTTTTAGAAGGCTGGGGGGATGAAAATGCAACAAATGCTATCTGGGGCGATTGTCTCCCAAAGGGAGGCTATCGTTAGCTGTCAACCCCTGAGAGCAAAGTTCTGTATTTATCCATCAGATAGCAATAGGTCATGCTTTACACACCCTCAGCTGCCTGGCTAACATTCTGACCTGGAAGGACTTGAGCTCCTGGAAAGATGAGAGGGGTGAATTCTGGTTCAACACAGTCCTCTAGTACTCAGAAGTGGTGGCTACTGCTGCTGTAGAAAATCCGAAAATAGAATCAAAGCTGGCTTTTAAGGCCCTTTCTCCACATTCCAGCCCTCAGTACAGTGGCGCTAGTGCAGGGAGGATAAATCTGCTCTAATGTGCCGTTTTGCACAGATCCCGCTCATCCCTGGGTGTTGCCTCACCAGTGAAAGAAGCAGTTCTGGGGTGTTCTGTAATCACAGCCTTTGACGACAGCTCGAGTAGACACCCCCAAACTAGCTGTCCTCGAGCGATGCTGCAGCAGCAGCACACACTTCACCATGGACTAGCTGCAGGAGTAAATTACCCAGGATTCCAGCTGAGCTTGTCCAGCCAGCTCTGAAACCCACCGTGCTCTGTGTCCCAGCTCCAGGGCCTGATACAGAGTTGCATTGATGCAGCTACACCTCCTATTGAAATCAGGGAAGTGGCTTGTCCTTCAAACCAGGCTCAGTCTACAAGGTGCTGACCCAAAATTCAAAGAGTGTGTTGGGATAGGGGACTTCTGCTCCGTACCCCGCTCTCATTTCACCCAAAGCACGGACAACCCTTGAAAAGCAGGGAAATCAATTGGGAAGAATTCTGAAATTTGTCATTCACCCCTATAGGCTTTGAAGCGTCTAGTCCCCACCCTCACTCCGGTTATAAACGGGAGTAATTGTTTAATTAGTAATAAAAGCAGTAGTCATGTAAGTGGGTTTGGGGTTTTTTTTAGGGCATGTTAAAAAATTGATCACTTCCTTTTCTTCCTGGGAGAGTGAGTGTTTTGGCATTAATGCGTTTTTGAACTTAAGCTCCCTTATCCTTTTTAACTAGACAGGTCATTAATAAAGTCTTCGTGGAGAGCCCTGGCTTTCTCAAGTAGTATCTCAGCAGATATATTGCTTCGGTGAGTCCAGCGCCGCAGTGTTAAGTTGCTGTGATAAAATATTTATCTGCCATTAGAAATCTTAGTGGCTTTTTTTGCTCTTCCTTGGAAGGTGCGAGGGAGTCCAAATGCAAAAAATCCCTGAAGTGTTAAGGATAAAGGCAGAGACCGGAGCTCCGTTATGCTAGATGCTGCAGACACTTAGAGGCCTTGTCAACACTAGCAAGTCGAACCTTTTTAACTATACCAGTATAATTCAAGCGGTCCCACCCTACAGTGTAGACACAACGAGGCTGGTGTAGCTGACGCCCAAACAGGAAGGGAAATAAGATGCATGCCTGTACTACTAATCCCTAACTCTCGTATAGCACAGGACATCAGCAGACCTCAATCCCTTTACAAAGGAGGTCAGTGTCATTAGTGCCATTTTACAGATGGGGAAACTGAGGCAAAGAGTGGGAACATGAGTTGCCCAGCTAGTGGCAGAGCTGGGCATAGAATTGAATTCCAGTCCAGTGCTCTAGCCACTGGGCCACACTCCTCCCCCCCCCCCCCAGCACTGTAACTATGTCCACACTTGAATGTTTACTGGTGTGTACCTCTATTTGCTGGTAAAACTGTTTCAGTTAAAAAGATAAATTAGACCCCAAACTGGAATCGCTACCTCACTTTCAAGTTTTACCAATCCCACGGCCTTAAGAGACTTCTTTTGCCCCAGCGAGTTTGCCATCTAAACTGACCCAATGAACAAAGGGTGGCGGGAGAAACTGAGGCTCACAGAAGGGAGATCAGAACACAGCTTCAAACCTTCACCACTTCTGCTCACACTCCTTGTTTTCTGGTATTCTCTGTGCTGTTTGTGGTGGGGACACGTTTTCATTGTGAACTAGCTCCTAGACAGGGGAGAGGACCTCATTTGTGAATTTGGCATGTTGGGAGACTAGCAGGAAGAAGGGAGCATTTCACAGTGTTTGCAGGGAAAGGTGTGCAGCCGTAGGGCATGAATGTTTAAGGAGCAAGACGTTCCCTAGGAAACCGGGGCTGTTTCTTTCCTGCTTCTTGTTTGGAAAGGTTTCTGCAGGGGGGGGAAGTGAGGGGTTGGGGAGGGGAGGGTCTGGTCAGGATGCTCAGCTGGGCTGGTGGCTAGACTGGGAACAGCTGCCCTTCTCCTTGGGACCGGGGGGAATCTGGCTGCCTTCCCACTCTGCTGTTCAGTGGGCCCCCTGCTCCTACCTCACCCTCTTGCTATTGCAGGTAGGCGGGGGCCTCTGTCCTTTTGGGCACTCCTGTGTCCAGCGTATAGTGTGAGGGGGTCTCTCCCTGGTTTAGCTGGTCCCCGCCGGGGATGCTGAGAGCCACTGAACCAAACTGTAAACCCTGTAGATGATGGGAACCTCTTCAAGCCCCCACCCCTTGCTCCAGCACCTCTGCCCCCCTGCAAGGATGCACAGCCCTGCTGAGGGAGGCGGCCGCCCCACTGGGCGTCTGATTGCATTAGGGATTAGCACTTGTTTAGCTATGGACAGTGCTATCCCCTGGTCTAGTCCAGCCTCTGAATACTGTCCTCCTGCCTCGCTCCCCACACATACTTCAGAGGGATTCCCTTTGCTGGGGAAACTCATCCGCCCAGCACCCCTGCCTGCCTCCATCCTGGGCTGAGATAAGGGGGACATATTTCCCCAGGGCGCTCTTCAGGACAAGCATCGGGACCCTGCTTGGTACAAATGGTGTGTGCCTCTCTCAGCGCTGTGCACTGAACATCCCACTTGTTCTTTGCCCTGCCCTCCATGTGTGTAGTATGATCCAGCTCTGCCCGACTTCCCTTGTCCCTCTGTGCAGTGACCACAGATGGTGAACTTTTACCAGCAGGTCAGGCCCTGGGTGGGAGGAAGGAATCTTCCCTTTCTGGTTTCCCTTATAGCAACTTGATCTTAGAACCTTCCTGTCCCCCTGCCTCGTGGAGTCTGATCCCTGCCCACCTGCCTCATCTCTCTGCTCGGGCCCCCCTGCCCCTTCCCAGGTGTGTCCGCACTGGAGAGAGGAGACAGAAGCGTCCTCACTCGCTCTCCCTTCCTTGCCACTGCTCTCGCTAAAATGAAAAGACAGCAGAGCGCTGATCGTGCGGGAAGAACTAATCTGGGCTGACATCAAAAACATGTTAATTCATGGCAGCGAATTATCCGTCTCATTGTCCATGCCTAGAAACAACAGGGTATTCTGTTCGTGCAAGGGAAAGGCACTCATGCATTCAGAATGTAAAACATGGCTTTGGAATGGCGCCTTCAGTAGACGGCCAGCCCTGGCACCAGGGCTCTTTCCACATGCTGCACTCTGGTGCCTCCTCTCCGCAGCTGTTCTGCAGAGCCATGGCTGCTCTAGGGCGCCGGGTGGGTGCCAGCTGGTCTCTGCTTTCCATGCCATTCCCCCAGCCAAGCTGGCACCTTCTCAGCTTCAGCATCCCTTGGGGGCACCATGTTCTGCCATGCTCCCTTTGGAGCGGGTGTGTCCCTAGCCCCTCTTGTGCCAGTCCTCTGCTGCCTGATGTAAGACTGCTCACCAGGTTGTGGACCCTGGCTTTCTGTCAGCTCTAGTCCAATGGCTCCTTGACATCCTGCAGCTCCCACCTCCATACCCTTGCCCTCTAGGCTTGCTGCTGTAGGATGGCTCATCTCAGGGTGTCCATCTCCCCAGCTCCCTACTTTTGCTAACGCCTCTCCATGGGGCAGACTGATGTTCACTCCCAATTCTCTCCCACCAGGCCAGAAGAACATGCGTGTCACCAGCCTGCTGATCTGCCAGGGACTCCTATGGGTTGGCACCGACCAGGGCATCATTGTATTACTGCCTGTGCCCAGACTGGAGGGCATCCCCAAAATCACTGGTGAGTCTGCCTTTCTAGTGTGTCGCACCCTTGGGAGTTGGCCAGAGCAGAGGGT
Source organism: Pelusios castaneus (assembly GCA_007922175.1). Taxonomy (NCBI): domain Eukaryota; kingdom Metazoa; phylum Chordata; order Testudines; family Pelomedusidae; genus Pelusios; species Pelusios castaneus. Next base: position 11,495,835 of record ML685803.1, read on the forward strand.
CCAAAGCTGGGCCGAGAGGAGTTCCCCAGCTCTGCATTGGTCCTGATGGGCTCCTGATGAGCTAGTGCCTGAGGCATTGGTGGGGAAGAGCCCTGAGGAGCTGGACTGCAAAGACAGTGTGGCTGGCTCCTTCGCAATCCTGCAGGGCAAGCAAACTCCCATGGCATTCCCGTGGGGTCTGTGCACTTCTCTCCCTTGGATTCCTTCACCAATCCCAGCCTCGCCCTTACATGGTTGTGTAAATGCAGCCAGTTGTGCTGTGTGTTTCTGTCCATGGCTCTGGGCTAGAACATCTGGTTTGTCTTGATCGCTAGCCAGAGGACACATTTCCGCAGGTTCTGCCCCCTTGAGCCACAATCTCCATAGCTAAGTGTGGTTTGGTGTGGTACACCTCCCAGAAAAGCCCAGGGCCCTGCCGTAGGTGCCAGCAGTAAATCAATGTCCCAATGCGCTGCCGGAGACGTGGCCATGAGACTAAAGTTGGCCAGGAAGCCCTGAGCACTGGACATTCTAGACCAGGACGTGTTTAGCTGCATGTTGGCATTTCTGTGCCTCTTGGGCCCATCAGGTGCATGTTACAAAATCCAAGCCTGGGGCATTGCTCTGTAGACACTCTCCTTCCCTGGGCAGAGCTCTGGACAAACTGAATGGGACCAGGGAGATCTGTTGGTTCCCCACCCCCCATACACCATGGGGTTCTCATGGAGGAGACCTTACCGTGTGTTTGCCTCCTGTCTTGGCCTCTTCAGCATGGGACATGCAAGTTCCCAGTGGAACTGCCCTCGCTCAGCCATAGGGAGCCAGGTTCTGTGCTGCATGTGGGCAGGGAGAGAGGATGGTAAATTCCAGGGTTGAACTAGAAGGGCTGCAGGCCAGGCCTGGGTTGTCCTGGTGGAGTTGTGTGCGGAAGCCTGTCTGAAGCTCCTCCTTACATGCGAGCTTTAGACAACTCTACCAGTCCTTTGCTTTTGTGAGCACAATGCTTCGCATCTCCTCTCCACCCCGCCACCTTCCTCCACAAAGAAGCTACTGCTGAACATTAGCGATCAGCCTGGTTTAGGCACCATCTGGTCCCGTCACCATCTCTGGGACAAAACTGTCTCCATCATGACCATGGGGTGTGGGCTGTACTCCCCTTTCAGTGCCGGGTGCTGGAATTTCCTAGCATCCCCTCCATTAATACGAACATTGAGTGGCAGTGCAGGGTGCAAGTTGTCCTAGCGTGGAGGGAAGGAAGAGGGATCCCCAACATTGGTGTTGCAGTGCCCAAGAAGGGCCACTGGAGGGTTGGGGTGCCAGGTGGAATGGAGGGATGGAATAGGGAAAACAAGGAGCCGTTGGCTCAGATGGGAAAGGATGGCTGTGGCATAGCCATATCCGGCAGGCACATGAAGCACATCAGCCCAGATCCTCTTAGTGATTTCAGTGGAAAATAGAAGCCTAGATACCTTCGAGGAGCTGAGCCGTGGGGCCCTGCTATGCAGCTCATGCACGTCGTGGAGGGCTGGGCACGTTGGCCTCTGCTCTCCCAGCCGACACAGGGTTAATGGTGGGGAGCGGAGAGCTAAGGCCTGTCTGCATCTCCAAATGATGTGCTCTAGTTATCGAGGCAGCAGGAGCCGCGGGGACTCGGCAGACGAGCCTTGCAATATTTATGAGGTGTGAACTTGATTTGTTTTCTGAAGCGTTTTCTGTTAATAAAACCTTTCTCTTGCACACACTTTCCTCTACATTCCCAGGGAAAGGCATGGTCTCTCTGAATGGCCACTGTGGCCCCGTGGAATTCCTGGCCGTGGCCATCAGCACCCTGGCCCCAGATGTACTGAAGAACGAGAAGGAGGAGGAGGGCAGCAAGGAGGAGAAGCCAGAAGGCCCATGTCCAGAACCATCTGCCCATGATACACACCCAGCCAGGGAGATGAGGAAGAAGGGGATCCTCTTGCAGTACCGCCTCCGCTCCACCTCCCACCTGCCTGGGCAGCTGCTGTCTGTGAAGGAGGCCCCTTTGCCACTGGGCGGGAGCACTCTGGAGCACAGCGAGGAGGATGGCTCCATCTACGAAATGGCCGATGACCCAGACATCTGGGTGCGGAGCAGGCCATGTGCCCGGGACGCTCACCGCAAGGAGATCTCCTCGGTGGCCATCATCTCTGGCGGGCGGGGCTATCGGAATTTCAATGCCAGCAGCAAACTGCCGGCCTGCAGTGAGACGGACAGCACTCTTCTCATATGGCAGGTCCCTTTGATGCTATAGCGTTGACGACACCCCTTACCCACAATCCTAGGGGTGGCTAAGCCTGGCTTTGGACTCATGCCGAGCTCCCCAAGGACTGCAGCCTCCCTGGGTGTGGCCTTCACTGGGGAATGCTGGAATTGTATCTCCTGCCATCCTAGGCCTACCTAGGAAATGACTTGCCTGCTGCTCATGAGGGGAGTAGCCTCATAATTTACCAACCACCTTCCCCACACCCCTTTTTTAAAGACTTTTTTCAAATTTGCTATTATTTTTTTGGAGGAACCGGCTTGACTTTGGGAATTCTTTTACTGTTATGGGGTGCGTCGGGAGCAGCACCCTCCCTGCGGGTTGAGGAGGCTTGCCTAAGCTCTTGGGTGCATCCCTTCAGAAGGGGGCATGAGCATCTGTGTGTCTGTGTGTGAATATATATATATATATAAATATAATTCTGTATATTATTATATGTATAAATATAAAATCTGTATATATTGTGGCATCCAGAGGTGCAGGAATAAAAAGGAGGTGCAAATTGTAGTCCCACGGGTACTGGGCTCTCTTGAGGTTCCCTGGAACGTGGTTGGCTGGTAGGACGCTGGTGCCTGGCGGGGCAATGTCACACGTGTACTTCTGGGGCCTGGATTGAGCTGGGCAGGAAATGGCTTTCCCAGCCCTGAGAATTTTCAGTTTCAAACAACGCCTGCTTTGGCATCGGGATGAACCCCACAAACTTTGGATATTTTTCATGATAAACCAGACTGCTCTGCTGGGATATGTGGGAAACCCAATTTCAGGTCATAAGAGTCATAGAAACATAGACTGGAAAAGCATCCTTGAGAAATCCCCAAGTCCAGGCTCTATGCTGAGGCAGACCCAAGTAAACCTGACCATCTTTGACAGCTGTTTGTGTAACCTCTTCTTAAAAACCTCCAGTGATAGGCATTGCACAGCCTCCCTTGGAAGCCTGTTCCAAAACTTAATACCTTAAATTATTGTTCCCTAATATCTAACCTAAATCTCCCTGGCTGCAGATTAAGCTCATTACTTCTTGTCCTACCTTCAGTGGACACGAAGAACAAATAATCATTGCTCTTACTGTATTTAAAGACTGTTAGCAGGTCCCACCTCAGTCTTTTTTTCTCAAGAGTAACCATGCCCAGTCTTTTAAACCATTCCTCAGAGGTCAGGTTTTCTGCGTCTGATTCTCCCATGTTTCCTACCTCCCAGGTAAGTGTCACAACTCCTAGGCTATGTGGCTGGGAGCAGGTTTTGAGCTGAAATGCTGTCTGGACCTGAGAGTGCTTCCTGACTACATTTCTGGGTTTGAGAAATCAGCATTCTCTGTTGAAGAAACATCTCGCTGAAAAATTCCTAACCAGTTCTGGTTTGGCTATCCGGTTTCTGTCTGGCAGATACTGAAGTTTGTTGAGATATTCATGAATCCTTGCGGCCAGTGACAGTAAGGCCCGGGGTATGAATGAGCTTCAACACGTCTCTCTTCACTGCTGAGCCATTTCAAGCCGTCTATGTTTGAGTGATTCCTCTTACGCTGGTCTAGCCACACTGGGAAGTTTACAGTTGAGTTCCTGCTGCTGCATTCACTTGTCTGGTGCTAGTCTTCTGGGGGCACATCCCATGGTTCTTTGTGCTGCGAGATGAACCATGAATGTTCCCCCATTGAATTGTGGGAGAATTCACCTTGCCTTACTGGGCACATAGTGGGAAGGAGTTGTAGGAGTAGCTGCACTTGAATGACACCAAGCTGTGTCCACACTCTAAACTGAGTTGAGCTCACTTAAGTTTTAGCATATCCACCCGCTCTCATGCCACCCAGCTTGAGGAAAGCGTTTCTGTGAGGATGGGATTCGAGGTAGGGGCTGCACATGAGTTAATGCTGCAGCGCATACAAATCCGGTGAGATTGCAGCCAGTCCCGTCTGTTCAGGGTTGAGCCGCCTTGACAAGGTACAGCATGCAGGGGGAAGCGTTGTCATTGGCTCTGCTCTCAGGATGGAATTCCAGTCTCCAGGGCTGCCGGGCCAACATCTGTCTCACCCGTGGAAACGGTCAAGCGCTAACTGGGGGATGGCCGTCTCCTTTCCAGAGCAGTGCTTTGACTGACAGAGAGTTTCCTTCAGCATCAATAGCAGGGACCTGCTGCTTCAAAGGCAGAGGATGTATCCTGCATGCCTGGGTTGTGTTTGGATTACCAGGTCTTCTGCAAAACTGGAAACAGTGGGGACAGGAAATGATGTTTCTAGAAGGTGTCTCAGGCTGTGTCTACACTGATGGTGGCAAATTCACCGCCGTCAGTTCGAACTTCCGGGTTCGATTGATGTGTCAGTCAAGACGCGCTCAATCGATCTGGAGTTCGACTTAGTAACTCCAGCCCGGCAATGAGAATAGCGCTAAGTTGAACTTACACTATTTGCGTTCGACTTAGCGCAGTGTGTACGGCGGAGTTACTAAGTTGAACGGAGATGAGCAAGATATTTTACGTACCTTGCGTATCTATCTTTGACTGCCGCTGAAAACCTCCGGCAGTGTAGACAAGGCCTGAGTAAGGCCGTGTGCTGACTGGAGATCCCCTGGTATGGTGCTCTGGATAAAGAGAGTGGTGGTTGGATTTTGTCTTGCCAAATTCCTACACATTGGTTACCTACATTCCACCTCTGTGTCCAACTTGATTGGGATCTTCTTCTGATTGCTGTGTGCTGCTGAACACATTTGTTTTCATCCCATTTGCTGCCTTGCAGTGACAGGTGAGACTCCATAGGCAGGCAGCCTGGCACCAAAGAGACTGGGAATGGTACGTGGTCCCTTCAGGATAGAAGGCTCACTATAAATATTAAGCACTTTGCTGTTGACCTCCATGATGAGAATGGAGTCAGTGATGGGAAGGGCACTGCTCTTGCTCTGGTGTCTGGGCAGCTGTCTGTGCTGAGAAGTGATGCAGCACAGTTAACAAGTTCCAAAGGGGGAGCCGCGTTAGTCTAGGTCAGCAAAACAAACAAGAAGTCCTGTGGCACTGTTAAAGACTGACAAATTTATTTATCGCATGAGCTTTCGTGGGAGAAAATCCCACTTCGTCAAAGTGTCTGACAAAGTGGGATTTTCTCCCACGAAAGTTCATGCGATAAATAAATTTGTTAGTAATTAAAAGTGCCACGGGACTCCTTGTTTGTTTTGCAGCACAGCTGAGTTTCCAAAAGTTTTGCATGGCTGGCGTCAGGGAGGTTGGGCTAGGCTTGATCTCCAGCCAGGGAAAGATCTGAAAGGTACATGGCCTCTACAGATGAGCCCCTGATGAGAACCAGCACATGGAGGTGAGTAACCTGCTTCTTTGTTCATAATGACAGTGCTAGAATTGGAGCCCTCCACAGAACGATTCAGCACTGCTGGATGTGTCCACCTGCATAGCATCGGGGGTTCTTATTGTGAACCCAGGCATGCAGTTTTTGGTGCCAGCCTCCATGGCAGCCCTTGGGCAAGAAAGCATTCAGTGTAGCACAGGTGGGTGGCGTTGGAGTTCTTTGGAAGGGAAACCAAGGGTCTGGACTTGAGCTCTGCAAACAAACCTCTTAATTGAATGGTTTTCGCTTCTAAAGGATGTAGCAAGGGCTTCTTAATTAATTAGCCGTGGAGCTTGGGGAGTCTAAACAGCCTGCACCTGCCCCTTTGTTGGACACATGCTGCTGGGCGGCCGCATGTTTTCTGTGCCTCCGTCTAGAGATGAAAAATAAACCCGGTAGGTCCTTCAGCCCCTGCCTCCCAACAGGCTGGCTGCCTTCCTGCTAATCAGCAAGAGGTGAGGGTTCCAGCGGCTGCTGCAGCTGTCTCCTTGCCCAGCAGAAGATGCAATGGCCCAGGAGATTCCACTTCTCACAGTTAGTGGGGCCAGGGATTCAGCAGCACTCAGCTGGATTCTTCTGGCTTATGAGTGCATCGCTGACTAGTAACTGCAGACACTCCACCCTTTTTGCCTTCCCCCTCCCCAAGGAGGGCTCTAGGGGCAGCTGCCATCAGTGAAGCACCTGGCATCAGGAGGAGGAACTGGAAGCAGACAGTGTGGAAACATGACGGGTCTGTTTTGTGGAGCTTTTAAGGGGAGATGACTGCTTCTCATTTGAAAGGGATTGGGCCTGGTCCTTAGCTGGCGTACATCAGCACAGTTCTGTTTGATAGCTGGGGCTCTGGCCTTTGACCATCAGTGGAATAATGAGGAAGGCTCCTGCAGGAAGCTCCACTCTTGTGCCTTTCAGCGTGTTGCTTCCCCACATCCCCGTGTCTGAAACTCAAAGGTATGTCTACACTTGCTAAAATTAGTTTGAATTAGCTTAATTCGAACTAGCATGGCCACACTGGAATGTTAGTTTGAACTAAGCAAGCACTTGCTTAGTTCGAATTGGCGATCCCCATTCATTTCAATGGCCGGTTAGTTCGAACTAAGAAATTAGTTTGAATAACCATGGCCACATTGGTTAATTCAAACTAGTTAGCTCGAACTAACCCCTTAGTTCGAATACCCTATTCGAACTTATTAGTTCGAATTAAGGAAGCCCTTAATTCGAACTAATTAAAGCCTAGTGTAGCCATGGCTTTAGTTAGTTCGAATTAAGCCTCCTTAATTCGAAATAACTTGCCAGTGTAGACATAGCCCAAGTGCCAGATCTCAGTCCTTACCTGCAATACAAATATTCTGTTGGTGCAGCAGCCAAGAGGCGAACCTTCCAAAACTGAAATGAATCCAAGCTTGTGTGGACCAAGAGGAGTAAAATGAGTCCTAGAGTCAGAGCTCTTTCGGTCTCATTTAAATGGCTTTGGCTCTGGTGTGAGGTACAGACGTACGACCAAAGGGAAGGGAGGGGAACATTCAAAGACACTTTACTAATCCTCTGGGTTATTGTTTGCACTGTGGCAGCACCTTGAAGTCCAGCTGAGATCAGGGTCTGTTGTGGTGACTGTGTGATCTACACAGACAGAGGGCAGAGGAAGGAGTGCAAAGTATTATTCCCATTTTACTGATGGAGGACTTTGGCCCAAGTTCGTAAAGCTAGTTGGACTCATTGAATTCAGTAGAAGTGAGGAGCCTAGATATCTTTGAAGACCACATGGGCCATCCTTCCTACCCATCTCGTTTGCAGAGCCCAGCTGGGGAGGTTACCTGGCAGCTTCCTGCACTCCACCCCATCACCCATGCTCCCTGACTGTCACCTCCCAACAGAACAAGTTGCTGAGTGGAAAGTTGGGCACAGGAGCTGGTGGAAACTGCCAATCCCGTGGGTTCATTTTCCCTTCTTTTAAAGTTGTGCTTTAGGTTTCCGTTCATCTGCCTGAGAGGGTTGAGCGAAGGCACATTGACATGGAGAGGCCCGGTTGGGAGAGCAAGGACCGATTGATACATTTGTTGTGCCCAACTTCAGATGCCAGGAAGAAGACTTCTCAAGAATTCAAATGTCAGGATTCCTTTTATGCTCTCCACCATGGTTGGGATATTGTATGCGACTCAAATATCGGGAACCCACCCTGCCTGCTCCATTCTGCAAAAGCATCCACCCTGAAAGATGTGTTGTAGGTCTGTGCAGAGACTGCCATCAGAACAGACATGGATGCTTCCCAATGTCTGTCTGCCCACAGGGGACATTGGCTCTGGTGCAGCAGGGTCTTCCTTGGGTGCCGTGGTAGCCAGACACAGTGGACACGCTGCATTCTTCAGAGATGTGTTCAAGGGGGAGGTTTTCAAAAGGGCCTGTGAGTGCCTTCACTGAAGCTGGATGTGTCATCACCAACTAAGGTGGAGGGACATATGCTAGTTCTGAGCCAGCCTGCTAAAAATAGCCGCGGTGGCAGGAGTGGCTAGCAATCTAGACGGGTCCACAGCTGAAGCAGCTTTGTTCACTGTGCCATGGCTGGTACGCTGCTGTTTTTAGCATGCGAACCCCAGCACATCTGTGCCACCTGGAAACTGCACCTCCAGCTCCGCTGGTGACGTCCTCCGAGAAACAGCTGGAGACTGACCTCCAATGGCACTTGCATCTAAGTGATGGAGGAGCACGCCTGAAAATCCTACCATCCAAGCTTCTAATCTAGAGCACCGGGCACTTGGGTTTAAATGCTTGGGGTTCATGCAATGCATTCTGTTTGGGCTGCCAATCGGAGTGCGGCCATGCATCTCCTTGAATTTGTAGGCTGAATGATACCTGCAAGTCGAAGTGAAACTCAGCCCAAACCACCAGCTTAAACGTGGTTTCTGTTTGCACCTGTACTTTGAACCAAGTTTGCTTGGAAGGTATAGGAGTGGAGATGGTGGAGGGGATGGATTGTAACCAGGTGGGTGACTGTCAGGTACTAAAAGTTCCTATAGCTCTAAAATATTTTCTTTCCTCTCCTCCAACAAATTCTTTGCTTCCTGGCCCTCCATACTGGGTTGTTGTGCTCCATCTTTCTTCTGACCAGACAGAGGACTGGCTGGGATTCTCAACGAACTGCTTGTTGCTCTTAAAAGAACATGGGATGATGGCCCTTGCTCAGGGATTGAATAGTGCTGTCTTTGCAGTTATGAGACCAGATTGCGAGAGATGCTGGCTGGGAATCGAACTCCAGTTCCCAGCTTGGCTGGCTGTGGTTCAATGCTGATTTAAAATATCTCTGCACCAACCCTTGAGGCATTTTAATGCTATCAACATTTGCTGCCATCGACACTCTGTTGCAAAATCTGCCAAATCCTTGCTTTGTGTAGTGGATGGAGTTGTAATGATGCATGGGAGCTGAAATTGTCTTTCCATCCACTCACAATATGCCGCTGGTCAGGAGAAGAGGAGGCAGGGCAGACTGTAGAGAAAGAGGAGACCCAAGAAGTCAATTAGGAGAGCTGGCCAGAGAGAGAGACAGTTCAATTACCCAGTTTTTGACATTTTGTGCAGCATTAGAGAAAAACCAAAAATCTTTCAAATGCTTTTGTGAAAACAGAATTTTATGTGTACTGGTGGTTAGTGCCATTGACTTGGGGCATGGAAGATTTGGGTTCAAGCCCCTGCTCTTCCTGAATCAGAGTGATCTATGATGAAAAAATCTGCTCTAGCGGCTCCCAGGTTGTAGTGATGGGTCTCCTCCTTAGATTGGAATGCAAAGCTGAACTTTGGAAATTTCCTGTGAAATGAAAATTCTGAACAATGTTGATTTGGTCCCATCAAAACAGGGCAGTTAGACTTTGCTTGGTAGTTAAGCAACTGGGACTGTGTGGAAGCCAGTTGGTGACCTCCTGGTCCTGGGAAGAGGGAGCAGAAAGCAGACACTCTTTCAGCAGGACAATTCACCCAGCTGCAGAGTGTCTCAACCATTAACAATCGCTCACTCCATCCAGCCGTCTGCTCTAGAAGAATCCTGGACAGGGGAAGATGGAAATTTTGTCAGAGGACTAAGTCAGTTTAAAATAGGCTCATCTGATGGCTTTAATTTGATTTTCATTTTCAGCATTACAATGATCAGATTTACATTCCCAGCTATTCATCCTTGAAATGGGACAGCTCGGCCGGCACTGTCAGAGAAGAGAAGATTATCCGGCTTACACCAATTTCCGAGGCCTTTTCTAATTAGACATCAAATCTGCATGTATCATTTTGCAAAGTCTTTTCTTAATATGTTTGCCTGCATCTCTGCTGCTGTCACGTATAGAAGTGTGGTTCATTCATGGATTCTGGGGGGAGTGGGCTGGTCTTGGGGCACCTGGCACTGGCCATTGTTGGAAGACAGGATACTGGGCTAGATGAACAATTGATGTGACCAGAATAGCTGGTCTTATGGCATAAATGAGCATTGCTCCCTTGAAGGCCATGCAATGTCTCTCTCTCTCTTTTATTCCAGGTGAGGGTCTGGATCCTTAACTTATGGCATCAGTAGGATTTTTTTTTTAAAAAAATCTCCTACATCTCTTCAATATGGATCCAGGTATTTAGGTACATAACTCTGATAGCAATCAATGGGAGTTGGGAGTTTAAGAACTTTCTGAGGAGCTGAGGCCTAATGGCCAATCTTCTGAAAAGTGACCAGTGCTTTTGGGTGTCTCAGTTTGTGGGTGGTCCAACTGGTGACACCTTAAAGAGGCCTACTGTTTAAAGAGGGTCACTCAGCACTTTCTGAAAATTGAGCCCCTTCAAATGGGCTCAAACCAGCCATACCAAATCACAAGTCATGTGTACCAATCATAGCTTAGTGCAACTCTAGATCAGCTGCGTGTTCCTCCACTGAAGGCAACCTCTGGTTCTCCTACAATACGATCCTCGCCTCTGCCAACTAGTTGCTGCCGCAAAGGAAAGTTTGTCATGTTAGGCAAGCAACGAACAATGCAGTTTGATCAACTTGTCAGAAACAAAAGCGCTGCATCTCTCCTGTGACCGTCCAGAGGCATTCAACCAGAACAAGTTGAGTGAATTGCAATATATCTATATCTATATCTATATCTATATCTATAGATATAGATATAAATCTGTGCTGTAAAAGCAGAATCCACAGACCTGTTTCTTGCTGGATTCTGAGGTGTGCCAATGGGTCCTTGAATGTCACATTTCTGGCCGGCCATGTACCTGCTGTGGCTACATGTAATGCCAAAGAGGACTAGAATTCCAAGCAGAGAGTGGTCGGGGGAGGAATTTCATTCTTATTTACCGTGGTTTAATTTGTGCCATTGTGGCTCATGCCCATAACACTGTTGTAATGAGAATGAAGGCAAATCAGCATCTACAAAATGCTGCCAAAAGCCAGAAGCTGCAGTAACCTCCATAAACTTCAGCCTGTAGGGGCAATTGGTGCCATAGCCTTGGCAGATCAGCTGGAGAGAAGTCTTTTGGTAACTCCCCAGAGAGGACAGTGAGCAAGGAACCCTGTCTTATAAGGAATGGCACCAGAGCAGGTCCTCATCCATGCGTGTATGTGACCCTGGGTAGGTGTGATCTTCATAACTTCGTTGTGAGGCAAGGAGTCATCACCTCCACTGTGCAGCAAGGAGGCTGGGGTGTGCCAAGATTAAAGATTTTCAAGGACTCAGCACCCCCCATTGAGGCCAGATTTTCCCAAGGAACTTCATTTAAGCATCTGAATACAGACTGAGTTTCTGAATTCTCAGCTCCTACTGTGAAGCTTCTGCTCTGATTTTCAAGAGTCCAGCACTTAACATGTTGCACTCTCTTGAAGACGTGCTCCCCTATTTTTGGTGCAGAAAAGGGACCTGAGCTCTTCTGAAAATCTGGCCTTAAGTGACCTGGCCAAGATACCACAGGAATTCTGTGGCAGAGCCAAGAACTTGACCCTGGCCACCTGAGTCCCAGGTTAGTATCTTAACTACCAATCCATCCTTTTATCCCAGAGCCTAAATTACGTTTTGTGATTCTACGCTAGAAACATGCTGGAAACCTTCCCAGAGCCTGCACCTGACCTGCATCTATACAGCAGTGCTTTTCATGATCAAATCAGACATAGCCATCTTTGCACTTTGGAACCTGACTGATTGATGAATAGAAATTGCTTGCTAATTAGTTGAGTTTGGCAGCTATGGAAGCAAGGCCCGAGCCTACACTGCCTACCATTTTTGGCGGCAGTCAGAGGGAGATACACAACTTACTTAAAATAACTTGTGTATCTCCTTTCGTCTTCCTAATGGCCAGCAGATCCACTGTGCTGAGTTGAAGGGTAACGCTGTCCCTTTGACTCATGCTACTCCAGTTCAGGGACTGGAGTTAATGCATCGACTCCCCGATTGATTGAGCGGATCTTCAGAGACGTTCTGAACTGGAAAGTTCAATCTTACGGGGTGGCAAATTTGCCACGGTCAGTCTAGACAAGCCCATGGGTTTCCTGGAGCAAAGATATGTGGCCTCTAGCTTGTTAGAACCTTTAGCCTGCCTGGACAGGGATTCTGTAATTAAGACACAGAAAAATGGAAGATGCAAGGCTTAATTTTGTCTATTAAGGGGGCCAAGAGGGGCCTGATCCATCTTATTCAAAGCTTACCCCAGTCCATGAGTCTTTCCAGTGACTTTGTGGCTATTGGAGCAGACTGGAAGCAAAGAGGTTTTATGTGAATGTGGAAGATAGAAGGAAGCACCTGGTCCCGTCTCTGTAGCAATACAGTGAGACCAAGCAGGATTCTCTGAGCCAGGCTCTGGCAGCAGCTGGTCAGGGTTACGTTGTTAGCTTCGCTCCGGAGGGCTTCATTATCTTTTTATCAAATTAATGTACTTCAAGCGGTGTGGCTGTGTAATGAAGACATTTCTCGGTGCCTCATTTTCTGCTGGCTGTCTAACACGGTACTAACATCGCACTTTTCTGAGAGGAGCCGTGTCTTGCAGATTGAAACCGTCAAAGCGAATAATCTAATTGCTGTTGCCTTGATGAGATTGGCTGTCCGGGACGTGCAGGTAAGTGGGTCCTGTGAGCTTAGCCCATTTGCATAAATCCATCTTGGCTTTCATAGGTGCTGTCAAAGCACAGGGCCTTTATGTTATTTCTGGGGAGCCAGATCTTCTGCTACTGTAAGTCCTCAGCTATTGTAGCTCTCTTGGTGACAGCGGAGCTCAGCTGTGCTCATTGGCCAGGGTTGGGGATCTGTCCCATTGACCTGAGTGGCCCTTGCATGGATTTATACCACTTGAGGGTCTGTCACAGAAAATCTTTATTTTCTGTCTTTTGATTATGAGAACGATTCACTGAATCACTCTTTTAGGGCCACACGATAGAAGGGCGTAATGATGAGAACCAGAGCCCAGGCTAGTAATTATAATAATTAGCTCCTATATAGCACTTCTCATCCAGAGCTCTCCAGGTGCTTGTGATGTTCCAGGTCTATCTCCTGCGTCCCGACTTCCACCCAAAGCCTACTGAAACCTGGTAGCTGAGCAACTCCCAGGATGACAGCCCCAGCTAAAGCACCACACACAAGAGCTTTGATTGGAGGATCGCCCGGCTCCACCAATTGGTCCAACTACATTATTTAAGCCAGAAGAAAACACAGGAAGTTTGCCTGAGCAAGAAGGTGGCTATATTGGACACTGCTTGAGCCTGCTTCCTGCACCCAGCACTGTTCCTGTTTCCTGCTCCACTCCTGGTGCCTGCCTCACTCCCATGTTTGCTCCTGTTCCTCCTACCATGTTCCTGTTCCATGCTTGATCCATGCCTCTCCTCCTGCCCTTACCCCTTGCCTCCAACCCTCAGTTACCAGACCCGGCTCTGACTCCGACCCTGGCATCTGACTGAGCACTGACTCTCAGCTTCGATTCCTGGTTCGCACACTGGCTTGGCCCCTGGCGCTGATAATCAGGGCAGTTGACTCTAGTGCTGACCCTTGGCTTTGTTCTCCAACCTGGATGCCTGGTCCACGCAGTAGACCTGATTCCTGCTCTGACTGCTAGGCCAGGCCTCAGACATCCCGGTCCATAGTAGTGCTTTACAAAGAAGGAAAGTATTATATTTGAAGGGGAAAAGAAGTGAAGTGATTTGTCACGCGTATGGGTATGAGACGAGGTTATAATTCAAATGAATGTCAGAATCAAATTGTCCAAGGTCCCACCTGTTTATGGCAGAACTAGGAATAGGACCCAGATCTTCTGAATCATGGTCTGGTGCAGTAATCATTGGTCCACACTGCCTTCCCCCTACCTCCCCCATCTGCCTAAGGCTAACTCACAAGGCCCTCTCTAACCCACTTAACAACACAGGACAAGTCGGGAGTTTAAAAATGATGAACAAACCAAACTTGAATTTGCAAATGGCTTTTGAGCAGAACCTTTAAAAGAGAAGAGGAGGGAGAAGGACCCCAGGGCCTGGGTCAAAGGCATTAAAGCTGGCTACACTCTAGGAAGGGAAACTGTTGTATCTCCCGGAGGGATGGGGCAGGTGCTGATAGTAATAATGTAGGGATGGGGCCACTGATGGTAACAATGTAGGTCAGCGGCTCTCAACCACTGTCTCGGGACACATTACTGTGTCGCCACCCAGTGGTAAGTGCGTCGCGGAGAGCTGGGGGAATGGCTGGATTCAGCCTGGGGTGCAGACTGGTGTGTCCTGTTGGGTCATGATATGCCACCAAGCATGTTGCGACCCGCAAAAGGTTGAGAACCACTGACGTAGGTAACAGTCATGGCCCTTTAGGGCTCCAGACCTGTCACTTTGTCTCAAGTACGTAAGTGACCCCCCATTACTACTATATTGGAGTACCTCAAAAAAAGTCTATCTTTGTCCTCAAACACCCCTGGGTGTGCTGATCCCTTTTCTAGCTCAGAGCCCCAGAATCCATGAGCTGGTGAGACTAAGATCACACAGACAGAACTGGTTCCAGAGGGGTAGCCGTGTTAGTCCAGTGGCACTTTTAAAGACTACATTTTTTTAGTCTTAGACAGAACAGGGAATCAAATCTGTGTCTCTGGCAAGTATCTTAACCTCTGGATCATCCTTCTTCTGAGTCCCTTCTCCCATTTGGGACCTCACAATTTCAGCAGAGGCTGAACTTTGCTCCCCCCACCGCCTCTTTTGGGTTGATTTAGTCTGGGTATTTCTGGAACTTGTAATCAGCACGGTGTCTGAATGGCTCAGAATTGCCAGTCGCTCTGAGGGTGGTTGAGCTGGATGTGATGCACAGATGGGTCACTAGAGCTGGTTGAAAAGGCAGACAAATTTTCACAGAACATGTTGCGTTAAAATGTTTTTTCTAGATATCAACATTTTGAATGTATTTTAGCACCTGGTCCATGGAAAACAGCCAGATTTTTGTTGAAATTTTCAAAAGCAGTTAGCAAAAAATTGTCAATTTTGCAAAAATTGTTGCCAAAGTTGTTTGCTGGTGTCATTTTGTTACAATATTAGGCCCCAATCCAGCACTCGTATCAGAGCAGAAAGATTCTGTGAGCTTCTGATGGTAGGTTTGGAGCCATAATGGCTTGCAAGAGGGAATGGAGAACTTTGCTGTTGAAAGAAAACTGCTTCCAAGAGTCATAAGATTTTTTACAGTCATCAGCTGGTCACAAAGCACTTTAACAGGATAGTCACATCATTGTGCCCATTTTCTAGATGGGGAAAGGTTCAAGGAAGTGAAGTGACCTGCTCAACATCATCCAGGAGGCCAGTGACTATGCTAGGATTCCCAGACCCGCTGATTCCCAGTCCAGCTGGATGCAGAAGGCCGCTTTATGCTATGAGATACCCCAGATTGATTTAAATATACTGAGGTGACAATAATATAGAGGGAAGATAGCTCATCTCTGGGGAGCTAGTTGAAGCAATTTCTTGACAAGCACCAAAAGCTTCTCTGAGGGCTGGGGAGGATATAATGTTATTTGCACTTTTTAAAAAAAGTATATGTAACCTAGTGCATTATAATGGCCTGAAATATTTCTTTGTAAACACCTTTTATGTGGTGTTTCTGAAGATAAATCTGATTTTTCTAACATCTAAACTATGCAGACTGCTACAGAAGGCAGTGGATTTGATGTCTGTGTATTGGAAGGGATGACCTGAACATCTATGAAGCCAGACACTAGTTCTCCCAGTTTTTCAATATTTCCTTTATTGATCTGTTTCTCCAGACTCATTATCACTTTGTGATGCTACTATGACAAGCACCAGGCGAGCTGGTCACAGGCAGCATTTGAAAACGCCTGCCTAATGATATTAAACAGAAAGTTACCTTTAATGTCTGAAATCCATAGTTGGGACTAACTGAGCCAGCTGGCTTCTTTACAGCTACTATTCTGACATAATTGTTTGTAGTGGTGTTGTAGCCATGTTGGTCCCAGGATATTAGAGAGACCAGGTGGACGCAGTAATATCTTTTATTGGACCAGCTTCTGGTGGTGAATGAGACAAGCCCTAAAGAAGAGCTCTGCGTAGCTCAAAACTTGATCTTTTTAACCAAGAGATGTTAGTCCAATGAAAGATATTACTGCGCCCCCCCCCCTCCCCACACGCACACATCTTGTTACTCTGCATAATTGTCATTTGGTGGACTATGCGTGGTGAATGAGTGTCTTTTAGAGGGGGCTATTTAGGAATAAAAGGTTTACATACTCCAGGAGACTGGAAATATTGGAACTCCTGTCGTAATGCAGGCTTGGCCCAATAGTAAGGGAGATGAAATAGACATAGTGAACAAAGGAACTGTCCTAATTTCTACTTTAAGTCCCTGCTAACAGCAAACTCTTCCTGGTGCAAAAGTGAAGATCTAAGGACCTGTGAATAAGTTGCTAGACCAATTAATGAAATGCAGTGTTGCTCAGTGGAGAGGTACCTGGATTCCATGCCAGACTCTGGCACTGATTTACTGTATAGTCTTGAGGCAGCAATTTTTCCTCCTTGTGCCTCAGTTTCCCCATAGGTAAAACAGGGATAATGATGCTGATTTTCCTAATTATTAAGGAGTCTAAAAACATACAGCTCTTAAGAATGAAACCAAAGCAGTGATACTAAGTCACTGAGAACCAGATCCTCAAAACAGGCACCTAACTCCCATTGAAGTCCAAGATATTTAAATGCCTAAACACCTTTGCAGATCTGGGCGGTAGGCTTTAAATAAGAGCTTCTGGTTACATGAATTAATGGTATTTACATGTGTCAAAGTGCTGTCCATCTTTGGATTTTATACTGCTGCCCCATCATGACAGTATCTGGCTCCTTCTGTGAAAAGTAGGCTGACCAGATTTTTGAACAATTTCTGGGGATATCTGATTGCCCAGTCCTGGGGCATTGGGCAGCCAGCTGCTGGCTTCTTGGGAAGCTGGGCAGCAGCTGCCCATGTCCTGCCAGTCCCAGCAGGTAGTCTGGCAGCAAGTGGCAGCCGCTCGAGTCCTTGGAAGCCAGATGGCAGCCTTCTGCATTCTGGCTGGGTAAAATATGAGTAAAATCTGAAGTGTGTAGTGGCAGAGGTTACATTTTATTATTTGTATCACATTTATTTATTGCAATTGTGCCTCATTTTTAAACCACTGTTTGGTGACAAAGCCAACTGGGGACATTTCTGGAGACAGGTTACTGCTAGGAACAGAGTACCTAAACTGGGGACTGTCCCCAGAAATTGGGGATATCTGGTCAGCCTAATGTAAAGTTTAATAGCATTGTGAAGACCTTAGTGGACTTCATGGAGCATCTGGCACTTCTTTCTTTTCAGGGAAATCTCAGTCTGGGGTATGGATTTTGATCTACATAATTCTCTTAGATTCTTTTTTTCACAAGGGGTTCAGAGTAGAAGGGGTTTCAGTGTTGAAGATTAGAACAATACTGGAAATACATTGTAGTTAATGTGTGTGTATGATGAAAAGTGTGCAAATTTGCCAGGAAGGGAAATAATTAGATTATCAAGAATTATTTCTCTCCACTATGCCTCCCTCACCCCTTCAGGATCATGTCCTGATGACTTTCATAGTGAAACAGGGAATGAGACACAAGCTATGGATATTTGGGAAGCAAAGAGGGAGAAATCTTTTGAGTTACAGAGTGCTTTGTTGGACAAGGTCTCTGGTTATTCAATATAATCTCTGGGTGATCTAAAAATACAGATTTCTGAGTCTTTCTCACAAGGAGACTATAAAGCTCTTTGCTAGGCAAGAAGTAAACTGTCAATGCAAGCATTTAAAGAACAAAGAATGGTGTCTGATCTGTACTGAGCCATGGGAAAAGCTGTTTCAACCTCAGCAATGGGAGTAGCCAAGATCCATGTTCTGACAGCATGCTACAGAGCTGCTTCAAGCAGTTTTCAGTTACTACTGATTATCCTCAAGCATTTCCTTACCTCTCCACTCTGCATATTAATGCTCCTAAGCTGTCCAGTAGTTGTAAGAAGTGACAATGCGTCTTGCGTGGTTCCAGGCTGTAAGCCATGGTATTGCAATGCAAAGAAATTATAATGAAGGGGGGAATAATTGGAGTGTAGTACAATAGCAGTAATCTATCTCTTGCCTCACAGAAGTGGTTTGACCCTACCGAAGGAGAGGGCTTTTTCTATGCTGTAGGCTGAAAGTGTCTTCTGCAGGTATCCCTCTTCTGCCAGCATTGGAGAGGATGGCTAAAGAGCCAGGTGAGACAAGACTTGCCCCATGGTTACTCCTTTCAGCAATTTGTCTTAGGAACAACTAAGGATGAGGTGGAATGATTAGCTAGGGCTTTGACCAGGGGGCTGGATTAGATGACCTCCTGAGGACCCTTCTAACCCTAATCTATGAGTCTATGAACTAGCCGTTGGCCTGTTGTGTTTGCATGCAACACAGGCATGATACTCTTTGGTCATAAGTGGAGTGGGAAATTTCGCAACAAAGATAGATGGAAAAGACCAGGGTTGTGTGCTATGGAGAGGAGACAAAATAAAGTGATATGAAATGATAAATTATCCAGAGATGAAGTGGGCTCTGCCTTTCATTCTGTCTCATCATCCAAGAACAAGGGGGTGCTCAATGAGATTATGAAAGGGAACTGTGACAGGGTGTGGGGCAAGAACTGCTAAGCCAGCCCCCAATTTAGGGGGATGAATTGGAGCTGGCTGGAGCGAACCAGCACCTAATTAGAGAATGGATGCAGCTGCCTCCCAGTTAGCCTAGGGGTCCATAAATGATTAAGAGGAAGATGAGATGGGAGCCACTGTGTGGAAGCAGTGATACCTCTGCCCTCCTGGGGCAGATACTAAAACACAAGGTGCGTACGGTGAGGAGGGGGAGGTGGGTGCACAACCTGAAAATGAAGCTGCACTGGTGGTTACTGAGTAATTTTGAGAGTGCATAGATGTGGAAGCAGGGCAAGTTTGGGGATGCCTTGCTACAGGAACACATTCAAAGTGGCTGAGAGGAAATACTTTTCACAGTTTGCCTGTAGAACTCATTGCCACATGAGATGTGATAGGCCAGATGCTTGGGAGGATTCAAAAAAGGACTAGGTGTTTACGTGGCTGACAAGAACAGCCAGAGTTAGGCTAGCAAGGATTAGTTAAAACAAATGACTCATTGGTTTTGAAGAGGGTTATATTTGTATTAGAATCAAAGATTCCAACCATGCCTCAGCCCTCTTTGTAGAGGAGACTGTGACCAAGCTTCATGACATAAGCCAGCTATGAATTAATTGGAGCTAGAGAGAGATTTTTCAGGGCTCAGTTGTTGCACTGCACAGTTTACCATTCCTCTGCAGCATGGGCGGAGACTGTCCTTTTCTTCTGTATTTTTATGGGGCCTAGCACAGTGAGGACCTGTGTCTGGAGTACCAAGGTGCTACGCCAGTAGGTCTATGTCAGAGATAGGACACTGGATGTGCGGCCTAGTGGGTAGAGCCCTAGAGTTGGATTTGAGAGACTTGGGGTTCTAGTCTCAGCTCTGCTGCTAGATGACCTTGGGCAAATCACTCCCTGTCTGTGCATCAGTTTCTGCATCTGTAAAATGGGGATCATGATATTGTTGTTCATTGTAAAGCACTTTGAGATCTGTTGATGGAAACTGCTAGGGAAGAGCCAATGCTGATTATTCGATAGACCCAGTTTGCTGGTTTCTATGTTCCCAAGTGCTTTGGGATAAAGGGTTTCCTGGCTCATCCAGGTATTTGACCCTATTTTCACTTTGAAGTTAGCTCTATAAAATCTTCTGCTGTTGCTTGCAGAGAGGAACTGGTTAATTGTGAAGTTAATTGTGAGCTGTAGAACAATAAATCTGCTGGGAACCCCGCCCCTGCCTGCTGATATGAGTAGAAGATTTTGTGGAAGGGTGATAACTTAAATACTGGCTTTAAATGAGATTTAATAGTGATATTTGTACCTGGGCTAAGATAACAGTTATAAAATCTCCTGTAATTAGCTTCAATGCCTTTTGTAATGAGATGGAGTATTGCTAAACTCCAACATTGAAGTGAATGTGAAAGCACACCCAGGAGCCAGTGTCTCTTGGTGGCTTTCTGTCCATAAGGCATTGTGGCTATGCCTTTAAGCTTTTTTTCTGCCACTCTGAGAGCTAGAAACTTATCTTTTTTAAAAAAAGAAAGCTGAGATTCTCCCATATTCACATGACTCCAGGAGCGCGCGCTAGGTGTTGGAACAGCCCGAAGACTGATCTGTCTTTGTTAAACCCCAACAGAGGCAGGTGCGGCTACATCATCTGTTCCTTTCTGATTCCCTTTCTGAGCTGAGGAGCTGCCTTGACTACAGAAGGAAGTTCAGATTATTTCCCCTCCCTTTTCCCCATCAACGTCAGCTCTCTTCCTGCCTCCATTTTCTCCCCAGATCTCACTGTGTTTTTCTGGACTTCTCAGAATACTTTCTTTTGTGGGGTGGTTCCTGAGGAGGGCTAGCCTGAAGGCTTAGGAGGGTGTAATCCTGATGTCTTCAAAGCCCTCTGTGCCCCTGTGGTGTGCCAATTTTGTCTCTTGCTCGCTGTCTGCCTGTTGCCTCTTTCCGGGGGGGGGCGGGGGGAAAGAGTGCGTGTGTGTGGTGGGGGAAGGGGTAAATGAGCTAACCACTAGCCTGGTGTTAGCGAATGGCAGAATGAATGGCAATAAGTGTGTCATGGTATCTCACAGATGGTTCTTCAGCCATCAGGAGTCTTAATCCTCAGTGAGACTGGACCTGCAGGGCTGGCCTTACCATGAGGCGGCCGCCTCCGGTGCCAGACTTTGGGGGGGTGCCCAGAGTGTAGAAAATGGTGTCTGCTGCTGGTGCATATGTATTCTGTCTGCTCTAGCTGCACAGAGAGGGTGCAGTGCTGTGCTGGAGGAAGGAGGGCAGGCAGGAGAGAAGGTGAGAGGGAATAACAGAAAGCTGCAGGAGCTGCAGGCAGCGAGAGGAGGAGGAGCCTCTTATGGACGTCTCTAGCACCCCCAGGAGCCTGGACTGGTTAACACCAGCTTCTCAGGGAGCTTCCTGCTTCCAGCTGCTTCCCTGAGCCCACTGGAGGAGACCAGGCCGTCAACTGAAGTAGCAGGAGCCAGTTAGGCCCTTAAGACCAGGGCTGTCCGTTGGGGGAGGGAGGGCGAACAGGGCGATCGCCCCGGACTCCGCAGTTATGTGGGTCCTGCGCTGTTCCGCTCCCAGCAGGGCAGTGCGGGGCTCGTGCCATGCCTCCCCCCCTCAGCCGCGCTTCCCGAAGACAGCGGGGTGGGCCAGGAGCGCTTCCCCCTGGCCCCTGGGCCAGCCCAGTTCTCTGCCCCCAGGGCGGAGCAGGCAGGCCCAGGGGCAGGGCAGGAGTGGGGTCCCTGCTGCGGCTGGGGTGGCAGCACCTTGCCTGGGGCTGGCTGCCCACCAGTAGGCAGCTGTGGCTCCCCGCTGCCCCCCAGGGCCTCGGCTTCCCACCGCCTGGGGCTGGGACTGGGGCCGGAGCCTCGGCTCCCCACCACCATGGGCCAGGGCCGCAGCCTCGGCTCCCCGCTGCCCCCCAGGGCCTGGGTCTCGGCTCCCTGGTGCTGCAGCATCGGCTCCCCATAGCTGCGGCTCCCCGAGGCTGCAGCGTCGGCACCCCGCTCCCCCCAAGGGACGGCCCTGCTTAAGACTCCTCACTATACCTGGAGAAGACCTACGCCAGCAATGCAGGGCACTAGAGACAGTGCTGACACAGGATGACGTGCGTGATATCGATGCGAGTGATTTGGGTGTTGAGCCCTTTCAAGATGCATTTCAGCAGGATCAACTCCAAAGGCTGTTCTGGAATATATGTGCACAAATAAGATGACCACCCTCTTTCCAGATGATTTTGTTGCTCTGTGTGTACTTCTAACACTTCCTGTAGCAGTTGCCAGTGGAGAATGCAGCTTCTTCAAGCTGAAGTTAATAAAAACACATCTACGCTCCACAATGACACAGGAGAGGCTGGTCAACCTTGCAAACATCTCAATAGAGCATGTGCTGGCCCAGACTGTGGTCCTTCAGGAAGCAGTTCAAATCTTTGCAACCGAGAAGGCACAGACAGCACCACTTTGATTATCCAAACAGATAAAAATGCCAGACAAGAAAAGTTACATTTGCTGTTCAGGCATTTGAAAGTTACTTACAATTTCTGAACAAGGCATTTTAAGTTGTTAGTTCTCCTTTATTGGGGTGAGTAGCAGAGCAGTACCATGAGAGGAGTAGAACAGGAAGAAGGCAGAATTGAGACCTTTCAAAGTTTTGGCCCAAGCGAGGGGGCTTGGGGGCGTCATTTGAGCTCCCTGCCTCAGGTGCCAAAATGTTGTGGGCCAGCCCTGGGCCTCTATCATTGGGATCTTGGAGGAGTCATTCACATTTGTTCCTCAGGGCATTTGCAGTGCCTGAGTGAACATGAAAGGACTCTTGTGTGGGTGGGGCCTTGGATAAGCAGATCTTAAAATGAAAGGCTGAAGAGCACAGGCGCTACCTTGCATAACCCTGTGCACAATATGGAATGCTCTTTTATGCTAGTTCCTTAGCTCGTCTTTGTATTCCTCAGTGCCGCTGGGCTGGCAATGGTACTGCATCACCTTTCACCTCTTTGCTTGGCACAGGTGTAAGAACCATGTTTAAATTGAGCTCCAAACCAGCACATTTACAGCCTATTTGGGTCCGTGTTTGCAATTTGTCTCATTCCAATGTAGAGGGAGGGTTGGGTTCTGCTCTTAGTTACACCAATATTGATCTCCAGCAATGCTAATGATGCCAACTAACTTTAGTGTCATTAACTAGCACGATTATATCACAAGTCTCCTGCGGCTTGGTGTGTTTGTTACAGCTCCAGCTCCTGGAGTCATGTGAATATGCAAGAATCTCTGCTTTCTTTTTCAAAAAGGTAAGTTTCTAGCTCTCCGAGTAGCAGAAAAAAAGCTTAAAAGCATAGCCCCAGTTTCAGAAATAAAAGGCATATATATAAAACAACCCAATATTGATTCTTTTAATCAAATCTCAAGATTTTTTTTTTAAGCTAATCACTTGAATTTGGCAGCTAAATGGCCCAGGCAGATATTCCCTGTTTACGCTGGTGTAATGGACAGCAGAATCAGGCCCTGGAGCCAGATGCAACGTCTGGAACTTCCCCAAAGTTCAAATCCTGGTTTGGATTTGTTGCTCTTTCTAGCCCTGGTCTCCTGGCCCTTCAGAGTAAGACACCCTCCCTGCCTATCTCTTGTCACTTTTTTCCCCCATTTTAAGTTGTGAGTGTGAGCTGGGGCGTTTTATTGGGACACATCAGTCACTAGATATAATTTCATCCCCTCCCTCTTAGGTCTCTACAACGATCTGCATCTGGATGGCGTTTTCCTGGATCAATGCATCCGGAATGAAAATGTATCCAGCAAGATTCAGTGCTCGTATTTGTTTTTTCGCGAGGTTGGCTAACTGACCAAGGCAATAGCAAGTGAAAAATCAAAATGCGGTTCTGTGAAGCTGAGAAGAACTGATTTGTGCAGGGGGATAACATGCTATAGATTTTCACTGCTGACAGCTGGGATTCAAAGCTTGTGCAGGTCCAAAGTAAAGTGTGCGTGGTGGTCTTGCTTTATTCCTAAATTTGCATTGGTTTGTAACCTGACATCATTTGCCGGTCTGAGTTCAGGGCTAACGTAGCATGTCAAGGGTCAGGTGCTTTGGCAGAGTGGAAGATTGCAGGGTGCTTGTCTGCAGCAAGTGCTATCAACTTTTATGAGCACTAAAATTCATTCAGAAATGGTGAGGGAGTGGGGGAAAAAGCGCCCACACAAATATGAATTTGGGCTTTTATGAGAAACAGCTGCATTGTAGGTCGAAAATGGGGACAAATAAATTCCAACTGATGACAGGGCCAGGTAAAGAAAAGAGCATGCAGCACAGCTACAGAGCTCTGATGTATGAAACGGCTCAAACCATCTGGAATACGTGATTTTAGAAAAAAAGGAGAAGAAAAAGTGGCCTGTGGAGAAGGATTGAATGTTCACCAGGAGATAAAGATCACCAAGGAGGTATAAAAATACTGAATCGACACGATCTCAAATGTCTCAGTTTATCTTGGTATTTTTCTATTTCAGTTCTTACATGGTTCCCATTATTACAGTAGCTGAGAATTTGCCAAGTAATTTCTCATAACACCCCTCCATTGTTTCTTTTTTAAAAGGAAAGCAGCAGAAGTTGTATAGTGTGCTCCCCTTGCTTTGTCCTTCGCAAAACGTGGTGGACTGAGAGCAAAATCATGTTCCTAAATAAGTGTTACAGCCTCATCTGTTCCCATCTCCTTGAAATCAACGGATAGAGCCCTGCGTGGATACAAATATGTGGATCCGCATCTGATTTGCATCTGCAAGAAATGGTCCGCGGATATCCGCATTGTATCCAAAGATGTGGATATCTGTGGATATCCGCAGATTTCCAGGCCTCTATCAATGGAATTCAACTTTCAGGGATCACCTCTAGGGCTGACAGTGCAAAAGGGCCAGTCAAACAATTTCCTTCTGAATTGATTTTGATGGAAAATTGGGCTTTCAGATAAAAGGAGACTTTTTCACAACATCTCTGCTTTCCATGGCACATCTCTTGTTGTCAAACAGCTGAAAACTGAAACATCTGAGTTTAGATGTGCTGCTACAGCCTCATGGGAGCTGTAAGTTGGTTACCCTGTGTCTCCATTGTCCCTGAGCACCAGGCTTCCTGACCAGACTACATCTCCCTCAGCTAAGGTCTTCCATGATGCATTGTCCCTTCTTCAGCATGATCTGCATCATGGGAGATAGAGTTTGAGGAGAAGCATGGTCTATCAAGGAGAACGGGAGCCTGAGACACCCAAACTACGACTCCCAGGAGGCATTGTTTCCAAACTTGAAATATTGCTGTATTTTAATTTGTTTGGAAAATTGAATTTTTTTTCATGAAAAACTTAGACAAGTATGGTGGGTTTTTTTCCATCTTCATCTAAATTTTTTTTGTGGCAGCAAACAATATTTTTCAAACAAGTTCTCATGATTAGTTCAGTCTTCACTCTCGCCCACCGTGCTGGTGGCTGTTTGTGGTGAGTCGGTTGGGAAATAGACTGAGACTTCCACACACAATTCGCTGCTACCAAACCAGCTCTGGATGGACACTACTGGCCCAGTAACCTGGATGTGGCTGTTCCCTGAGCTACCAGTTTCCCCTTTTGTGATTGTCCTCTTAGGCGTTAAGTATTTAGTCTATCTTCCCTGCATGGTGGTATTAGTTTTTCATTGCTCCTTCTGTATTTCCTTCCTTCAGAAGACAGAAAGAAGAGAGACTGTAGATTGATGGATCACATCATACATACAGAGACACCTAACTTTCACTACATCTTCAGAAGAACAGGTGCATGACATGGTTGCAATGGGATAGGATCTTCCCAGCGAAGACCTTCCTTGTTTGCCTTGAGTCATCATATCTAGAAGTGAACAGATAACAGCCAGGACTGCTGAGCTGATGCGGCAGAATCCCTTGGGGGTTTCAGGTAAATATTTTCTTGATCAAACAGAGCTCTTAAGAACTCAGACACAGTCAGGATAGTTCTACTCAGTGGGGAGTAGGCTGGGGAGACTAAATAAACCCAAGCAAAATGAATCTTGACCTTCACAGGACACAAAAAGATCATCACATAGGCATGGAAGGATTAGGGTTTGTCAGTAAATGTCGGCAAACACTGATTTCACCATACACATACAAACAGCAAAAAAAATATTCCCATTGGTGGTAATAGAAACAAGCAGGTAGGCGAGTAAAGGAAAGTACAGCCTGAGAACTTACTGGAGTTTGATTTATGCATATTTACTTTGTATGTTTTAACATAATGTTGAGAATTTGTGCTTTGACTTTCAAAATCTCAATGTTTACTGTCATTAAATAATGATTGTCTGAGCCCCTGAAATTTCCCACAACTGTGAACATTTCCAATCAATGGAATTTTTTTTAAAAAAATGCTGAAAACCCATAATTTTGGACAACTGAAAATGTAAATCAATTAAAAATAGAAAAAAATACTTTAAAATGAACATTATTTAAATTACCAAGAAAAAATTGAATTTTTCCAACCCTTATCCTGTATTTTATTGGAGTAACAAGCCAACATTGACATGATAAGTTTAGTCACAGAATTATTATTCTCTGTATTCTGGTAGCACCTGCAGGTTGCAACTGCAGTTGAGGCCCCATTATGCTAGGCTCTGTTTTTAATGCGGGACATGGTAAATCTAAAGAGACAAACTACATAGAGGCTGGGAGGGTAAATAAAGGGGAAGTAACTTGCATTGATGGGCTGTGATCATGGACTAGAGGCGAAGTGAAAACCATGTTTCCGGTGTCCCAATCCAGTGACCTACCTGCTAGATCATGCTGCCTTCCAAAGAAAGGCTCTGAAACATGCTCTTCAAACTGAGAGGGTTTGGGCACTGCACCTATCTCAGTTCAGGGTAACTCCATCTGTGTTTTCCATCTGTGGTTCCATGAGGGCACACACTCTGGGCTCCTTTCTCTTGGAGACCCTCTTCTTTTTCTCTTTGGATGGGTTTTTTCCACGCTGTACAGTTCTCTGCCAACACTGTGAGATCCCCAGAAAGCCTGATTGCTTAACAGGCCAGAGTCTCAGCTTTGCTTTCTGGCTGAAGGCTTTGTCATCAGCCACAAGTTCCCACACAGCTCTTTTTTTTATAAGCAAGCACATTTATTCTTAAGGTGAAGGCATTACAAAGAAAGCATGTTAAAAACAATAAAAGAACATGCACACCTGCTAAAAAGCTTACCAGAGGTCACCCCAACTGCAGTCTGAGCTGAGGTCTGGTAGGTGTCAGTCCTTCAAAACCCGCAGCTGAGTTTTCCCCATAGCTACATATTCATAACGGTTTTGAATTTAGAACCAGAACAGTCATGAATAGTTCAGTTTGTATAGTGAGGGTCTTTGATCATAGCCTCATTTATTAGGTGATCAGCAGACAAGGTGTCAAACAGCTGGGTTCCTGTGTAATCGGCAGTTGGGGAATTTGCATTCACCTCTCCTTAGGGATTCCCCTGAAATGCACGTCATGCATGCTGTCTGCAAACTCCATTCTTGTCTGACATTGTTCAATACAGTCTTTGATCACCCAGGCCTTATATTACATTTCTCCCTCCCTTTCCCCCCCAATGCCAGTTGTGTACAATCCTGGCCCAGAATGATGGATAATTTTTGTCTTTAGTACAATGGAGCCCAAAACTACTTAAACATAATTAAGTAAGATTTTTCCAAAGATTTTGCAGAAAATTCCCGTATCTGTCACAGCATGTAGTTCCCCTTCAGCCACACACAGGCCCACAACTACAATCATGGGCTCTGAGTGCCAGGGCAAGGAAGAAAGAGCCACCTGACTGCTACATGGTGATACTAAAGTTTGTCAGTAACATCAGGCATGCAGGAAGGAAGGGGCCAGAAGAGAGGCTTGAAGAAGAAGAAGGTGTGGGATGAGTGTCCCAAACAAGCTAGTGATGTTGAACCATCCGGAGTGGCTTCTTTCATTAGAACCCATATACCTGTCTTGGGGGCGGGGGGGGGGAGGGTCATCTAGTTAGACCCTTGCTTGTGGATTGTCTGGACCCTTAGGACTCACAGGTATATTTCATCAAGGTCACCCACCGCAACTCTGGCACGCATCCTATCCCTATAGGCATGGTACTGCCTGACTTGCAGAATGGCAGCATGAGGCGGCTTGAACACAGTGTATTATGGGGAAAGCGCATGTCTAGCTGAGGGAGCTGTGTAGGGAAGGGCAGGCTTCACAAATCCATGGGAGGAGAAGGGCCAGAGAACTTTTGCAACCCAGGAAGGCAACGAACAGCCCAGTGAAGAGTGATCATCTACTTGGACAGTCTTTAACTAGCTCTGCTTTCTAGGGGAACATGTATCACTAAGAGCTATGTTGTCCTTTGCCAGGAAAAGGGATTAGGAACCTGCTAAGAGGTTTATGAAGAGGAATCACTCTCCCTTAAGGAGAGAAATGTTAAAGCTATGTGCTCTGTACTCATGCCCAGCCAGCTGATAGGTACCTCAGTGAGGCTCAAAGGAGAAAATCAGCACAGAGTAAGCTATATTCCACAGGGGTGCTGGTCAGTGGCAGGCAGAGGTGTCCTGTAAGGGATACAGAAGGTGTGATAGTGTAAAGAAGTCTGGCCCTTTCTCAGATGGGAGGAAAGGGAATACAATCTTGATACAGCAAAGGGTGCTTGTGTTAGCAGGAATGACTGATGGCCAGGGCCATTGCTTCACAGCTCTTTATCAGCTTTGATCAGCTGATGTCTCTATAAAGTTCCTTTCTTCCTGGTGTGCCCCGGTGATCTAATAACTCCCTTAAAATTATGTGATGGACCCCAGTTTTAGAGGTCCCTCCTGGGACGTTTTTCTGATCAAAGGGGTAGGGGAGAAAGGACAGCAGTGGGGAAAATCAAGGGTGGAATACAGCAGATTGTACACCCGCCCCACCTTGATCATTCTGCCAGGGATTAGGAACATCCTGAATGTAATTTGATTATATGAATAGTGGGATGTTTTGAGGGGCGGGCAAAGAAGTACATGTGAGCTGTGATAACCCATTTAAAGGAATGTAGAAGAAAGAACAGCTTTGTGAGTAAAGCAATGGCTAGGTTTCAAGAGATCTGGGTTCCATTTCTACCTCTGCCACAGGCTCTCTGTATGATCTTGGGCAAGATCAAAAGAGTCCTTTTTGACAGCATAGCCACTTCTAATGAGGTGACATCAGTAGTGGCCAAAGATCTCCTTATACTGACATATGTTGTCTGTCTCCCCCACTAGAGTGCTCTGCCGGAATAGCTATACTTGTACAACTGTATAGGCAAAGACTGTCTAGTGTAGAGACCCCCCTCAGTTGAACTCTTATTATGAAAAATGGATCCCCATTACTATCCTGTCTTGCAGGTATGTTACAAGGGTATGCCCATTAATATTTGTGAGACTTTGGTGATAGGAGTCATATAAGTACACAGGGAGGCAGACAGTATTTTTAACCCCCCCAAATCCCAAGTTTGACTTACAAATCAGGTAAGGCTTTGTTTTCTTTTTTCAAATAATAAATTTAGGGTTATTTGCCTTGGGGTTTGTAGGGCTTTAAGGCGCACTCAGCATATATATTTTCAAGCTTTTCTCTGCTACTGTGAGCCTTTGAACCCTTCTTCTTTAAATGACAATTAAGATTCTTGAGTTCAGGAACTGGAACTTAAAACAAAACAAAACAATTGCCTCGCATCAGTAATTAAGTCAAAAATGGTTGTCACTTTTAAGCCTAAAACTGAGATTTTACTTAAGCAGTACAAACCCCAAACATGAATAGAAATGAGTGCGTGCGTGTGTGTGTTTTTAAACATGCAAGCTTATGATCCTGCCATGAACATCTGGTATAGCAAAGAACTAGAAAAGAAAAAATGATTATAAACAGAAAGTGAAATGGAACAGTCTGGTTTCAGTGATTCAAGCTGGGTGAAATGCAGAATGTAATCACCAGTTTAAGAGGTAAAAAGTATATTAGATTTTAAAAGCCCTTTCGGTGATCCACGGACAAGGAACTGAAGTATGAATTCAGAGATCTGGGTTCTATTCCTGGCTTGTGCACCTGTTTTCTGAAATCACTTCTTTGCTTGGTGCCTCTGTAAAATGGCATTACAAGAAGGTTACAGGACACTGGCTACAACCTATAGCTCAGCTCCTAAGGTTTGTTTGGTTCAGCAGGCACAAAACCGAGAAACAAGATAAAAGCAAACTGCATTTATCAAATAACACAGAAAAGAAAGTAAAGAAATAGGAAAGCACCAATGCTTACGTCCCTTTCAGCAGGCGGGAACCTCATCGTCAGGGCAGCTGCTAGGTTCACTGCCACAAATGGGACTAACAATCCCTGCTTTCTTTTTGGAAAATGGATTTAGGTCTATGCATAAAAATGGCTTTATTCCCCTGTGTCCCTTCAAAAAAGATAGGACTTGACTAATTAGGGGGTGTCTCAGTTTATATAGCTTCTACCTGGTTCCTTGAAGTCTCAAAGAATTTTTTTCTTGAAAATATTCTTCATGATGAATAGATTTTAAAAAAACCCCTAGAACATTTTGACTTTTTTTTAAGTGCACAATTTGCACAATTTTTGTTACTGTTCTTTTAGCCAGTGCTAGGTGTCTATGTAACCATTCAAAATCTGAAACCAGGACTGTTACTAGATTGCAATTTGGGCATGTAGATCACATAATATTGTTTTTTTTCCTAGGTGGAGTATAACTGTTCTATGAAGAGGGTGAGGTGTGAATAGGTGACAGCTTAACCTAGGGATTTAACTAGGGACCTCCAAAGGTAAAAGCCTGATCGATTAGACCATGAGCCAAAGATTCAGGAGCTGTAGCAGCAGATTCACATCCTCTGGGATGGGTGGACAAAGAGTCTCTCTCATAAATGCTCACAGAAAGTCAATGTTAAAATTTTCTGTTCTTGTGCATGCTTAAAGTTTGCATTCCATACACATTCACATTAGTGCAACTTAATGTGTCTGTTGTTTGTGGAAAGTGAACAAGAAAGGGATGAGGACTTGGTCAAAGTGAATTCGCTCAACAGTTCAGATGAATATGTGCGCGCTTTTGTGCCATTTGTCTGGTTTTAAATAATTTGTTAGAGGGTAGGAAGGGCTCCTTTGATTATATGGCACCTTGCCTGTGTGAAAGTAAACCAGTGGTAAGCCACACTGTGCTTGTTTTTATCTGGTGCTTCACTGTAAAGCTGCTTGAGGGGTCAGGACAAAAGGGCTGACAGCAAATGAGAGACTGCAAGAAATGTGAAAGCATTTAGAGGAGACAACAGAGGAGAGAGAAGCAGAAAGTATGCCCCTGCCCAACATGATGTGTCAACAGCAGAAGGAAGCTAAGATTGATGTGGCCAGCACACCTCAGAGGAGAAAGATGAGCAGGTCTGCTCTGCATATAAATCTACATTTCTCTGTAGCATTTATCATTTCATTCCCACATTTTTTGCATCCCACAGTCCTTCCTCTGTACCACGAAGAGACACCACCCATGTGCAATACAATGTAAAGACTGGTGCCTGGGTGTGGATTGATCCCTCTCTGCAGCAGGATTATTTAGTGGGAGACCAAAAGGGTGAGGGTCTCCTCTGGGAAGAGTAGGCAGTCCTCAGCACAGAAAAGCTGCCCAGCGCAACCCTTCATATGTTTATAAATCTCCCATGGTTGTGTTACACATTTCAATTAAAAATAAAACACTGTGGAAAAGAACATGAGCTGAAGTCTCCCTTTCCTGGGCAGAAACTGGGGCTCCAGTTCTCATCACCACTAATGTCTGCAGCACCATCTCTTCTTCAAAAACGAGACACTGTTGGGCTCACCTTCCCAGGCTCCACACCAGGTTCAACGGTAGGCAATGTGTCCATCACTACCCAAACTCTGTCTGTTAATGTACTCCACTGGACAAGAATGGATGGCGGGAGCAGGACTATGCGAACAGAAGAAAAGTCTTCGGTGGCTAGTGTAGAATTAGGGCTTACATGTTTCCCTTTAGGAAAACAAGAGCAGCCACAAGGTAGCATATTCATACACAGCAGCAATCGTCTGTCTGGGTTCTTACACTGCGCCCATTCCCATGCTGTCTGAGTGACACCAATCCATAGAGAGAGGTGGATGCCCAATGCCCATAGAAACCTCCATATGTGTGTATGTATGTGACAAGGTGTGATGGGTTGCACCTTCCCATATCCCTGTAATGTGATCTGTGTAACTTTCCTATTCAACTTTGCAATGTAATTGTATAGTTTAATGCAAAATATGCCATCCAAGGACTTTTTGAGTGCTAATGACATATTCTGTATTATTGTTACGATATCATGTTTCCTGCAGCATCAGATGTGAAACATTTCGCCAGATGCATTTCACATGGCTTAAGTAGGAGCAAGTAATCAGGGCTGCAAAAACAGATTCAAACAAAATATGCATGACAATGGACTCTCTAAATGTCTGTAGCACCGTGGTCAGAGATGGGACATCACCCGCCCTTTCTGAACGAAGTGAATGTCCTGGCCACAAGGAGGAGGAGGGAAGGAGGTTTGTAAGAAAGGAGAAAGTTGCACTTTTTAAACTGGTTTTAGGCTTTTTGTTGCTTGGATCGCCATCATGAAGCAACTTTCTATACCCGTGCTTACCCAGATGGTGGGAAGGGCCTGGCTGAAAAAATAACAGTAGCCAACTCATGGGTAAGATAAAAATAGACTGCAACAGGGAACTTTAGATTAGAATGCATCTTATTATTTTATTTGGTAGTGGTTAACTCCTTGACTGGTTGATTAATTGATTTGCTATATACTTACTTAAAATCAAGTTTTAATCAATAAACTAGTGTTTCTTTTATCTAAAGCAGTGTGGATTTTGGAGAGAGAATGAATGTGGGGAGGCCTAATGTAGAGCAAAGGCTCAAGCTGATTGCATATCAATTTATTTGTTAAACTGACAGACCTGAGTATATGAGCCTGCAGTGATCCAGGAAGAATCCTGATCGTTCCAGGACGGAAGTTCTTGGTGTAGCATCTGGGGTTGGGGGTGCTCCCTGAGTGGCTAGTGACCACACTTCCACTTACTGGGACTGCTTGTACGCAGGAGGCTGGTGTGGGCTGACCCAGGAGTAGGGGCCCATCTTGCAAAGTGAGGTAAGTCAGGGTCCAGGAGTGGGTGATTGGGGAGGCCCAGTGGCTCAGCAGATCAGATTGGGGAGGGGAACATCACACTGTCTCTGTACCAGTTGGGTGAGTGGATGTTTCTTGGCAGCTCTAAGACAATTGCTACCCATTAGAGATCAGGATAAACTTAACACTGGGGGCAGATCATCACACACGAGACTTCTGCAGGGTGCTTGCTATTGTCAGAGACAGGACACTGCATTGGATGGACTTTGTGTCTGATCCAGAATGATGAGTCCTTTGTTCAATGTCCTTCAGCAGGGAAGGATATTTGCCAACCTCCCCCACACTTAGATCTGCCCCTGTGGCCCGGGCGTCACTAGCACTGTGCATAGGCTTGAATGCGCTGCCGAGTGCCCCGAGCCACAGCCCTGGAAGGTGCAGACAGCCTGCCTGAGCCGCCTGGGAGGAGCTCAGCTGGGGCCACCAGCTGGCCCTCTTAAATCTCCCACCCTGCAGCATGTAACTGAGGCACGTGGCCCAGAGCAGGAGAAGAAGGGCATGTGGCTCAGGCCCAGGCAGCATGTTCCAGGTGGTGCCAGTGTCTTTGATGGCTGGGGTACTCTTTTTGAGCTCCAGGAGCACAGGACAAGGTAAGTACTACCTGGGTGAGATGGAGATGGGGGCGGAGGGGACGGAAGGGTAGTTGGGCGAAGGGACTGCGGGGAGCCAGGGGAATGGGAAATGAGGGGGCTGGAAGCGGGGGGGGGGGAGAGGTTGATTCAGGTGGCAGGGCAAGCACAGCTGGAGTGGGGTGATTTCAGGTGGTGGGGAGAGTGTGATGGGGGGAGTTGGGCCTTGGGGCCTGTGTCACGAATATTTTTGTAGGCAACAATGCCCCTGTTCTGTGGTATTCATGTTCTTTTTCCCACCTTTTAAAGGACCAGCATCCCATATTAGCTCCCTAGGGAAGGCAGATGCCTGCTCTTCAGTCTGGTGGTTATCTCAATGCATGGCTTTAAATTTTACCACCTTGTTTATGCAATTGGAGTTTACCAGTGTCAAAGATGGCAAGCTCCATTTAACGTTTATGACAGCAAACTACTCTGAAGTGTGTGTGTGGGGGGGGAGAGCATGCAGAGATAACATGCCTAAGGCTGCAACAACCGTTCCAGCTTCTTAAATGCTCTGAACCAGTGCAAAAATACAAGCTGAAATTCCCCTTTGCCCATCATCTGCAAATCCACTAGCAGGCTGTAATTGTCTGTCTCTGTTCCCTAATCCCCCAGAACACGGTTTGTCCAGTAGGCAGGAATCCTAAAGAGCAGAATAAAGTTCTCAGTTTTCAACTTGCAGGTGTTTTTCTGAGCCCAGAGCCGTGCTGTTCTCAATGATACGGCTCATGAGCCATTGCAGGGAGAGAGGGTTGGATTTATAGCACTCCACTGAGGATAACGAGACGAGATATTTACAGTAGCGATGTGACAAACAAGGAGCGAGGGAATGGAGATGAACAATAGTGGCTCCTCAGACATGGGCAATTTGTACAGCTGGTGACTATAGCTTAGGGAAAGGTATTCCTGCTGCCTTCTGACCCTCGACTCCACCTGCTGCAAATCTTGGGTTTAGAGCAATATTTGTTGTTACTCATTCTTTGCATTTATACAGCACCATTTATAAGGCTCTCAAAGTGCTAGATAAAAGATGAGGGATGGTCTTGTGGTTCAACCCCAGGTGTAGGGCTCGGAGGATCTGGTTGAATTTTCAGCTCTTCTGCTGACTCATTATGTGACATGGGCAAGTTACGTTAATCTCTGTGCCTCCATTCCTCATCTGTAAAATGGGGATAACACATCCTTTCTCTCTTCAGGGCAGGGACATCTCTTACACTGTTTGTCCACCATGTAGCACATTTGGGATCTCTTGGCTACTAAATTCATATAACAAAAGTAATTTTACACTAGGGTCCAGAGAGATTAAATGACTCGCCAAAATTTACATGGCAAATCAGTGGCAACATACTGGAGCCCAAGTCTGTTGACTGCCCAGTCCTCTGCTCTGACCACTGGGCAAGACTACCTAGGGCTGAGTAGAAAATGGTTTTCCCATCCTGAATCAGGAGAAAAAGTCAAAATGTCAACATTTTTCATAAACTGAAAATTTTAAAAAGAAAGAGAAAGAAAGAAAGAAATGGGTCAAGTGGGGTATTTTCTTTCAAAAATTTCCCAAGGTCCAGCTTTGACCTTTAAAAAAAACCCTTTCTTAAATGTAAATTAAGTTAAATTTTGAAATGAAAAAATATTTTTGAAACAAAACACTTAACTTTTCATTTCCAAATATCAAAAGCAGACCATTTTCCCTCAAAATGTTTGGAGTAAAAAATAAAAAGTTTTGCTGAAAAATTCCTAAACAGCAGCTGTGATGCTACCTCTCTCTCAGAATATGGCAGTGCAGCGCATTGCAAACGTAGCAGCTGTGTTTAGGAAGAAGTCAGCCAAGATCATTTGAAACTGAATGAGGAT
This sequence comes from Pelusios castaneus, assembly GCA_007922175.1. Lineage (NCBI taxonomy): Eukaryota > Metazoa > Chordata > Testudines > Pelomedusidae > Pelusios > Pelusios castaneus. The sequence continues at coordinate 11,531,143 of ML685803.1, forward strand.
TCAGAGAAACCACCCTCCACTGAGGGTTAATAGCCCTTTGCATGGGTGGCAGAATTTCAAACCTAGAACCCAACACCATCCTCTTCTTCTTAAGGTAAAGGACAAACTCTGTTAACTGATTGCTGTGGTAGGCTATTATCCTCTTCTGTAGAGCAGCCACTTGAATGGGAATGACCCACATTTTGTTTTCTACATTACACTAGCACATCCCTGCAGTAGACAGGCTGTAAAAAGGACAGAACTGACTGGTTTAAAAATGAGAGTGGCTCCCATTGGAATGCAACAAAGCAACACATAGAAATGTTTCCTTTTCGCCTGAGGCTCTGCAATAGCTTGTTCCTACAAAATCTAAACTGTGCAGGTGAGGCCCCTTTAATACTTTCAGAGAAGGTTCACCCCCCTTTATCAAGGGAGGAGAGAATGTTCTTGCACAGCTCAGGGGAGAGATGTTGGAACCTGTGCTGGGAACAGCTGATGGCTCGGTAGGTTACCACAGCGTTGGAGGTGGTCGTGAATTTTGGCATCCTGCAAGAGGTTGATAAAGCGTTGCCAAAGTCATTTAACAGTTGTAACCGAAAGGTCCACAGGCTGTGCATAGCGGCTGTTCCCTCGTGCGAGTGTGTGTGTGTGTGTGTGCATGCACAAGCTCACAGCAACACTGTCTGATCTCAGGGTAAAGAATGGAAGGAGGCAGGTGGTTGAGAGAAGAGACAGACTAAATTCAGAAAAAAACCAAGATCCCTGATTTCAAAGGAAACACATTTTTGCCAAGGGGACAGCACAAAAGGTTGACTTAAGTGCTTTCTTTTCTTTGTTTGCTGGGCAGAATCCAGCAGTGCGGAGGGTCTCTTGCTCAGGTGAACAGCTACAGTATCTTGACTTAGGCTAAGTCTACACCGCAGCTGGGACGTGCAATTCAGGTCCACACTAGCTTGGCTTGAGCAAGCGTCTGCAGTTAACCTTCTAGCTCCAGCTGTGCGGGTGACAGCTCATTTTCAGCGCAAGAAGAGCTAGCATGTGCACATCTGCCCGAGCTGGGGGAGTGACACCTCCTGGCTGCAATGTGTGCATGCAAGTACTTATGGTTACTGTGATGCTGCTGGTAGAGTTGGATGGGGTATAGGGTGGAGGTAGGTCAGAGAGATCAAACTCACCACCTGTTCTCCCCTCCAACTACTGCAGACTGTGATCCTTTACAGCAAACAGCACCTTGGGCCATGCATAGTCCCATTGGCTTTAATGATATGGAAGACTCCCAACTAATTATTTTAGCCTGCGCTGTCTGATGTCTTCCCAAACCTGGCCAAGGTATGGAAGGGACTGCAGCTATGTTGCTAGTAAAACCCAGCCCTCATATTAGCGCCCCCACCTGGATTTTTTTTAACATCACTTTTTCCTAGTTCTTTTGGAGTCCAGTCAAAGAAGAGCGGGGAGACTGGCAAGCAGGGAGTGTCGTGTGAGCATTAAATACCAGGATGTGTCCCACTTTCCACACTAAATGCTTTTTCTTGTTTCTATTTCAAATGAAAAGCCAAGAACACTTGTAGCCTGTCCAGGTGACTGGCTGCTGATTAAAATCATTGTGAAATCAGGCTGTGTTAAAGCAGTCGTCCTTCTGCTTTACTGATTTTTTGGAAATCCACCAGAGGCAGCTGAGAAAAGTTTGTGCAGTGAGAGGTGACTGAACAGTCCAACCCAGTGCTATCTGCCTGTTACTATATAAGACCATTGCCCCCCGATGGCTGTCACTTGGCCCCCGGACATGAGTCAGTGGATCTGTCCAGCGTCCGATTGCCAAGAGACAGCACCACCGTGATTCAAAATTGGCACAGACTTGGCCCTTTGCTTGGCAAACTCAGCAGGGAGGCTAAAGACTGGGTGAGCAATGGACTCTGATCAGTGCTACCTGTACGTATTTAAAATCCAAAACGTTTCTCCTGAAAAAGGCAGATTCGGTTTGACCAAAACATGTCATGAGTTTGTGTTGCGTTTACTGAATTGGTTCAGCTGGAAAAACAGCAACAAAAAATCAGAAGAAATTGAAATGTTTCATTTGCACCTTTTTGAAGCAATGAAAACAGGGAGATTGGGGGGGGGGGGGGTCAGAGCCCAACCTCTGGTTTCACTTTGCAGGGAAGATGCGGGTACAATCACTTGTGCTGATAATCCTCCAAATCTCACAAATTTTAAGGTCAGAAGGGACCATTATGATCATCCAGTCTGACTTCCTGCACAACACAGGCCACAGAACCTCCCCCCTCCCTCCCCGCCCCGTAATAAACACCTAACCTAGGACTGAATTGCTGAAGTCCTCAAATCATGGTTTAAAGACCTCCCACACCTGTCCCTGAAAGAACAGACAAGTTCTCCCACAAGAGCCAGGGAAAGAGGCCTAGACTGTCTCGCCATAAAGCAGACATGCACGGACAAGGGCAGAACCATGGAAGATGCAGTGACGTGGGAAGGGTTTGCAGTGGGGATGTTCACACTTAGCCTGGGTCCAATCAGCCAGGTTTACTGCACAGTGAAGACAGACCCTAAGATGGCTGCCTTGATCAGCACCAGTTAAGCATGTACTACTCCCCCATATGCCTGGCCATAGCTGTGTGGGGCAGCTCTTTTTGGCTGATGGGGATGTCATACTCCACTACTCTAGCCTCCTCTGTCACTGACATCCTTATCTGGGGCAGAAAGTGAAGTTCCACCACCACACTGGTGATTTAGTGCATGGCCAATGCGCTGAGGAGCAGCTTGATTTCAGTCACCGGGTCTGAGCCTCTTGCTCCCCCGTGCTGCCAGTGGCTGGAGATGCCAGGGAGGAGGGAAGGCCGAGCTCAGTTGCTGGGAAGTGCTGCAGCTTCCTAACAACCTCTGGGGCTGATTCAAAAGCAAAGTCAATGGACTCAGAAGCAGGTCCAGCCCTCTGCTGGTAGGATGCAAGGATGGAGGGAGAGACTGAAAGTGTGTGTGGTAGAGGAAGAGAGGGAGGGGCTTTCTGGATAGGTGGGATTAAAGCAAGAGGGAAAATAAGGGGGGCCTCGAGAGCTTCATCCCAGGAGACAACCCAGGAACAAGGGGGGGGGGGGGCTACATCCTATTGGGATGTGATTGTTGTGTTCCAAGCTTTCAACAGTGGCATCCGTTTGTCAAAACAAATTCAGCAAAGGGAGCGTAACCAGGGCAGGGGTCAGCAACCCAAAAGATAAGAAGAGCCATTTAAAAAAATTCCTTCAATAACCAAATGTTTTGAGAGCTGCAATGGATGTAGCATCCTGGTGAGGGGTGGGGGGAGCTGGACCAGGGTGCCTGCTGAAAGGCCCCTGGTGGCCGGGGAGCCCAGAGCCTGGCACAGGATGCCTGCAGGGTCCCCTGGTGGTGGGTGGAGGTCTGGAGCTGGGGGCCACAAGGGGGCAGCCAAAGAGTCGCATGTGGCTCCAGAGCTGTAGGCTGCAGCTCCCTGAACTAGGGTGACTAGACATCAAAAGTGGGGCAAGCAGTGGGGGAGGGGTGTGACACAGGTGCCGACATAAGACTTGAATATCAGGACTTTCCCTGTAAAACTGGGCCATTTGGACACTTTAGGTGTGACACGCCCCCTTTTCCCGCCCCATTCCATACACATCAACCCCATGATATTTGCGGTCGCTGTTGCCAAGACCTCACTGATAGCTAGATTTACCATCCATCTGTTAAAAAGAGGGGAGAGACCAATTGCTCTACCTACAGCGATTGTCCTCAGCCCCTTAGTGATTAAAAACTCTTCTTGGTTTGGAGTGGACTCTGTCCAAAGCAGTGCTGCTTACCCAGGCCCTGGGATTAAAGATGCTCAAGTAATTCTCCCTCTTACCGTTTCTGGCTGAAGGGCAAGGGATAAATCATGTCTGCCCACTCTTCAGGCTTCAGCCTTTTTTTTTTCTGAAGCCTGCAATGGTTATTTTTTTCTATGTGTGAACTGACAAGAGAATGCTGATAAGGAGCCGCACTGCAACCCCACCTGTCCGGCGGGGTTACTGCTTGGAAGCAGAGAGAAGGGGTCAAATGCAGAGGAACTTGGAGGATTCCTGAAAGGCATTGGAACCTGCTTGTGTTTAAAGGGGAAGAAATAGAAAATACCCTGCCAATCGCATCATAATTATGATTCAGTTCCTCTTCTGGCACAGACCTCCAACCCAAACTTGTCTTGAAGAGCTGTCCCCTCCAGCTGCTTGTAAGTAGCAAAGCTGCAAGACACAAGTCACGCCGAGATTAACTTTCCCCACTGATCGCAGCTCCTGATTCCATTGCATCCAAAGTTTGGCTTTGAATTCAGATTCCATACGATCTGCTTGTTCCCTCCTTGTCGCCTAGAGAGGCTTGAATTATCCTGGGAATGATTTGCTGGTCCTGCCACTGTCGGCCACAGAGGGTCCCCTGGAAAACATTTTGAAAAGACACACTGCTTTCCATGCAAGAATTGTTTCCCCCACCATGGAAACAGAGCCGCTTATGGGGAGGCACGCTGCATCTATTCAACAGCCTGTGTTGGCAGATGGTGCCCAGCAGTTAGGACAGGAAGTGAAGACAAGGGAGGGTGGGGAAGCAGAAGATGGTTGCCCAAAACAGATTTTGCCAAGGGCCGGGGGGCTGATGCGACCTACTCCTTCCCAGAATTACAAAGGATCTGAATCAGTGCAGCTACAAGTCACATAGGGCAAAAGCCTGTTAGATTAGTGCTCCTCAACCTGCTCCATACCATGACCCTCTTCACTCCCATTTAGGTGGGATCTAGCCAAACCCCCTTCACCATATTTCACACCATGGGAAAGGCAGAATGGTTGTGATCCCTCTAACCTGAGAACTCATGTTTTAGGCATCCAGTCCTATCTCCCTGCTCCTGCATATCTGTTCCCTATATGGCACTGCTGGTGCAGAGGTGGGGCTGCTAGCGCATCCTCTGGGAGCCTCTTCTAGCAGAATGAAGCTCAGAACTGGTGTCTTACCCAAAAGCAGCATTAGAGCTAACACCATTGCTTGTTTCCTGCAGAGCCAATGATGTAGCTGCTCTGTAGTGTTGGCCCACGAGGAGTTCATGTGAGGATAACAAGGAGCGTGAGGTGAAAATGATCTCTTAAAATGAATAGCTAACACCCAAGGCAGTTGATGTCCGTGCAAGGAGAACGCTTTTGTTACACAGAGCTGTGATTCCTTACTTTCCTCCCTACACAAGATAGTAACAAGAACAATGTTTTATTGATCTATCTGGCTCACTACCATTGTTCTCAGTCCTTTCCATCTTGGGAACCCCTTTTTTATACTGGAATCTTCTCTCCTCCAGCTGGATCTCCTTCCCATTTAGTAACATCGAAGCAAGCCCCTGACACCGATGTCATGATCTTCCCAGGAGTGGTAACCCCTCGGCTCAGTGGATACTGATTCTCCACCCACCTATGCTTCCCTCCCCCACTTGTCCCTTTTTTTGTTTCGGCTGAACCCATCACGTGAAAGCACCGTGCGGCTGAGGCAGCTGTAATGGAGTATTTAATTCCATCATCATTCGTTTGTGTCAGACACTGCAGCACCTGTCTCTAGGTTTTTTGTGTGTGTGTGTGTAATGGTATTTTTAGGTTGCTACGTTCTCCTGTTCTGTCTCTAAAATAAATGCCTCCCATCTGCAACACAGCTGCCGGGTTTGTGTGTGCAATGGCGGGGGGGAGTGGGGGGGTGCTTGTCAAGATCTTTCTTGATCATGCCTGGATGCTGATGTGTTTCCAAGTGAACTCTGTGGCCTATTTAAGGTATATATTGGACGCATGCCTAGTAAATGCAATGCAGCCTTGGATTTTCCTCCAGAGCTGACCCTTGTCTCACATCTCCTGTGAGGCATGGACAAATTCCTCACACCCTCTTCCAGTAGTTGCATAAAATCCCCTGGACCTACGCTTCCAAGAATAACCAATGAGGTGGCTACTCCTGAGCCCAATAATCTATTGCAGATATTTCACAGAGCCCAGCACTGCCTGCGGGCATTGGGGGTGGGGGTGGGGGGGAAGACAGAAACGTCGGTCTGCTGCAGACATGATCCCTAAAGGTCCTGTGACTATGAGTCAGTGTTGAGTGCTCTCCTGCCATCTGGAGTGAACATGGTCTCTGGAGTGATGCAAGCTGATTGAGCAGGGGAGGGCACCATGTAAGACAGCAACATTGTTGGTGCAAGGCACATCTGTGGAGTGGGCAGGCTACTCCTACTGCAGGGTTGGGTTTTTTTGGTTAGCCCGCTTTCCTCCTCCAGCTCGCTGCATTCTCACTTTGAGCACTCAGGTCAGGACTGTTCTGGGAGACTGAGCCCATGAGGTGCAAGCCAATATGAAGTTCAAGGGCATGATGGCGGAATGGGCTTTGAGACAGTGTGAGTGAAATGATCTCGCTGGCAGAGCTCTGCTGACGGATGGCAGGTGGAATGTCCTATCTCCAGCTGATGATTCGGGAAGGACATTCTTCCAACCATCTGCTAGGTGGGGCTATTTTCACACCCAGAGCTGAGCTGAAAGCCTGTAGGCTATGTCTACGCTTGCAAGTTAGTTCGAATTAAGGAAGCTTAATGCGAACTAACTTAAGTCTTGGCCACACTAGGCTTTCAGTAGTTCGAATTAAGGGCTTCCTTAATTCGAACTAATAAATTCAATTGCTTAGTTCGAACTAACCCTTAATTCGAAATAGTTAGTTCGAATTAAGTCAATGTGGCCATATTAGTTCGAACTAACTGCTTAGTTCGAACTAATTGGCAGATTGACCTTCCTGCAACTGACTAATTCGAACTAAGCAAGTGCCCTGCATGGCCATGGCTAGTTCGCACTAGCATTCTAGTGGGGCCATGCTAGTTCAAATTAAGTTAATTCGACCTAACTAAAATTAGTTCAAATGAAGTCGAACTAGCTTTCGTAAGTGTAGACATAGCCGTACTGTCTTGTCTGTTTTTTCCCACATCAGAGAACATAAGAACATAAGAAAGGCCGTACTGGGTCAGACCAGAGGTCCATCTAGCCCAGTATCTGTCTACCGACAGTGGCCAGTGCCCAGGTGCCCCAGAGGGAGTGAACCTAACAGGCAATGATCAAGTGATCACTCTCCTGCCATCCGTCTCCATCCTCTGATAAACAGAGGCTAGGGACACCATTCTTAACCCCTTTCTGGCTCATAGCCATTTATGGACTTAGCCACCATGAACTTATCCAGTTCCCTTTTAAATATTGTTATAGTCCCAGCCTTCACAACCTCCTCAGGTAAGGAGTTCCACAAGTTGACTGTGCGTTGTGTGAAGAAGAACTTCCTTTTATTTGTTTTGAACCTGCTACCTATCAGTTTCATTTGGTGACCCCTGGTTCTTGTATTATGGGAGTATTTAAACAACTTTTCCTTGTCCACTTTTTCCACATCAGTCATAATTTTATATACTTCTATCATGTCCCCCCTCAGTCTCCTCTTTTCCAAGCTGAAGAGGCCCAGCCTTTTCAATCGTTCCTCATACGAGGCACTCTCCAAACCCCTAATCATTTTAGTTGCCCTTTTCTGAACCTTTTCTAGTGCTAGAATATCTTTCTTGAGATGAGGAGACCACATCTGTACACAGTATTCGAGATGTGGGCGTACCATGGATTTATATAAGGGCAATAATACATTTGCAGTCTTATTTTCTATCCCCTTTTTAATGATCCCTAACATCCTGTTTGCTTTTTTGACCGCCTCTGCACACTGTACGGACATCTTCAGAGAACTATCCACAATGACTCCAAGATCTTTTTCTTGACTCGTTGTAGCCAAATTAGCCCCCGTCATATTATAGGTATAGTTGGGGTTATTTTTTCCAATGTGCATTACTTTACACTTATCCACATTAAATTTCATTTGCCATTTGGATGCCCAATCACTTAGTTATGGTGTAGCTAGTTATGGTGTATTGAGGAGTGTATTGGAATGGTAAGCTATCACTTTAAGAGTGGTGTATGGTGGGGTGGGGGTTCCTGGTCCTGCTTGAAGGCAGGAAGTTCGGTAGCAAAGCACACAGTCTGAATCAGTGTGGAAAAAGCCAGCTTAAAACAAGGCGGGCTGAGTGTGCCTGGCTGCCTTAGGGAGCAGCCTGTTTTGTCTCTGGTTTGATTCTTGTGTGCTATCTTTCAAAATAAAGCAGAATTATGCTGCAGCCTTCCAGCCAGAATAATTTTCTTTTTATCTAATGGCTCTCTGTGTGCGTACTACGAACATAACACTTTTTGTCAAATCTCAATGAACTAGGGAAACCTCACGCTTTGCTTGATATTTAGCACACCCCCAGAGCTGTATTAGATCAGGCCGGGGGGGGAGGGGGGCATAACTCCAAGCAAGCCAACTAATCTGCTTATGCCAATGGCTGAATTTGGCCCCTGGTCTAAATGAGGCCTGCTCGCTCATTGCGTTTTCCATGTTAATGAGGATTTGATTTTGTAGGCAGTGCAGAAAAGGTGAATCACCCAACCTCAGGCACTCAGACCCTGTAATCTCAGGTACTCAGTACATTGCTTGTTGGAGTGCTACCTTGCTCTGCTTCTCTTCATTAGCTTACATTTGGAAGGTCTTTAGCTTACAGTGGGGATTCGGTATTAGAAATTAATGACCTGTTTCAAAAAACTAATCCTGTTTTCCACTGAGCCACCATCCCTCTCAGGCCTTCCAAAAAAAGCGCACTCATCTGACGTGCAGCATGTCAGAACATCTTCCCACTGAGATGAAGCACGGCACGGTGTCTCCCTGCTCAGTGGGTGGAAGAATTTGGAGCTTTCCCTCTCTTTATCTTACCTGCCTGTGTGTCACAAGGGTCATGGATTCCTGATGGATACTGGGGTGCAGAAATTGTTGGTAAGTAGGCGACAGTGCTTCCTGGTTATTTTTGATGCGAAGGTTAAATTGCCGCCAGCTTCAGATGGTTTTCATTTTCAGGCTCTGCTTGGGTCCTTAAAGGAAGCAGCAGTTGACAATCTTGATTAGTGTCTAGATGCTGCAGTGACTTGTGATAGAGAGAGAGAGAGAGAGAGAGAGAGAGAGAGAAGATAAAGGAGCAAGAATCTGAGGTTGCTTCGATGGGGCAGCATAATAGAAGTGCAGGTCTTGCTAATTCTTTCACAAGCAGTGGGTTCTGCTGCTGCTTTCATTGACAGCCCTGATGAGCCAAGTCTTGCTCCAGATTAAACACAGGGAATGTAGAGGCATTATGAGCTTCCCTGGCCAGCCCTGGTCTCCAAAAATAAATAACTGTGAAGAGACGCATCTGCAAATCTCTGAGGCATGTAAATCTAATAGAAGGACTGCGGGGAAGCATGGGCAGGTCTAGCTAGGCACAACAGGGTGAAATGAAGGAAAGGAAAATGTAAGATGAGTGTCTGGAAGGAATGCTGAGCTGCATCAGGATGAAGGAGAATTCCCCGGGGAAAGTGTTGGAAGCCCCATCATGTTGAGATGGAAGCAACCCAGGGGACATCAGCTGGGGATTGAAAATGAGACTGGACAAGCAGGAGGTTGGAGCAAGGTCCTTCCCTGCTTCTCCAAACTTCTGCTTCCAAACACTACTCAGAGACCTCTGTTTGTTCAGTGCTCACAGCCGTGTTCTTTATTCAGTGTGCTGCCGCCACAAACCATATACAGCAGGTTCTGCTTCACAGCCTCTGGAGCCTCATTCTCTCAGCCACAGAAAGGTCACTTTTCTTCTGTGGCTCCCCCCTCTCTGGCTGAGTTCCCTTTCCAGTCCCTCCAGGTAGCCTTTGTACTGCAAAGCTAATGAGCTCAGCACTTGCTTCCCATTAGCCCAGTCACTGCAGGCTCCCTCAGCTGAGTCCTGTTTCCCCTTAAATAGGGTACCAGGGCAGAGAGCTGACTGTCCCAGCACTTTGTCACGGAACGATATGCTAGAGGTGGATAGTGAGGTAGGGGCCAGTCCTGCTCTTTGGCAGGGAACGGGGCTGAATGGGATCTGATAGACTCCCTCCTCTCTGCCCTTGGAGCTTGTTCATGTATCTTAGCTCCTCAGAGGGGTCAGTGCCCATTGCCTATCAAGCCCTTGGCTTCTCTGCTGAGACCGCCAGCAGGATGCGTGTGTGGCGAGAGGGTGTGAAGGGGTGTTTGCAACCTAGTGTCAGAGACAACAGTGGGTTTTGCAAAGTGGACACTTGTTTGTCGGATGCTAGATGGAGACCCACCAAATAACTTCACCATGCCACTGAAGAGCTGTTAGCTGATTGCTGCCAACCTGTGACCAGGGCTTCATGGTCTACCTCTTGAGCTGTCAGATTCCCTGTCCGAGAGGCTGGCTGAGGATGGAGAGATGCTTATAGCTCCAGGCACATGCTGGCAAAAATCTCATCCTGGCTCCACATGTCTCCCAGTTCCCAGCATGGATCCTGGGCTTCCAGCATCCCATTGCATTCTGGTAATGCGATGCCAAAGGTCTGCGCCATCTCCCCAGCCTCAGTGCTCACTAAATGCATGTTAGTGTCAGCCAGTCGAGGATGGACCACCCTTGTGGCACACGCTGTGCTGCCATCAGCTCAGAATTAAAATTCAGTGGCCCAAATTCTTTTTAAAGCGGTCGATGGTTTCTTTGACAGAAGCCCTTTGCACGCAGCATCCCTCACTGCTTCGCCACAGATGACAGCAGCAAACAAGCATCAATGCAGGGAATTCGTCTCAGCTAGGCGCGCCTGGCATTTATAAGCAGAGGCACAGCGGAATGGAAAGCTGGGCACTTGCTGTGGTGCTCGTTCATGCAACATCTTTCACAGCTCTCTAGGGGAGCGCACAAGAGCCCTCAACTAAGAGGTAGGGTGGCCCAGTGATTTGCACATAGCCTTGGACTTGGGTGATCTGGGATCAGGTAACTTTGCCACAGGCTCCTCCTGTGATCTTGGGCAAGTTACTTAGCCATCCCATGCCCCGGGTTTCTCACCAGTAAAATGGGGATAAGACCACCATCCTGCCCCACAGAGGAGGATAAATGTGTAAAAGATTGTGTGTTCCTCAGACACTACAGTAACGGGGCCTGTTTCATTACCAGGGCACTGTTAGATTTCCACTAGGAGGCATGACTTGCCCTGACATTTGTCAGTTCCCTGGTGGATGTGCCCTGTCAAGCAGGGGAAGTGGGGCTGGGCTGGGAGTCCTGCCCCACCTCCTATTTCAGCCTGTGCTCAGGATGGCTGGCCAGTTCCCCCTCTCTGTACAGCTAGGAGGCAGATTAAGGGTTGTGGGGGAAGCTCAGACAGGCCATAAGCAAGGAGGTGGGCCCAGCAGTTCCAAGAAGGTGGGAAGGGAAGTGGGAGCCTCTCTGTATGCCTGAGGAGCTGGAGCCTGCTGGAGGCAAAGGGGATGTTCAGGAGCTTGGAAGAGGGAGGATGCCGAATCATAGGTGCCTGTGGGACACGACTCTTTCAGGGAGAAATAAGTGTGAAAACCCTTGAGCCTTGGGTTATAGGGTGACCACCTGGACTGATTTACTAAGGACAGTCCTGAGAGTTGGGGCTTTTTATATAGGTGCCTAGTACCCGCCACTCCCATCCCGATTCGCCACACTTGCTATCTGGTCACCCTACTGGGTTAGGAGTCTGAATGTCACAGCTGGTCTTTAGTTCCATTTGGGCCAAACCAGAGCCTCAGATCCAACCAGCTCTAACCTTTTGGGATGCTTGAAAGTCCAATTCAGCTTTGAATTTTGATGCTATTTGGGGTTTGTGATGCTAGCAGACCTGTGGCAAGCTCAGGCCAAGGCCTCACTGATAACCGCATGGCTGGAAACTGGTCTGGCTTCGCTGTGTGTTAGCACTCTTAAAACAGATCTGCGAGTGATAAAAATGTGTTTAGCATTTAGACTTTATGGAATCCTCGCAAGACGCTGCGTGCAATAATCCTACTCATAATAGCTGCATCCCATGTTATAAGGTAATGCTTAAATGTTTGCTCTGTAACTATACAAATGTTTGCTCAGACTGTAAATCCCCACCAGGCAGGGGAGAAGCCTTACCAAGTGTAGCACGCTAGTTTACCACAAGAAGTGTTATCTCCTCCCAAACAAAAGAGTCTATAGACTTCAGAGAAGCCACTGTGGGACAAAAGACTTTGTTGATTGCTTCCCACATGCCACTGAAAAAGGCACTGCTCAAGGAGAAGGGATTAACAATGCCTGTTAAGGAGACATTTTTGTTCCTGTGCTGCCTGAACCATGAGGGGTAAAGATTTCTATGCATAAGCACAAACAACGAGAGTCCTGTGGCACCTTATAGACTAACAGATTTTTTTCAGCATAAGCTTTCGTGGGCTATAACCCACTTTGCATCTGACGAAGTGGGTTACAGCCCACGAAAGCTTATGGCGAAGAAAATCTGTTAGTCTATAAGGTGCCACAGGACTCTCGTTGTTTTTGCTGTACACAGACTAACACGGTTACCCCTCTGGAAATTTCTATGCATAAGCAAGGGATCCCCAGCTGATTAGCTAGGGTTAGCCCTAAAGGACATATAAAGTTTGCGTATTATAGCTGTTGCTCTCATTTTTGAAACCTCAGACTAAATCTCATTCATGTTTGTATGTGTGCATGTTTTAAAGTTGCAAATAACTGACTTTTCTTAATTAATAAACTTTTAATTAGTTTATTATGGGATTCGCTACAAGCATTGTCTTTGATGAGAGATCTTGGATGCGCTTGGCCTGAGATAAGTGACCAATTCCTTGGGACTGGGAGTAAGCTGCATATTATTGTGATTTTGGTGTATCACAGAGGCAGGCGTACCCACGTCTTTGGCTCCTGTGTGCTGCTGTAAATAGGTTGCTGACCCCTGCTCTAGTGGCTGGCTCATGGAGAGGATAACAGCGTACTGCTATCATGAGATCATGGAGCTGCTGTTTTAGCTCAGCTGGTTGAGGGCTGTACTTTGATGCTGAGCATTCTGAGCTTAAACTCAAAGGGACCAATGCATAAGCAATGGGTCATTTTCCTAGTTCATGGGATTTTTCTTTGTTCTTTTTCTGTCCGACTTCCAAGAATCATGAGAAATGAAGGTCCCCAAATGCCCTACCATGAAGCTGGAATCAACTTGCTCTGAGGTCAGGGTCATTTCGACACATTCCTCCTGTATTGCAGAGTGAAGGCGTGGAATTGGAGCTGCAATGGCTTTTGTCCCATGTGCCCCCATCAGTCCTCACTACCCTGCACTCACCACCTCCCGCTCCCACACCCCGGCAGAATATTTCCTGATTGAAAATTCCAGCACAGGCATAACACCGCTGGGCCAGTTCTGGCTGCTTCTCTCCATCTCTCACGCTCCACATATGGCCCAGTGTCTCGAAAGATTTGTGTGGCCTGAACCTCAGAGCCATGCTCCCTTCCAACCTCAGTGGGATAACGCTGGAGATGCAACATGCCGTGTGCCTGCCCACTATTTGCAAAGTGAGGGCTGGCATGACCCTTGCCTTTGGCAGCATTGGGGCACATGGCTGTTCCAGAGCGGAGAGTCTTGGAAGATGTTGCGTTCACCATTTTGCAATGTGGAATGCAGTGTGCATTGAACATGTAAAACTTGATTAAACCCTGTGCACAGCTCCGCCAACCAAACTCCGCCCCCTTCCCTGTTCTGCTGGTGTGCCCTCAAACACAGCCCTTGTGGGGAGCAGCCCTGGGTCCTAATATCTACCCTAGATCTCCCCTGATGTAGATAAACCCATTACTCCTTGTCCTACCTGCAGTGGATATGGAGAACAATAGATAGTTTACAGCAGCCCTTAACATATTTAAAGACTGCTATCTGTTCCCCCCACAGTATCTCTTCTCAAGACTAAACATGCCCCGTTTTTTTAACCTTTCTTCATAGGTCATTTTCTAAACCTTTGATTGTTTTTGTTGCTTGCAATATGCAGCGTTCAGGAGCTGGACGAATGCAAATTAAACTAGCAAAAGAAAAGAGATTGTCAGTTTCCTCCTGACTCTTCTGGCTGAGGGCTTGATTTAGTCTAATGCCTGGGACTAAATATCCTGCTAAATCAGGAACCAAATTCTGTTGTTCTTTCCAAGGTTACTTTGCTCTCTCTGACTGAAAACAGCCTCTTGCTCTTCATTGAAGCCTTCCCCAGAGCAAGTCTCTCAGCCCCTAGCTCTCAGGGCCAGCCCTGAGGTGTTTTCACACCTCCTTGGCAAAGCCCGGTAGAGGCTGATAAGACCGGAGCCAGCTTCCTATGGTGCTCTGCTTTACAAAGTCCAGTGGGGAATAGGAACGGGACTGTGTTCACAAGGGCCTTGCAAGGCTGTGGCTGTCTGCGTAGCAGTGGCTGCAGAATGGAGCTTATAGTATGCTTTCAATGGGCGTTTATTAATGACACTGCTGCTTAATAGATTGCTGCAATGATAACATCTCTCTAGCGTCCTATAATTACTTGCTCTTCAGAGCATTTCAACCCTAACAATAGAAATCCCTGCAAATAATATTGCAATTAGGCACCTGGGTTGCCTCCTCCCACTACAGAGTGATCATTCCTCAACTAAAGAGGCATTTAACTCCAGCACCATGTTAAATTCCTGGTCAATTGGTGATTGAGCCCCTGAGCCATTAGCTCATTGACCTGCACTTATACATTTTCAGCACAATCCTTTGCTGCCCAGGAGACACCCTGGTCCTGCCAAGGCTTACAACCAGGGTTAAGTGCAGAATCCTCCCTTCCACCAGATGCCAGTCGGATAGCAATATGAATGCTCTACCCAAAGACAATCATGCACTGAGATGTGGATTCAGAGTGGGAAGGGGCAATGTTACTCGTGCAAGATGGTTAAATAATTGTTGGGCAGATTCCACTGTGGCACCCACCACTGCTGGAGGAATCCGTCCCCGGCCATGAATAACTATGACTCTGTGGGAAGTTCACGTGTTAATGACAGGCCCCGCTGGTAACCGATGTTACTCACTGGCAGCTGCAGAATGAATCATGCCCCACCAAACAAAAGCTTCCATTGTGCTGAAAAGTCACGTGCTCCCCCGGGCGCCATGGCGGGCAGTGCATTGTTGTGTGATGCACGCCCTGTTGTTGTGTGGAGAATAAGAAAGGCTCTTGGAATGGAAGGGGAGGTTACCTGGCCTGGCCAGTCTCAGCTCTGTTGAGCAGTGACTGCCGCAGCACCCTACCCGTGCATCTGGCCCACTCCTGCAGCAGTCATGGGCTTGTGTGCACCCACGCATTTCTCTTACGTGGTGCAGTGTTGTGCTTTCACTGGTGCAGGTAGTGTGGTCTGTAAGGATGTTGGCCTGGGATTCAGAAGACCTGGGCTATATTCCCAGCTCTAGCGTACTGGGTTACCTTGGGCCTTGTCTACATAGATTGTAAGATCTTTGGGGGCAGGGACTGACTGCTACTCCACGTGTGAGCATGTGTTTGTGTGAGCGTACCCGGGTAGTGCCTAGCACAGTGATACTGCACTTTGGACAGGGCTCTCTCCATCAGCAGATGCCTACGGCTATGTCTACACTTACAAAAGCTAGTTCAAATTAGCTAATTCGAACTAGCATGGCCCCACTAGAATGCTAGTTCGAACTAGCCATGGCCATGCAGGGCACTTGCTTAGTTCGAATTAGTCAGTTGCAGGAAGGTCAATCTGCCGATTAGTTCGAACTAAGCAGTTAGTTCGAACTAATATGGCCACATTGACGTAATTCGAACTAACTATTTCGAATTAAGGGTTAGTTCGAACTAAGCAATCGAATTTATTAGTTCGAATTAAGGAAGCCCTTAATTCAAACTAATGAAAGCCTGGTGTGGCCAAGGCTTAAGTTAGTTCAAATTAAGCTTCCTTAATTCGAATTAACTTGCAAGTGTAGACATAGCCTAAGTGTTTTACAAAGGCGATCAGGATTGTTATTCCTTGTTTTGCAGATTGGGAAACCGAGGCTCAGAAAGGCACAGTGTGGGTTGCTGGTCAACAGTAGCACTAAGCCTAGATCTCAGGGCTTCTGACTCCTGCTCTCGTGATCTCAGCGCTATGCCAGATGGGACCAGAGCCCTTCGAGGGGAGGGGGGTGTTACTGTAATTTGTAATAGTGCAGTCACTGCATGGGAATTTGAACCATTCTGCTTAGTGCAGGGTTAGACACACCGGTGCTTTGTCTCTTCTTATGCTCCTGGGGCAGCAGGGCAAAATCTAAAGAAAAATGCCATTAGAGCTCAGGCCTAGTTGTTCAGAGGAACTTTACACTTCTTTGGGAGTTGAACCAGAGGCAGCTCTATTTCTAGACTCTACCCAAACTCCACTAAGCCCTCACTCCATTGGCCCCTGCCACTGCTTGAGGGGTGGGGAGGGTTGGATGCTTAGCACTAGCTAGCTAGGAGCTTATCCCAGGGAGAAAACCCACTGGGCTCAGACATGGCTGTCCCTGAGCTGCCGTGGCAATGATGGCTCTTCCGCAGTAACCAGCAAGAGCTGCTGCCTGGAGAGTTCCGCTCCTGCCCTGGTGCCAGTTCATCCAGAGAGACTGTAGAAAACCAACACCTGAGAACCTGGCCTCGGTAACTGGGGGAAACCCTTTGTGGCCAGCTACAGATGGAGGTATCTCTGCTTCATCCAGCTCAGTGACACCAAGAACCATCCTTGCCCCCAGGGGTGTGGTGCATTCGCCTCGTGCCCTTTCTCCTCCGGCACTTCTCTGCCAATTCTACCCATCACTTTTGGGGATAGGGGGAAGGGAGCACAAACTTAATGCTCCGATTCTGCCACTGATCTTGGGTGAGTCGCCGCTCAGTGCCTTAGTTTCCCTAGCTGTAAAACAGGAATATTGTGGAGGATGGGATTGGACCGGGAAGGCAGCATCAACTGTCCCTTCTCTGCTCCATTCCTGACATCAGTCCTGGCAAAGGGCATGAACCTGACATGTGCCCTTGTGATAACATAGTTTTATTATAGGCCTGCTAAGAAGGGCCATGGCCCATGGGGGGAGATGCTAGCCAAGAACAGTAGCTGTGTGGTTCATAAGCTGGGCTGAGTGAGGGATATAAAGTCATTGGCCTCACTGCCATCCAGGCTGCTGTTTTGGTTCCAGCCCCTCTGTGCACACCCCTTCTCTGCTACCATGTGCAGTACCTATCTGTGCCCAAAATACCGGAATATGCTCTAGTGCTTAGAGCATGGAACTACCACAAAGGGTTCTGAAGTTCTATTTCCATTTGTTCTGGCCCTGTGTCACTGTGTGACCTAACCCAACTTACTTGTGCTCTTGGGCTATGTCTACACTGGCAATTTAAGCCAACTTAAGGAGGCTTAAGTCGACTTAAATTAAGCCACGTCCACACTAGGCTTTCATTAAGTCGACTTCAGAAATTCCTTAAGTTGATTTAATGAAAGCTTAAGTCGACTTTGTTACTACCACTCAGTAAGTCAACTTAACCCTTAAGTTGACTCTTTAAGTCGACTTAAGGACGGTGTGGATGTGGAGTAACCCTTAAGTCAATTTTATTAAGTCGACTTAAGGGTGGTTAAGTCGACTTAACAAAGTGGACTAAGTCGACTTAAAGCTAAGTAAACTTAGTCCACTTTGTTAAGTCGACTTTAATAAGGTTGACTTAAAGTCGACGTTATTAAAGTCGACTTAACAAAGTCAGCTTAACTTTTTAGTGTAGACATAGCCATTGTGCCTTGTTTTCCCCATCTGTACAAAGGGGATCTAATAATAATGGCCGCTCCTTGGGGGAGTGGATGGCTCTAAGGCTTAATAAAAGGCTGGCAAATGACTGGAGAGCCCATGTGAGTGCAAAACATTATTAGTAATTTCTCATGTTATTTATTCATTTTACCCTTTCAGCTGATACTGTGATGGCAGCTTGATACTGGGGATCAAGTTTGTCTCTTGTGTAACTTGCAATTACATCTCTGATGAACTTGGGGCTGCCATTCCTGTGCTAGCCAGTCAGGGGCACTAAAGTGCTCCGGGGCCTACTGTTTCTGGCACTGCATCATAGTGGGGCTGAGTCCTCCCCCTTGCATGAGAGGGTGTGTGTGGAGGGGTTCCTATTCAACCTTGACATGTTTTCCTCACACGCAGTGGGAGCACTCTTTGAGAGTGCTATTTATCTCTGTGCCTGCACATCAGTTCAGCAAAATGCAACAGCCTTCACATCTTGATGCTGAGTTCTCCACATAGCTCCTCATGCCATTTTCCATGTGCTTTTCCCCCTTTCTTTCTTTCTTTCTTTCTTTCTTTCTTTCTTTCTTTCTTTCTTTCTTTCTTTCAAAAACCCTTGGAAATGAGCATAGATTTTCCTGGATATTCACTTCTGTTGGATGCATGGGTGAATTGTAAACATTCAGCCAGTCGCACAATCAAACATTCAGGCAGTGCCAGATTTGCCTGTCGAGGGAATGGGGTTATTCAGTATATAAATCAATTATATAGTTGAACAAAGAATTCTTCTAATGAATATATCTGTCTAAATTAAGAAAATTCTAACAAATGGCAAAGGTACTACTCCCCCTGCCCAGAAAAAACATGGTGGTTGTCTGTACGTTTGCTGTTGGGAGACTGATAATAGTGTGGGAAAATGGGATCATAGTCAGATAGGAGACTTTCCGGCAATCATCTTTCAAATGCACTTCAATAATAATAATGATGATGGTAATGCAAAATTCTTCGGTGGTGGTCTTCATCTAGAGATCTCCAAGTGTTTAACAAAGGTAAGGAAATGTTGTTCACACAGGGAAACTGGGGGAGTGATTAATACCAATGTTTTCAAAAACTGCCTTGGATCTTGGCTGCTTCCATTTTTTTTCAGTGCCTACCTTAAAATCCACAAAAACCTTCACTGAGCTTTGGCTCGGCTTTGGCTTTTCCCAATTCCGCCTTTCCCAATTCAGCACAAACTTAACATTAAGTTTATTTTAATACTTCTGCCGGGATTCACCCCAGCCAACGGCAGAGAATCTAGATTGATTTGATATATGCCAATTGTACATTTCAGCTGGCATATCAACAACACGCCAAGATGTAACAGTGATGAGCATGATGTAAATAAAATAGTCATAGAAATTTAGGGCCTTGATGCAGAAATCTGTGGGTGAGGTTCTCTAGCCTGGGTTATGCAGGAGGTCAGATTAGATTATTTTAATGGCTTTGACGTCAATGAATCTAGGAAAATAAATAAGTGAAAGCCAAACATTTTCAGCCACGTTGGCCACTTTGGTGCATCTGTTTTCAAGGGCTGAATCTGATACACCTTGAGCCTGATTGTCTTAGCTGCGGGGACCATCAGTTCATAATCAAGGAGCTATCGTGATAGAACAAGATCTCCTGATGCTATTTTAGCTGTCATGTAGACCAAAAACTTGACAGCTGCCATTCTGAGTCTAACCGGGGTCCATCTTGCTCATTATCATGTCTCTGAGAGTGGCAGGTCCAACAGCTTCAGGGGGAGTGTATAGAACAAGGATATTATCGAGTGATCCATCCCCGTCTTGCATTTCCTGTTTCTGGTAGTCAGAGGGCTGCATCCCTGACCTTGGCTGTTAGCTAGATGAGGGGCTTATCGTCTATGAATTTATCAGGTTCTTTTTTGAATCTTGTTATACTTTTGGCCATCCCATGGCAATGAGTTTCTCAGGTTAGTTGTGCACTGTGTAAAAAAGCACTTCCGCTTGTTTGTGTTAATCTTGCTGCCTTATAATTTAATTGGGTGACCCCTGGTTTTTTGTCTTGTGTGAAAGGATAAATAATGCTTTTTCTCCACATACTTCATGATTTTATAGATGTTTATCAGATCGCCCTTTAGTTGTCTCTTTTCTAAGATGAGGAGCCCTAATCTTTTTAATTGTCCTCTGACGGATGGTGTTCCAGATCCTTAATTATCTTTGTTGCCCTTCTTGGAAACTTTTCCAGTTCCACTACATCCTTTAAGAGATGGATCGAGAATAATAGGACACAGCATTCAAGGTGTGGGCAAACTATATATATATATATAGGGAATATATATATACAGGGACTGCAAACAGGGGAGTTTGCGAGGGAAGGAGAAGGAGAAGGCGAAGCCCTGAGAAGGAGGCGAAGGAGATCCCCTTGCTGAAGAAGCAAGGGAGAGAGTGAATTGCTGACTGTGTGTGCTTGTGCTTGTCTTTTTTTCCCACAGGTGATTTCTGTGAATTGTCAGTTACTGTGTGAGTTGGGATTGTGATTGTGTGATTGTCTGGGGGCTGTTTGTACCATTGTTCTCTGCTCAGCCCTGCTCAGCTCAATCAGCCTTGTGATCACCCTTCCCCTGTGTGCTTAACGAGGGGCAAGGGCTGACCCAGGCAGAGAAGGCCTTAAAAGCCAGTGGCTGAGCGACCAGGGACTGCAAACAGGGGAGTTTGCAAGGGAGTTGGGGGAAGTTTGTGGTTTGTGTAGCTACTATGGTGAAGAGGACCCGCACCGCTTGTGCCAGCACTGCTACTGTCTCCTCCACCTGCGCCTATATCCAGACAGACATACTGACCATGGATATCTCTACCCAGATCCTGGCGTGGACTTGCAAGGACTGTGGCCTGCATTTCCCACTCTCAGATGGTCAGGCTGGGGAGATCATTCAATGTGACAGGTGTCTCCTGGTGGAATCTCTCAGGAAGCAGGTGGGGGAGTTACAGGAGGAGGTGGCCAGGCTCAGGAGTATCCATGCCCTGGAGAAGTTCCTGAATAGCATTCATGAGGAAACATGCAAGGATGAGGAAACTATCCAGAGGCAAAGGACTGCTGCCACACCCTCGGAGAAGGATGGGATGGCTCAAGCAGAGGGTGGACACTGGCAGCTGGTTACTTCTGGCAGCAGACAGTGCTCCACCCCTGCTCCCATCCCACCCTCCGTTGTGGTAAAGAACCGCTATGCAGCACTACAGACAGGAGATGATATGGAAGAGGAGAAGCCATGCACCCCCGAGGTTGGGAGGATCACAACCATCACACCCACAAGAAAACGTCGGGTTGTGGTGGTTGGTGACTCTCTTCTGAGGGGGACGGAGGCACCCATCTGTCGCCCAGATAAGGCTTCTCGGGAGGTATGCTGCCTGCCAGGCGCCCGTATCCGAGACGTTACGGAGGGATTGTCGAGAATCATCCGTCCCTCTGAATACTACCCCATTCTACTCATCCATGTGGGAACCAATGATACTGCGAGAGGTGACCCTCTGCAGATCAAAGGTGACTACAGGGCTCTGGGAGCACGGGTGAAGGAGTTCGGTGCACAGGTGGTGTTCTCCTCGATCCTCCCGGTCAAGGGTAGGGGCCCGAGCAGAGACAGATGCATCCTGGAGGTGAATGCCTGGTTGCGGAGATGGTGTTACCAGGAGGGCTTTGGCTTCCTCGACCATGGGGTGCTGTTTCAGGAAGAAGGACTGCTAGGCAGAGACGGACTCCACCTATCCAGGAAGGGAAAGAGCATATTTGGAAGCAGACTGGCTAACCTGGTGAGGAGGGCTTTAAACTAGGTCCGAAGGGGGAAGATGACCAAGACCCACAGGTAAGTGAAACTGAGGGAAACCTGGGGGAAGGGATGGAACTTGGGGGATGCTGGGGCTGTAACAGCAGGAATAAAAGAGGGGGTAGTTGGAACTGGGGGCAGGGGTCAAATAATTGTTTATTTCCTGATGAAGTCATAATACCTCAGGCGAGTGGGGAAGGAGGACACCGGGAGAAATTGCAAGGGGGAAGATGCGACAGGAGGGAGAATCGACAGGGCAAAGTAGGGCAATGGGCCCGGTATCTTAGGTGCCTGTACACAAATGCGAGGAGCCTGGGAAACAAGCAGGAAGAATTGGTAGTACTGGCACAGACAAGGAACTATGATATAATTGGAATAACAGAAACGTGGTGGGATAACTTGCATGACTGGAGCACTGCCATGGATGGATATAAATTGTTCAGGAAGGACAGGCAGGGAAAAAGGGGGGGAGGAGTAGCGTTATATGTAAAAGAGCTGTACGACTGCTCGGAGCTCCACTATGAAAGTGGAAACAAGATGGTTGAAAGCTTGTGGGTTAAGTTTAGGGGAGAATGCAACAAGGGGGATGTTGTGGTGGGTGTCTGCTACAGACCGCCAGACCAGAAAGAGGAGGTGGATGAGGCGTTCTATGGACAACTAACAGAAGTTTCCAGATCATCGCAGGCCCTGGTTCTTATGGGGGACTTCAATTATCCTGATGTCTGCTGGGAAGATAATACAGCAGTGCACAGGCAATCCAGGAAGTTTTTGGAGAATATTGAAGACAACTTCCTAGTACAAATGCTGGAGGAACCAACTAGGGGCCTTGCACCTCTAGACCTATTGCTCACAAACAGAGAAGAATTGATCGGGGAAGTAGAAGTAAATGGCAACCTGGGCAGCAGCGACCATGAGATGGTAGAGTTCAGGATCCTGATCAATGGAAGGAAGGAAAGAAGCAGAACACACACCCTGGACTTCAGAAAAACAGATTTTGGCTCCCTTAGGGAGCTGATGGGCAGGGTCCCATGGGAAGCTGATCTGAAGGGGAAAGGTGTCCAAGACAGCTGGCTGTATTTTAAAGAAACCCTGTTAAAGGCACAGGAAGATAACATTCCGATGTGCAGAAAGAACAGCAAATGTGGATGGCGACCAGCGTGGCTTAGCAGGGAACTCTGCGGGGAGCTGAAACATAAAAGGGAAGCATACAGGAAGTGGAAGCTTGGACAGATGACAAGGGAGGCGTATAAAGATATTGCTCGGGACTGCAGGGATCAAATCAGAAAGGCCAAAGGACAATTGGAGTTGCAGCTAGCAAGAGATGTGAAGGATAACAGAAAGGGGTTCTATAAGTATATCAGCAACAAGAAAAGGATCAGAGGTGGTGTAGGTCCCTTACTGAATGGGGCAGGCATCCTCGTGGAGGATGATGCGGAAAAGGCTGAAGTACTCAATGCTTTTTTTACTTCAGTCTTCACAGGGCGGGCCAGCTCCCAGGCTACTACACGGGGTAACGCGGACTGGAGAGAAGAGTGGCCCTCAGTGATGGAAAGTCAGGTTAGGGAACACTTAATGAAATTGGATGTGCACAAGTCCATGGGGCCGGATGAACTGCATCCGAGGGTGCTGAGGGAGTTGGGGGAAGTGATTGCAGAGCCGCTGGCCATTATCTTTGAGAACTCGTGGCGAACGGGGGTGGTCCCGGAGGATTGGAAAAAGGCAAATATAGTACCTATCTTTAAGAAAGGGAAAAAGGAGGATCCGGGGAACTACAGACCGGTCAGCCTCACCTCAATCCCTGGGAAAATCATGGAGCAGGTCCTCAAGGAATCCATCCTGAAACACTTGGAGGAAAATAGAGTGATCAGGAACAGTCAACATGGATTCACCAAGGGCAAATCGTGCCTGACCAACCTGATTTCCTTCTATGATGAGATGACTGGATTTGTGGATGCGGGAAGAGCCGTTGACGTGATATACCTTGACTTTAGCAAGGCTTTTGATACGGTTTCCCACAGCATTCTCGTCGGCAAGTTAAGGAAGTATGGGTTGGACGAGTGGACCGTAAGGTGGATCGAAAACTGGTTAGATCAACGGGCTCAGCGGGTAGGAATCAATGGCTCGATGTCTGGTTGGCAACCGGTAACGAGTGGAGTGCCCCAGGGGTCGGTCCTGGGGCCGGTTCTATTCAACATCTTCATTAATGATCTTGATGATGGAATAGACTGCGTGCTTAGTAAGTTTGCGGATGACACCAAGTTGGGGGGAATGGTAGATACTCTGGAGGGCAGGGACAGGATCCAGAGAGACTTGGACAAATTGGAACACTGGGCCGAAAGAAACCTCATGAGGTTCAACAAAGACAAGTGCAAAGTCCTGCACTTAGGACGGAAAAATCCCATGCACTGCTACAGGCTGGGGACCGATCAGCTAAGTAGCAGCGCTGTAGAAAAGGACCTGGGAGTTATGGTGGACGGGAAGATGAATATGAGCCAACAGTGTGCCCTTGTTGCCAAAAAGGCCAATGGCATATTAGGCTGCATCAGTAGGAGTATTGCCAGCAGATCGAGGGATGTGATAATTCCCCTCTATTCGACACTGGTCAGGCCGCATCTGGAGTACTGTGTCCAGTTTTGGGCTCCCCACTACAGAAAGGATGTGGACAAATTAGAAAGAGTCCAGCGGAGGGCAACAAAAATGATTAGGGGGCTGGGGCACATGACTTATGAGGAGAGACTGAAGGAACTAGGCTTATTTAGTCTACAGAAGAGAAGACTGAGGGGAGATTTGATAGCAACCTTCAACTACTTGAAGGGTTGCTCCAAAGAGGAGGGAGCTAGGCTGTTCTCGAGGGTAACAGAGGACAGAACAAGGAGCAATGGTTTCAAATTACAGCTGGGGAGGTCAAGGTTGGATATTAGGAAAAACTTTCTCACTAGGAGGGTGGTGAAGCATTGGAATGGGCTATCTAGGGAGGTGGTAGAATCTTCATCTTTGGAGATTTTTAAGGCTCGGTTAGACAAAACTCTGGCTGGGATAATTTAGGGGGAGTGGTCCTGCTTTTTAGCAGGGGGTTGGACTAGATGACCTCGTGAGGTCCCTTCCAACCCTATTATTCTATGATTCTATGATATAATATAGTGGCATTGTGTTATTTTCTCTTCCCCTGCCCTTCTGAATAGCTCTTAACATTGTTAGCCTTTTTCACTGCTGCTGCGCTTTGAGCAGTTTTTGAAGAACTATCCACAGTGACCCACGATCATAGAATCATAGAACTGAAAGGGACCATGAGAGATCATCGAGTCCAGTCCCCTGCACTCATGGTAGGACCGAGTACCCTCTTAAGCCATCCCTGACAAGTGTTCATCTAACTTGCTCTTAAAAATTTCCAGAGATGGAGATTCCACAACCTCCCCAGGTAACTTATTCCAGTGGTTAATCACCCTGACAGTTAGGAATTTTTTCCTAATGTAGCAAGACAAAGGAATCTCGGACACCGGGGTCGGAGGCTAACAAGTTTATTGCTTACCGGCAGCTGGCCCAGCGGAATAACTTCCAAAGGCTGAGCACTGAACACACATGGTTACAGTCTTATATACTTTTTCATATGCATATATTCCTTCTTTCTTATTGGTTACCAACAGCATACATTACAGAGTTACAAGTTTCATGCATACATTTTATATTCCATATATGGCTGTTACATATTTTCTAACTTTCTATAGGTTATTCATTACATAACTCCATGCTAAGGAAAGCTACAACACCTGGTGCTATCTGTCTTAACTTTTCTTTGTGTACTCAGGTTTCAGCTTCTTCGCCAGTTGTTCTTTGTGTACTCGGATTTCGCTATTTCTTGCCACACTAATGTTCAACCTAAACCTCCAAGGTGCGTCTACACTTAGAAATTAAGTCGATTTAAGGAGGCTTAAGTCGATTTAATTTACTCCACATCTACACTGGGCTTTCCTTAATTCGACTTAAGCTCCTCCTTAAGCTGCTTCTCCTCCCCAGGATGAGCCCCCCAGCCGGGGGAGCCGAGGTTCTCCCCTGGACCTAGCCAGTCGACTTAGAGAGTCTAGTGTAGACTCTCTAGGTCGACTGAATAAGGTCAATTTTAAGTCGACTTAAGAGTCTTGTGTAGACTCTTTAAGTCGACTTAATAAAGTCAACTTAATAAAGTCGAACTATCTTTTTATGCGTAGACATAGCCCCATTGCTGTCATTTAAGCCCATTGCTTCTTGTCCTATCATCAGTGATTACGGAGAATAATGTTTCTCCCCACTCCTTATAACAACCTTTTAGGTACTTGAAAACTTTTATCATCATGTCCCCTCTCAGTTTCTTCTTTTCAGACTTAACAAATCTAGGTCTTTCAATCTTCCCTCGTAAGTCAAGTATTCTAGCCCTTTAATCATTCTTGTTGCGCTTTTCTGGACTTTCTCCAGTTTGTCCACATCTTTCCTGAAATTAGGCACTCAGCACTGGACACAATACTCCAGTTGAGGCCTAATCAGCTCAAAGTGGAAGAACTATTTCTTGTGTCTTACTCTCAATGGCTATGTCTACACTTGCACTTTTAAGTCGACTTAACTAAGTCGACTTAGTTAAGTCGACTTAAGCAAGCTGCTTAAGTCGGCTTAAGCAAAGTGTAGTGTGGGCGCAGGGCACATTAAGTCGACTTAAGCCAAGCTTAAGTCGACTTAATTTGCCAGTGTAGATGCAGCCAATATGTCCATTTATTCGTCCCAGACTGATGTTTACTTTTTTTGCAACAGTGTTACACTGTTGACTCATATTTAGCTTATTGTCCACTATGATACCGAGATCCCTTTCTACAATATTCCTTGCTAGGCAGTCATTGCCCATTTTATATATGTGCAATGGATTGTTCTTTCCTGAGTGGAATACTTTGCATTTGTCCTTAGTGAATTTCATCCTATTTACCTCAGACTATTTCATCAGTTTATCGAAATCATTTTGAATTGTGATCTTATCCTCCAAAGCACATGCAACCCCTCCCAGCCTGGTATCATTTGCAAACTTTATAAGTGTTCTCTCTGTGCCATTATTTAAATCACTGA
This sequence comes from Pelusios castaneus, assembly GCA_007922175.1. Classification (NCBI taxonomy): domain Eukaryota; kingdom Metazoa; phylum Chordata; order Testudines; family Pelomedusidae; genus Pelusios; species Pelusios castaneus. Next base: position 11,557,693 of record ML685803.1, read on the forward strand.
TAAAATATTGAACAGAACCGGACCAGAACTGATCCTTACGGTACCCCACTCGTTATGCCCTTCCAGTATGACTGTAAACCATTATTAACTACTCTCTGGTAGCAGTTATCCAACCAGTTATACACCTAGTTTATAGTAGCTCCATATAGGTTGTATTTCCCTAGAACTCATTCTTGGATGGCAACAATTAATTTAGATGAGGCTTTGGTTCCATATCCTCTGTGACTATCCTGGGAGACATGTACAATTGTCTTTGTGTTTGCTTAACTTTCCAAGGCACTTCATAGTTTCATAGAGTTTAAGGCCAGAGGGGACCCCATTACATTATCTAGTCTGACCTCCTGCATAACACAGACTGTCAAATTGTTGGGACTGTGCTCTGAGTCTGTTCCTTGGCCTTCTCCTTCCGCTAGCATTTTGACAGAACTTGTATGCTGCTTTCTGCCTGACCCCTCTCCTGTTAGTTCGACGTGGGTTCTGTTTTTTCTTGTTGTCTCTTCTTTGCTGAGAGCTCCAGGCAAAGCATTTTGTTTTCTCATTGATTATTTTTTCTTCTTTTTAATCAAATAGATTTGTCTTCTCACAGCTTCCATGCACCCTCTTCTCCTGGGCATAGCATAGTGAAAGAAATCAAACATCAGCAGCAAACTTCCTCCTGAAAGAGTCTTTCATCTCCGGGTACTGATCTATTTCTACCATTTGTATAGACATCTCATCGTGTGAGGAGAGGTTTCTTCTCCAGGGAGTGCTCTCTGTGGCTGACTCAGAGCTTTGGAGATGAAAGGCCCTGCAGTGGAAGGACACAAAGGTGACTCTGCCATGGGGGATGCAGATTGGTGGAGAAACAGCATCTTCAAGAGGCCTATTAGTGGCAAGTGGGGGCTCCAAGAAAACCAGGGCTGTGAGGAAGCTACTGTGGGGGACTCTGTGTGGGGAAGATGCTCTGAAAATGTGTGTCCCAGTGACTGGGCCCAAGGGACAAACAGGGAGTGTGAAAGACACCAAGGCAAAAATCTCCAAAAGAAGCAACTTAAATAATGGAAGGCACAAGATGGCCTTGGAGAGCTGGGATGAACCTGTGGTCTCACCTCGGGAGAGCCCTCTGTAAGGCAGATGCTGGAAGGACCTTGCCACAACATGGGCAGGGAACTGAGCATTTATAATCACTAGGATGCAGGTCAACATCTGAGATGATCCTGAACCAAACTCTCAGTCCTCACCTCTTTGGAGTGTGCAACAACCTCCAAGCTGGGATCCAGGTCTGTGTTCTACAAACACTCTTCTCTTTCTAATGGGACCAAGCCAACAAAACCTTTTGGACGCAATTGCAATTTGGATTTAACTGGCCTAGTCTCTCATCTGAATTTATATATTGGGTTGTGGTCTCTAAGGCTGCGTCTACACTTGTAAATTAAGTCGACTTAAGCGTGCTTAAGTCGACTTAATTTACTCTGCATCTACACTACACTTTCCTTAAGTCGACTTAAGCAAGCTGCTTAAGTCGACTTAAAGAAAATTAAGTCGACTTTGTTAAATCTAGTTTAAAGTCGACTTTAGGCTTAAGTCGACTTTCTAAAGTCGACTTAAGCCAGTGGGGATGCAGAGTAGTCCTAAATTGACTCTAAGTCGACTTAGGGCTCACCAGGACTCCCCCACTGCCCTCCCTGCCAGGGGGGGTAGCACAGGGGGAACCTGGCATGCCCCCCCCCACAGGGCAGGGCAGAGCCCTGCCCACCCTGCCCTAAGCCCTGCCAGGGTCCCAGTCCCTCTTTGCCCCATTGTACCCAGGTACAATGGGGCAAAGGCTGAGCCCCCTGGCACTTGGCAAGGGGTGCCCCCCCTGCCACCGTGGAGCTGTCCCAGGTCCTAGCCCCTACAAGTTGACCTAGGCGTCCAGTGTGGATGTTCTAGATTGACTTTGTAAGTTCCCCCCTAAGTCAACTTAAAATTTAGGTGTGGAGATGCTAAGTCGACTTAACAAAGTCAACTTAAAGTCGAATTTGTTAAGTCGACTTAGCTAAAGTCAACCTAAATTAACAAGTGTAGACATAGCCTAAAACACCAGTGGTTTCACTTCTCACCCACATCAAGAGGAATTCCAGTAGCTAAATTCCAGCTGCCATTGATGTCACTGCTCCCATTTGAATGTAGCACATTCAGTCCTCCATTAGTGGTGGCTGGGCCACAGACTGAGCTGACGGAGCTTGTTACAGCCTCAGCTAAGAGACTTCCATCTTTAAATTCAGGCAGTGTGGACACATCCATCTTTAGAGGGGTATGGTGTGCTACACTGCGCAGGTCTATCGTCTATAGATGAGCAGAGCTGAAATCTGGCTCACAGCATATAGAGGGCTCCAGGTGAAGCTGCACTGAAAAACCAGTTTCACTGTGAGTCTGCTCTGTATGTAAACACTAAAGGGTGCATCTACACTGGCAAGTTAGGTTGAAGTAAGGAGGCTTAAGTTGACCTAAACAAAGCCGCGTCCACACTGAGCTTTTCTTAAGTCGACTTAAGCATTTCCTTAAGGAAAGCTTAAGTCGACTTAATAACACCTTTTAGGTCGACTTAAGCCTTAAGTTGTTTTTTTATAACAGCTGAGTATCTAAGCCCCAAACAAACTTTATCCCTTGTTGCAGGATGAGCATAGCACCCCTGCTCTAGGATCACTGCCCCTCCCCCTTGTGTGGGCCTGTATTATTCCCACAGCATGTGCCAGTCTGACCCCAAGACCCACTGGGGTCTTTGGTTAATCTCAGCTAACGATTCACCCCAATGCACAGTAATAAAAGTCAACAGAGGAGCCCTTTGAAACTGAATCTCCAATAATTGAATTGGCCGGGAAAGGGTAAAACTCCCCATGATGGCAAAAATGCAGTAGGAAATTAAACTGATCAAATGTCTGTGTACTGTGAGGAGTTGGGTTTTTGCTTTGTGCATGTCAAACCTAAGTATATCTGAGAAAAAACCCATTCAGAGAAGCAATATAGCAGGGAAATCTAATTCTCCAGCAACGAGGTTACAGTCCTCCTTAAGAAGTTTGCTTATTAAGTTTTCAGCTGCAAGCCAAGATGCGGCCTGGGTGGTGAGGATTCCTACAGGGATATTAGTCCATCAAATGTAACAACTGAATAATCAAGCGGCAGCAGATCCCCATTTCAGAGCGAGGATGCACTAAGCTGGAGCCAGTGTTCCAGTGAGATGAAAGAGAGATTAGTTTTAAAACTAATACTTGACAACAGACTCTATTTATGTACGCTTTCCTTTCCCCAGTTCCTCTGTTAAAGTGGTAAGTTCCCAGAGCTCTCCCTTCATGTATGCAAAGGCCCCCAGCAATAATACGACAGCATAGAGAAGTGGGAGGCTGTGTGATCTAATTAGGCAGAGCACTATCCAGGCTCTCTTCTTAGCTTTGCTACGGTCCTTCTCTGTGACCATGGGCACATCACTTTCCCTCTCTGCGGCTCAGTTTCACCTCATGTTCTTCATCAATGGGGACGGCTATACCGTACATTTTCATCATAACATAGCCAGCCCTGCCCCTGAGAGATCTAGTAGCACTTTTCTGTAAGGCCAGGAGCATCACAGGCTCCCTTTACACAAGGGTTGGGGAAACTGAGGCCCCAAGCTGTTAAAATCAGCATACTCCAACCTCAGGTCTCTAAAATTAGCTGTCTCAATCCGTATCTGAGCATGCAAATAAAGGGTGTGAGATTTTCAAAGCGGAGAGCTGAAGTGACTCAAGCAGAAAGATTACGGCAGGAGTCTGAGTTGGAGCCCAGCATTCCCAAATCCCATTCCATGGCTGTAACCACACATCCCGCGATGACTCTGCAGGAGGGGAGAGGAGGAGAGGGACACAGTCAGGGTCCAGAGCCTCAAATGCACCTAAAATAGATGGACACTAGGTGCTTAGATCACTTGGAGCCTGGGGCCCTAGTTTCTCTCCCCTCCCCCACAAAAAAGATCCAAATGTGGTGTTCTCACTTTGGGGCTCTTATTTCAGATTAAGGAAAGCAACAAAAGAATAGTGGATGGGTGCCCACTCCCTGCATGCTTACACGGGTGTTGCGAGCAGCAAGTCCCTTGAAAGCCCCTGGGTCAGAGGGAGGGGAACCAGAGCCAAAGCTTGCAGGTGCGAGAATGCCTTGGGACGTCCTCAGTAACCGCCTGGAACAGAAATGCACTGCCCAAGACAGCTACCTCCTGAAAAGGGGCTTCCTTCCCTCTCAGTTTCATACCCTACTCAAGGCGTAGAGGGGTTAATGCCCAGGAACCAGGCTGGGGGCTGCTTGGCTTCTCTGTCCCTTCCTGGGCACCTGGAGAAGTGGCTAATGCTTTCTGTGTTGCCCAGCTCCAAGCACTCAACTCCCCTCTCCTGGGCCAGCCACGGACTGGTACCAGCACTAGCAGATACTGCACTGTCCCAGACTGTGGCTGGGGGTTTGGACAGCATTGTGGATTGCACTGAAGAACACCTGCCCACCCCCTGGGGTTTTGATGGATGTGAGGTAAGGGGGGAGATGTCCTCCTGCCTACTGCTGTCCTCTCATGATTGCAATGGGATTTCCCACCCCATCCTATTGAACCAAAGCAGCTTTCAGACCCTGAGTGACCCAAGTCCGCCTGCGAGTGAGGAAGTGATCCCCATTCACTAGGCATAGGCCCAGGAGCCCTTGCAAACACATAGGATATGTCTACACTTGTAAATTTAGGTCGACTTTAGCTAAGTTGATTTAGTGTGTCTACACCTAAATTTAAAGTCGACTTAGGGGGGAACTTACAATGTCGACCTAGAGCGTCCACACTGGATGCCTAGGTCGACTTCTAGGGGCTTAGGGGGACCTAGGGCAGGTCCACGGTGGTGGTGGGGGGCACCCCTTGCCCAGTGCTAGGGGGCTCAGCCTTTGCCCCATTGTACATGGGTACAATGGGCCAAAGGGGGACAGGGACCCTGGCAGGGCATAGTGGCAGGGATCTGCCCTGCCCTGTGGGGGGGCATGCCAGGCTCCCCCTGTGCCCCCCCCAGCAGGGAGGGCAGTGGGGGAGTCCTGGAGTAGCCCTAAATCGACTTAGGGCTACCCCACATCTACACTGACTTAAGTCTACTTAGAAAAGTCGACTTAAGCCTTAGGTCAAATTAAAATGAGGTTTTATAAAGTCAACTTAATTTTCATTGTCGACTTTATTTTCCTTAAGGCGACTTAAGCAACTTGCTTAAGTCGACTTAAGGAAACTGTAGTGTAGGCGCAGGGTAAATTAAGTCGACTTACTTAATTTACAAGTGTAGACGCAGCCATAGGGATCCACTCAGGCACTGGAATGATGGCATCACCTGTTGCATTCCAGGGAGAAGCCTTTGGGGTTTTCTGTGGGCAGGGAGATCATTCATTTAGTGTTTAGTTTTCTGTAGAACCTCAGTTATCAAAGGTGCAGCTGCCTGCCCTGCAGATGGCTTGTGTTTATTCTCTCAGCCACATGAATGCGCTTTTGTGTTCATGGTGTGGCCTTTGTGAAACTTTCGGAAAGGTAAACACAGCGCTGCTGCCAGCCCTAGCTGTGCCGGAGCGGACAAGGATCAGCAGTCAGCAGAGGATACCCAAGAATGTGTGGCTGTATGCTTGCATGACTGTGCGCACAGGGGCGTGCAATCTGTGGGAAGGGGGTGACTGGCTGGATGAATGTGTGTGCACTTTTGTCCAGGCATGTAATTGGTGCATGCACAGGCTTCCATGTGGTGGCCATTAGGCAGGGCATGCGTGTCATAACATGTGTGTGTATGTGTGCAATGTATGAAGACATGTTTGTGTCTAAAATACATGAGTGTTATGTGAGCACCTATGCACCTGGACATGTATGAGCCCAGCCATCTGTGAGGATGCTGTTCTGCCCCATTTCTTACTCTGAGTGCCATGTTTGCCCCTTTGCCCTGCCCTCACCTGTGCTGCATCATTTCCAGAGAACCCCTCCCCATCCAGAACCCCTGCCTCGTCCATTGGTGGGAGTGATGTCTTTGAATGCCATATTAGGCTCCGCTGGGACAGAGGCCTTTGTACTTTGTAAATCCAGCCACTGGTCCACCAGCAAGGAGCTGATTGAGTAGAGTGGTGAGTCTGTGCTGGATTTCCACACCTGTGGGATATCTGCTCAGGGCATGTCATGCTTAATTACGTGTGCTGCAGTCCTCAATCAACCTGGCCGTGGCATAGCGTCTACCACCCTGGGAGATGGATGCACTCAGCTAGAGTGATGGGATTAATTCTCGGTTCTTTAAGGTGCAGAGGCTACTTCAAAGTTTCTCTGGCTTTCATTTACACTCCCTCTCAGATCCTGGGGTGTAAAGCAGAGGCAGGCGCTGTACAAAAGCAGAGCTCCTGGCCAATCTCAAGCGACACCCCCCTTTTTTCCACTCTGATAATTTCCTGGCTGAGGTGAGCATGCCCCCTGTTACAGCCTGGCCACGCTTCCCAACAGCCTGATTTGACTGCAGTGACGCCTGTATTTAATAGGGCGCGATCTACAAATTAATAACCTTATCTCACCTTGCCGGGTGCCGCCTGTCTCACAGAATCTGTGGCCTGGAGGGGGAGACTGCCTTTATCAGACAACGAGCAGGGTGGTGGCGGCTTTCCTCAGCAGGCAGGAGGAAACAATTATCTTTGGCCTCCCCTTCCCTCATCCAGCTACAGATGGCTCCCTGAAAGATTTGGCATTGAACAACCTCCCCCCTTGCATTGTGAATATGATTGGGGGGCATCCAGCACTTCAGATGAGTGCCCCCCTCAAAAACGCAACAGGCCTGTACTTGCTCAGTCATCCTGTGATGGGATGTGCTGCCTGCAAGAGTGGAACTAATTAGGCTGCAATTAGCTAATTAGGCTGCAAACGGGGACACTAGTTAGAATTACCTGAGGAGAGGGAAGGGGAGAAGAAGCCAGATAGGAAGGAGTCCAGGTGAGAGCAGTAAGCTGGTGGTGATAGACTTGAGCTGTTCATTACAGAGCCCTGGACTGGAACCCAGTGTAGCGGGTGGGCCTGGGTGTCTTATGGGCAGTGATCCGGAAGACTGCCTGAGTCACGGTTGGAGTCACTGGGTGTGAGGACAGTCTGATGCCGCTTGAACACAAGAAACTTTGAAAGGCCTCCCAAGAAAGGGAAACCGCTGAGTGACCCGACCTGACAGCTGAGTCATGAGGAGGAAGCTGCAGCTCTGGGCGCAAGAGAGGGATGCAGAGTGAGGAGGCAGAGTGCAGCTGTGGGAAAGGACGTTAGCCTGGCAGAGCGAATCCTCAGAGCCGCCAGAAGGAGGTGCCATCCTGCCGTGAGTAGAGCACCGCAGCTCACACCCATGCAAATGATACGACTGTTGTTTGGCAAGGTCAGATGATATTCTCAACATTACAGTCAAAAGCAAATAATAGCAGTGGGAGGAAGGGAGACTGAAGTATAGATACAAAGGTGATGTGAGGTTTTCAGTTGGGATCCAAAAAGTGGCAGTAACTCGATCAGCTGGGACAGTGTGGGAAGCCTGTTCCAGGCAGCAGGAGGTGTGGAGGGGACTCTTGTGCCAGATGTAGGATGATTATGCACAGGGGACAGGGTGGAAACAGGTGTTTGGTGAGTGGAGGGGAACCAAGAGGCAAGGTGTTGAAAGTTGGTTGGTACCACCGGTCTTGGCATGTGCCAGAGAGCAGAAACATGGAGAGGCTATTGAGAAGCTGCAATGGTCCATGCAAGCAAAGGTGAAGGCTTGGAGGAGGAGTTTTGAGAAATACAATTGTGGCAGTTGGTCCACCAGGGGTGGTTGCCAAGTTTGCAGATATTGTAAGAGGAGGAGTCCTATTTTGTCTGTCTTCGAGCAGCTCTGGGATTCTCCCCAGGTTTTTGGCACGTGCAAATGGCACTATTTTTCTACCAGGCAGAGTAGAAAATTAGATGAAATTTTGCATGCATGCACTGTGTGCTGAGAGTGCACATAGACCAGGGAGGAGGACAGGAATGTTTTTGTTAATTTCTGGTTTCACAGCACCCCAGTTTGCTCACCGAGGCTTCCTGTCCATATCCCGGGGCTGTGGGCTGTGTCCCCTGTTAATGGGCCCTTAGTGTATTAATCAAAGCTCTCATTGGGACATTTCTTTTGGTACCTACCTGGGAGCTGTGCTCTTTTGAATCTCTGGCCCGTGGGGTCCAATTTTCCACCACTTTGAACTGAAAAGAGCTGATTCTCATTTAAACCAAGGCCTCTTTACACAGCCATGACAGTGTAAAGGGGCCTTACTCCCACTTCAAAGCCCTTTTCCCCAGGCAGAATGGTGTAACCCAGCACCAAGCCCTGTGGAGTCACTTAACTCGGCCAGCCCAGTTTTGGAGGCTGTTCGGGTTTAAGGCCAGAAGGGACCAGCTCATGTTGTCTGACCTCCTGTGTGTCACAGGCAGGAGGGTACCACATTTTACCCACATGTCAATGAAACCCAAAACGTTTTAGTCCTGAGGGGGGGTCTCTGTTGTGTGCCCTGGGAAGAGACCAGGAAACACTGAGATGTCACTGGTGCCTGATGAGACCATTGTGTAGGCAGGGAATCGCTGATGTGAGACTTGCCCAGATGGACCATGGTGGCGATAGACACTCAGTTGGCACAGTACAACGACATAGGGTTGGGTCTCAGCGATACATTCCAGGTGCTTTGTACCACTCCAGCAGTACAATGGAGCCATAAAACCAAAGATCACTGGAGCTGAGTCGCCGGCCTCCCCCAAATGGCACCCCTGGGAAGCCTCCAGGTCTTGGCGAATCTGGCCTCAAGGAGCAAGGTGGGTGAGGAACAGGCTGAATTAAAGAACTACAACCTTAGCTGGCTACATCCAGTATGTAGTGCTGTCCATGTGGAAAAAAACGAACACTCCCAAAGGGTCAGAAGAGGAGTGAGGGGCATCCACAGTGCGCATGCCCAGAACCAGAGGTGCAGCAGGCCAGGCTGCAGCCAGCACAGGGCAGAGGAACAAGCCTGGAATGGCCAGACAGTGTCTGTGCGTCTTCAGACCTGGAGGGTGTAAACCACAGGAGAATGTCAATCAACCCATGCCAGTTGACACCAGCTGGGGATCTGGCTTATTGAGTTCCCTGGAGTCTTGCTGAGCAGGGGGATCTGGTCCCTTGTCTTTGGTTCTAATCTGGATTTAAATAAAAGAAATCTAAATTTGCCACCTCTCTCAGTGTGGTCGGTGGCCACTCTCTGGGACAGCATCAGCGGCTTCCAGAGCTAAGTGAGTCTCTACAGCAGTGAGCGAAAGTGCTGGCCTCCATCGGCAGGGCTGTAACCAAATCACCACCTCCGTGTATGGAGTGTGGTGTGGGACGTGTAACACTCCCAATTAGTGGGTCACACACATGCTGGTGGATTTCCTACAAAGGGTCCCAGGAGGATGCACGCCTGCTTCAGGCTCTGGCCGAGATAGGTCAATCCAGGCCATGGGGTGGCAGAGGTTAAAGATCCAGCTGGCATCTCTGCTCCATGGCACTCTCTTTGTGTCCCCTCCTTCCCCTCTTCTTAAGTAATTCCAATGCAGTGATTGATGCGTTCCCTCTGGAGTGTCAGCTCACTCTGATTAGGCCTTAATTAAAATAGGAAATTAATCTGTGAAGGGGTTTTGGTTTACTTTTGCAATTAGTCTTTCTTTACCATCCCACTCGGCACCATTTACCTCTCAAGCACATTGAGTGAGCAGTGCCATGAGCCTGGGCCTGGCAATCACCCCTCTGAGCCAGAGCTCAGAGCACCTCCATCCCCTGAGCTCTATGTGCACAAACCTCCTGCCTTTGATTGTCGCTCCAGCTACAGAATGGCTGTTCCCCACCGCCAGGGAACCAGGGGGGTCTTCTGAAGCTGAAATGGTAGCAGCGGGAGCTCGCCTTGCGCTGGTAGAAATGACTCCACCAACAGTTGGGCAGGGGACGGCGAGGTCGCAGCATATGTTTGGGTGGCTCTGGTGGGTCTTTTTCTCCAGGTTTGCTTTTCCTTCATGGCAGTCAAATTGCGGATGCTTTGGGGATGAGCTCTTCTCTCTCTCTTTTATTAGGCTTTGTCTCCTTTGGGTACTCACCCTGAATCTAGCCATCAGTGGAGCTGCAGTGGGGTAGGCCCCCAGGGCAGATTAATTGAGTGCTGGTTCAGCTGTGCCAAACAATTTCAATGCAAGTTATGGCTTCCCTTTCCAGGATTTGCACCAGTGCAGCTACAATGGTGGCCCACCTTCAATTGCTGAAACTGGAGCCACTCTCTAGCCTTCATGAAGAGCTGAATTCTCCCCTGTGACTGAGCTCCCCTCGGCGCACGCGTGGGGCTCTCAAGGAGCCAGTTATAGCTTTCTTAATATGGGCTGGCCCTGAGGGTAGGTAGAACAATGTAGGGGCACCCGTGAAGGCCACCAGGGCTGAACTGGGAAATTTCCACAGCTAAAAGCCCATGTCTCTACAGCTTGAGCTAGAGAGAGGAACGGTGGCTGGGGCAGCAACAGGCTTGTCCTGTGTGAATCAGGCAAGGAGTGGGGTCACGTAGCACACACTGACCACAGGGTCATGGAGCAACACTGGGGAGGCTGGACTGAGAGCTCTCCCCTCATGCAGCTCCACCAGTGTGACTGACAGAAGCTGTAGTATAGCCAAGGCTCCCATGTGCTCACATGCCTGTGTCACTGCACAGATGGGAAACATTGGTGTCTGGGTTTTGCTGGTCCCCAAAATGTTTTAGTGGCAGCAGAGATGCCAAGGATTGAATGGACCATGGATTCCAAATTCTCCACTAGAGCAGCTGCTTCCATGCCTGGAGCGTGGCCCGGTCAACACTACTACAAAGTTAGGCCGATGTAAATCACCTTCCTTGTGCAAGTGTCCAATTCATCGCCGGCTGATGGAAGCATCTCGTTCAGGCAACATGGCAGAGTCCCTCCCTGAAGGGCGCTGAGCCCTGGCTGACCTACAGAGGTGACTGCAGCGCGAGTGTAAACATAGCGGGACCTACGTTGAACTTAACAGTTCTCCAGCAGCAGTCGTACAATGCCAGACAGTGACTGTGCTAGGCACAGTTGTGAATGCCACTGCCCAGAAGTCATGGAGCCTGGAAGGCACCCTCCTCCCCCTGCTAAAACACCCCATGTATTTTTAAAAGCATGCGTTTGGCCCTCCCTTGTGTGCATCTGCCCAACCAATCGTGCTGGCTGTCCCTATCAGCAGGGGCAACTGGTTCAGTCCTCTGCCTTCGAGGCAGGATTAACTATTATGTAAACCTGACTAGTATGTTCTTAGGCAGTCGGAGCAGGGGCCTGACCTGGGTGCTGGCAGGCAAGGTTCTGGATCCTTTCTCCTGGCTATCAGCTTGGGAGCCAGAGTGGGGAGAGTCCTTGCGGGAAAGCAATATTCTGGAGCTGGGTCCCAGCAATGGCTGAACTCCACAAAGGAGGAATTTTCCTGTACTCTTTGCTCAAGGTAAGTTGCCTTTTCTGATGATAAACGGGGGCCCTTGAGGATGAGCCCTTGCTAACTTGCTCTGCCTTTCTGTCTTGGTTGAGATATTCCCCACCCCCAGCTTGTTGGTGCATGGGGAATCCAAGAACCTTTAGTTAATTCCAGCCTTTCCTTCTTGTCGCTCCCCCTACACCTCTCCCCAGGCCCACAAGCCTCTGTCAGATGAGTGGAGGACTTGACTGTTATAGAAATCTATGTTCTAAGCACCTGATCTGTGGCTAAACCACACCAGACCCCCAGGAGAGCATAACACAGTGGGATACCAGTTGCACGTCCACCTGATGTGAGCTCTGCTGCGTGGTGGTGGATTTGCACGGCATGTACAGTCAGCACAGCTTTCTCTGGTGACGGGACCAATTCACCACTTCCCTGGCTCTTGTGCAGTCATTTACGCTAGTGCAAAGCAGGTGTCAGATGCATTTTCAAGTGGTAGCACCTTATACCCACTTTGCACTCCCTTGTCCTGATGCCAGTGGTTCCATAAAGTTCAGGGCAATGAGGAACGAGGCCTGGCCTACACCTAAAACGTAGGTCAACCCCGCTTTATCACTCAGAGTTGTGCAAAATTCCTCTGTCAGCCTAGCTACCACCTCTCAAGGGGGTAGATTTAGTACCCCAGTAGAAAAACCTTCGGTCACTGCAGCAAGTATCTACACTACAGTATCAGTGTAGTACTTCCAGTGTAGCTTCAGGTTCTTCTCCAGGGCAATGTAGATCACAATGTGCATGACAGGAGTGGGTGAGAGCTGAGGATAAACCATTCCCTGTTGAGGGGATCCAGCTGTGCATCAGGTAAGCCAGAGCCTGACCAGCCTTTGGAAACATTTCAAAGCCCTCCCATTGTAGGCTCACAGTTCCAATGCTCCACCTTTACCCAACACCCCACCCTTAGCAGAGTTCTGGCCCCAAAAAGGAGGTTGTTCCAGAGATGCTGTGAAAATCTCTGGGGACTTTTGTTCTTGCTATTGATTTTGCATGGAAGTTGCCCAGCTACTTCGGTAATGGGAGGCAAGATAAAACCCCAAGGCAGACAGACAGACGTGCACAGGGGATAGCAAAGGAGAAGGTAGCAGGATGGGTGTTCTGAGTGCTAGGGGTGACAGACGGGCCATTTGCAGGTGAGGGGATCCAGCCATGGAACAATCATCCAGCAGAGATCAGGTGCAGCATCAGGTCACACTATTTACCGTTTGTATTTTGCAACCTCTACTGACAGTTTGCTGACCTCTGCCTTGCCTGGGGAAACAGACAGCGCAATGTGGCTCTCACCCCACATCTGTCATGGGGGATGATCTCAAATGCCATCCGTGTGGTCCCGTGGCAGCTCACGTGCGCAGTGTGCTGAGCTCCCCACTTTATCATCGCATCTGAAAAGCCCAGGGTGAGCAGACCCAGCCCTGTGAGAGCTGGCAGCACTTGATCACTGTGGACAGCGCTGGGACATTTCTTTGCTCAGCTGGGGAGCTCCGATGCCCAGGGAGGGGCAGTTTGCATCAAACACCGTGGATCTAAGTGCTGTTATACTGCCACATATAGGGAATCCTCCTGTCAGTGCCCCACTGGCATTTTCCATGCCACCTTTTCTGCTTGTGTAACCTTCGGGTGGGCTAAAATTAATTCAATTGCCCCTCTCCAGTGCCTCACAGAAATAAACCCCAATTCCTGGTTCAGCTTCTCTCCTTGAAACAGAACACACGACTGCTTCTCACTCAGCTCCTGCCTGCTGCTCTGTCTCATGTGGTCTGACCACACCGGCAGGGAACCCTGTTGAGCATGCTCAAATGCTACACTCCCTGTTTCCAGAAATTTCTGGGTCTGGGCAGCTAATCTGCCCAGCAACAGTAACCCACCCTTAAGAGGTCTCTTAAAGAGACAGCCTGTTTTAGGCATATGGGTTACCACACTTGCACCTGCCCCAGAGATGTAGAGCGCAGTGAGCAAATGCAGCCCTGTGCTAGTTGTAGAGTTTGGGCAGTGTTTGCACACTGTGCCGTCATTGCTCTACCTCCCCCAGTTGCAGAGAACTGTCAGGGTGCAAGACCCTTCTAGCCAGGGATCTCCTGCCTCCTCCTGCCCGGCTTGAAATACCCCCAGCATGACCTCTGTGCTGGGCGTACTACTGCAGGAGCTGAGCCTTTACCTCATGGTCCCTTCAGATAGTCCAAGGGGCCCGTGGAAGAACTCAATCTAGTCCACGTTACATTTGAGTCACACTTCCCCCACTCCTGGATGGCTGTTGGGTGCTAGTGTGCCAAAGCCTATGTTTACACTTACAAAAGCTAGTTTGAATTCGTTAATTCGAACTAACCGATTCAAACTAATTTTACCTAGTTCAAATTTAATTCGAACTAGCATGGCCCCACTAGAATGCTAGTTCGAACTAGCCATGGCCATGCAGGGCACTTGCTTAGTTCGAATTAGTCAGTTGCAGGAAGGTCAATCTGCCAATTAGTTTGAACTAAGCAGTTAGTTCGAACTAATATGGCCACATTGACTTAATTTGAACTAACTATTTCGAATTAAGGGTTAGTTCGACCTAAGCAATCAAATTTATTAGTTTGAATTAAGGAAGCCCTTAATTCGAACTACTGAAAGCCTAGTGTGGCCAAAGCTTAAATTAGCTCGAATTAAGCTTCCTTAATTCGAACTAACTTGCAAGTGTAGACATAGCCAAAGTGCCCAGCGCATCCTCCCTCCAGCTGCCTCATGTCACCCTTTGAGCTCAGCAGAGTTTCTGCAGGGAGGAACTTGGCCCAATGGTGAACATGTGATGGACTGTCTCTCTGGGAAGCTATTAATTCCCCCAACTGTTTCTCCTCTTGTGGGGGGTGAGAGGTTTCCTGTCACGTCAGAAATGCAGAAAGAAGTAAACGTGTGGACAGAGAATATGTGTTTGTTCAGGGGTTGTACAACACCCAGCACAAGGGGGGCCTGGCCCAAGGCTGGGGGCTGCAGTGCAAATAAAATAGTACAAAGTCATGTACTGTAGCTCCCAGAAGCACAGCAGGAAAATGACTCGATGGGTCAATTCTGCTCCTGTCCATGGACCCTTTTAAATCCATGGCGCTGACAGAATAAAGCCCGTAGCCCATTATCTACACCCAAACAACCCTTAACCTTCCTTCTTCAGTAAACTCTGCCCCTTGCCTTTCCTTCCCTCATGCCCCACAGAGGACAGCTTGCATGTGTGACCTTAATGATCCCTGATTGATCCCAGGGACCAGGGCCTAGATCCCTGCCCGGCATGAGCCAACGTAGTGCCCTTGACTTCAGCACAGCGATGCAGATTCACGCTAGCTGCAAATTGGGCCGAAGATGGAGAAGAATCCTAAAGGGAACATCCCCACTTCCAAAGACTGGGGTGCGGTGAACCAATCAACTCAAGGGATGCTGCAGCTCATGAGGAAACAGAACCCTGATAGAGTTCAGTCAGAACTCAGAACCTTGACCAGAGTTTCCACCGGGTCCTGGCAGGTTGTATTTATGGCCACGGACTGACTGAATCCGTTTATTTTCCTGTTTGTGTCAGTCACCCACTCCTTGCAGCTCTTGAAGTCAGACCTTGCGACACCTCACCAGCAAAGCAGAGGGGCCTGGTCAACGTTGGGAAAAGAGCTCTGGGCAAGCCACTTCATCGTTGCACTGTACTTCTGTCTTCCCTACCTGCTTGAGATCATAAGGGCTTGGGGATGGGACCGTCTCTGACTATGGATCTGTCACCATTGCAATCGGGAGGTGTGACTGCAACACCTGGAGCTGGATCTAACTAGAATAACAAGAGCTGCGGGCATGGGACAGACTCAAACAGCTGCTGCCTGTGACGTGCAATCACACCTCTGATTGCAATGTGGACGTACTCTATGTGGTTGTAAAGAACCTAACGCAGTGAGGCCCTGATCACAGCTGTGACCCTTAGGTGCTCTCTTTCTCTCAGGCCTGGCTATTCCACATCGAACACAGGACCTTGGCCATTGCCTTCCATCTTTTCCACCCTCCCGCTGCAATATCAACTTCCTCCTGTGTCATTTTTGGAGGATTCATTTCTGCTTCTGCTGTGCATTTCCATGCTACCTTGTTGCCTCTTGCCCTGAGGGTTCCAGTCCACTTCCTGTCTTTCTATTCAGCTCTGTCTGCTGTGTGTATCCTAGTCATCTCCATTTTCAGGCTGGACTTTCCTGTCCTATTGGTGCTTTAGGTGTTAGTGTAACAATAAGTCATAACAATTAAGAGAAGCCCCAGGCTGCTGCAAGAAGAAGGGTGTGTGGCTCAGTAGGTTGCATGCTTTTTTGTGAGCCATCCCTGACCCCCGCCAGTGAGTGGTGACATTCTGCTAGAGTTGTCATCTGTTCTCCTTATTCCAACAGAGTTCCTTGTTCTGTGTTAGAAGATCGTAACTTTCCACTGGCACCTGGCTACAGGTGAAAGAGCCTCACAAAGGAATTGCTTCACTTGCCAATGAAATGCAGCCAGCTCAGGGAGGAAAGCTGCTTAACAGTGCACGGCAATTACTCCACACTGTTGCCCAGGACAGGAGGTAGGAGGATACAATGGGCAACGGTTGTAAATCAAACTTGTAATGTTGAGTTACACCAGTGGAGGATCTGGCCCATTACACCCAGTTAAAATCCCAGGGGAATTTAAGGAGGCAGAATATAATTATTCAACTTGGAAATTATTAAGCACCAGCACTGGTGGACGTTTGTTGTGAACAGTGTACAGCCCAAGGTCTATAAACCACTTCAGTTGCACTTAAATCTAAGATGATTTCCATGGTGTACAGGTGTTCGGGTAGCCATGTGCAAGGGGGTGAATACCACGCTCAATCCCTTTCTGGGTCACTGAAGATCTTTTCAGATCCATCCCCACCTCCTCTTCAGTCAGGCTTCCTGCTAGATATTTTAAAAAAACGTGCCCATCTTCATACTTGTAGCCCTCCTACTCCTGGCTGTGTGAGCGATGGAGCCCCTGTTCTGGAGGAAGTCCAGTTCTCATCTCTCTGCTCATTAACTACACGCCAGCAGCATTTCTGCTTCACCTGGAGTTGGGATCCAAGGATTTGTCTTCCTGTTGCTTAAGCCCGACAAGGGCTTTGCCCACCAGTGTCTCAAAGGCATCAATAGTGCATGGAGATTTCCTTCACCGCTCTCACTTGTGCGGCAGGTAATGGGGTAGGAATGAATGAGGCATGGTTGTTTTTACAGGAAGACTAGTGCAAGACAGGACTAGGGGGATGGAATTTGCTTCTTTTCTGTCTGGGTGGCGAGGTCGCTTTTACAGAGATTCCGAACACAGCTTTGTTGTTCATGGGCGCCCATATCCAGCCAATGCATGCAGCCGCCCATTTCAAGGCCTCCTGATGCTGCCAGAATGATGCAGAGGGGCCTTGGTGTAAGTGAGAATCAAGCCCCCCAGCCTTTTAAAGGGACTCATTGAGTATGGCTACACTTGAAAAGCTAAGTCAACCTTAGTAAGCCGACTTAGAGAGTCTACACTAGAAACTTAAGTCGACTGCCTGCGTCCACACTGGCAGGTGCTAGGTTGACAGAGAGCCACGGCTCAGGGGAGCCATGGCTGGGAAAAAGGGAGCTGTGGCTCTCCTGCAGAAGGGAGCCGCGTCTCTCCCCCAAGCTGCAGCTCCCTTCTCCAGGGTAGCCACGGCTCCCTTCTCTCAGGGAGCTGCGGCTCCCTTCTCCCCAGCCCATCCCCCAGTCTGGAGGCCAATTAGGTCGACCTAGAGCATTAGGTCAACTTAGGGCATCTACACTGCCTTTAAGTTGACTTAATAAAGAGAGGGAGTTATTTATTAAGTCAATTTAAGGAAGCGCTTAAATCGACTTAATGAAAGCCTGGTGTCGATGTGGTGTTCTGTAGGTCAATTTAAGCAATCTTAAGTCAACCTAAGTTCAAGTGTAGACATACCCATTGGGTCATACATGGTAGTAGGCAACATGGATTCATTTCCCAGGAAGCCCTGATGGTGGAATTGAAAATCCTCGTCTGAGTTAATGCACGACGCCAGACTAGATGACTATAATGGCCCCTGGCATCAGGGCCGTCTCTTGGGGGGAGTGGGGCCCTGGGCCAATTGGCCTAGGCGGGGCCCCACGCCCCCATGCTGCAGGGGAGCATGGCGGGCCCACCGGCCCTGGAGGCCAAGGCCGCCAGCGGGGGAAGCAGGAGTTGGCCCCGGCCCAGGAGGCCAAGGCCACCGGCGGGGGGAGCTGGCTCCGGGCTGGGAGGCTGAGGCTGCCAGTGGGGGGAGCGGAAGCCGGCTCTGGACCCGGCCCTGGAGGCCGAGGCTGCCAGCGGAGGGAGCAGGAGCCAGCCCTGGCCCAGGAGGCCAAGGCTACCGGCCGCGGCAGCTGGCTCTGGCCCCAGCCCTGCAGGCCGAGGCCGCAGGTGGGGGGGAGCCGGCTCGGGCTGAGAGGCCAAGGCTGCCGGTGCGGGGAGCCGGCTCCAGGCTGGGAGGCCGAGGCTGCCGGTGCGGGGAGCCGGCTCCAGGCTGGGAGGCCGAGGCTACCGGCGGGGGGAGCAGAAGCCAGCTCTGGCCCCGGCCCAGGAGACCGAGGCTGCCGGTGGGGGGAGCCGTCCGCATGCAGCTGTGTGGGGCAGGCTGGCCCAGAGGCCGGGCCCCACACACATGCTCCGCCCCTTGGCCTGCCTGCTCCACCCTGGGGGCGGGGAGAGCTGGCCCTGGGGCCGGGCATAGCACTTCCGGCTCATTGAAGGAGGAAGCGCAGAAGGAAGCGCAGCCATGGGGAGTGGGGGGGCTGTGGCGCACGGGCCCCGCATTGACCCGCTGGGTGCAGGACAGCACGGGGCTCATGTAACTGCGGGGCCTGGGGCAATCACCCCATTCGCTTCCCCCAGGGATGGCCCTGCCTGTCATTAACCCCCATCACTCTGGATACAGAAAGGTTTGCTCCCCTACTTTTGTGCCTGAAATATCTATCTAGGGTAGGTCTACACTTGCATCTTTGGTTGACTTAACGACGCTTAAGTTGACCTACAGAACGCCGCATCCACTCTGGGCGCTTATTAAGTCGATTTAAGCTCTTACTCAAGTCAACTTAATACCTTCCCCTCTTTAGGTTGACTTAAGGCTTAAGTTGACCTTATTAAGTCAACTTAAAGCCAGTGTGGATGGCTATGTCTACACTACAGGCTCCGTTAAGCCGATTTAACAAGATCGAGTTTAAGACGACTTTAGGTCGACCTTGTTAAGTTGACTTAACAGAGTTGACTCAGCTTAACAAGTGTAGACATACCCCATGAGAGTGTAGCCAACTGGGCAGCCACGTCCCAAACACTTTTCACACGCAGATGCCTGATTTCCATGCCCAGCCACAGTAAAGGGGTTTCCTGGTGCCAACAGACCAGAGTCCCCAATGTCAGGATATTAACATGGCCTCTGCTCACCCAGCACCATTCACCTATAACAGCTGCAGGGAAATGGCTGACTCTCGGACCCAGCTGGGAAACCGAATTACCAAAAGCACAAGATGGTTTTGTTTTTTGTGGATCCGTTTGGGTCAAACTCAGGCCCTTGATCCACTGCTGTTCCTGTCCCTCCCTCTCTCTCTGCTGCCAGAAGCAAACCCAGTGGCAGCTCTGCTGTAAGCTGCTGGCAACAGTTGTTTACCACAGAAACAAGACCTTTAAAACCTGTCATTTCACAGCACAATGGACAGTTTGCTGGAGCGTTAACCCAAAAACGAGCCCATCTTTCATCATAAAGGCGGATTACGTGAATCCTCGCTTGACGAGGGGAGCAGGCCTGTTCTTAATCACTCCCAGCCTGTTCTAGGCGCAGCGTTTATTATCCAGATCCAGTTACCACGGCGTGCCAAACCAAGCGTGGATATCCAAGCGGAGAGACAGATGCCACCCCACCCCCACCGTTCTAGTGCAGCCAACTGCTATCCTGCCGCCCCTCGGAGTTGAGCACCCGGCAATGAAAGCAGATTAGACAAGGAGCTGCCCGCTTCGTGTAAACCTCAAATAAACACTGAATCTCTACACTGATAACAAATTAAACCCCTCATCTGGGTCTCAGTTGCCTCTCTGTACCGGTGCCTATGATGGTGCTTTGCTTCTCCACTCACCAGTGGGACAGGGAAACACCAAACCATGTCACGCTCATTGGTAATGCAAAAACAAGTGAAACACTGATTTGCTGAAATGGACTTGGCACAGATGTGTAGCCTATGCACTCACAGGCATGTGCAACATAGCTATGCCAGCACAGAAGGGTTATCTGCCTCCCCCTAGGAGCATCCTCTCTCTTAGGCCCTGTTGCTGAGGATACAGAGGAACCATTATGGCAGCTCTGTGCCATGTCAGGGTACACTGGGGGAGCTCTCTGAGAGCAGCAGTGTGATCTAGCGGCCAAGGCACTAGCTGGGGACTCAGAAGACCTGGGCTCATTCCCAGATCTGACCTTCTGTGTGACCTTGCGTAAATCACTTTGCCCATTTCCCTCCCTTCCCATGCGCGCTTTGTCTATTTAGACTGTAAGTTCTTCAAGGCAGGGACTGCTACTCCCTTTGTGTACGTCTACACTGGAGGCTCTGTTAAGTCAACTTAGAGAGTCCACACTGAAAACTCCAGTCGACTGCCAGTGTCCACACTGGCAGGTGGTAGGTCAATGGAGGAGTGGTGCATTATGGGTAGCTGTCCCATATTGCACCGGGGCTTGGAGGCCAATTAGGTCAACTTAAGAGCACTCCCCATCTACCTTGGCTTAAGTTGACTTAATAAGGTTGACTAAAGCGTTAAGTTGACCATAAGAGGCGGTGTTATTAAGTCGACTTAATAAAAGCCCAATGTGGACACAGGAGTCTGTAGGTCGACTTAACCTTCCTTAAGTTGATCTAAGGTGTCAGTGTAGACGTACCCTATGTGTTTGTACAGCTCCTAGCACAATAGGAGCTGATCTGGTATGGGGCCCTGGGTGCTACCGTAATACAAGTAACAGTAATAAATAACAAGTAATGGTAAAGCTGGTCCAGGGCTGCTTGGTGCCACTGGAGTGGTGTAAGGCAGCCAGACTGAGGCTGACAATAGTGCCCGCAGGGTATCAGGTACACCAGCGTGTGCTTCCTTCAACTCACCTTCGGCCACTGATGGTTCAGCCTGGCATTGCTCTAGTGGATAGGGCCAAATCCTGTGCTGATTTTACCCAGGCAGTCCCAGGTCACACAGCTTGTCAGTAGGTACAGAATTTAGGCCCTGGGAGATCTGCTGCTGAGTGAAATGAGAACAGGAGCAGGGCCTGGCCTCACATGCTGCTGTGAAGGTGGTGGGCTAACTGCAGGCCAGCTGTGTGGACCTTTCTAGGGGTAGGAGTTCAATTAGGTTTGGTTAAAAAATCGTGGGCCAAATTCATCCTTGGTGTAACACCAGTAAAAGCAGTAGGGTTGGCTTGGACCTGAGGGTTTGGTTTTAGGCTGGTCATTTGGGGCTTTGTTTTTCCTTTTGATGCAAAAATGCACCTGGACCTGCACATAAGTGTGCACACACAAATGCAGGCATAAGTGTACCCACAAGTGTGCACGAATACATACAGTATGCACAATGCACACGTGCATGGACTTGTACAGAACACACACACACACACACACACACACACACAGCCTCATTCACAAGCACACAAAATGCATATGCTAACATTAGGCAGACTCCCATATCTATACCACCAGACACTCCATAGACACAAACATAGGCACATGATGCACACTCATATATAATGCACACAAATGTACCTGCATATCGACACACATACCCACAACTCTGGCCCTAAATTTTCTCTCTCTCACACACACACAAACACACACTGCACCCAAAAACTAAGCTACGAGCCCTTGTTTCTTTCCCCTTCTCCCTAGGAGCTGCCAAGATGGTGATCAGATTTCCATACCAACCCCCAAATTAATTTAGAAATGGATTAATTTAATTTGGCTCTTTAAAAAAAAAATTACATGCAACAACAAGCTGCGAAAGACTTAGAGACCAAAATCTGCATGAGCCATTGATGGAGAAAATAGCAGAAAGCTGCACACCCGCAACAGACTGGCGGCACATTCCCAGCATGCATCACAAGAAGCGATGCCGCCTCCCTGGGCTAAAAAGGAGACTTTAGTGGAGCAAATTAAAAAGAGGGTATGTGACAGATAGGGCAATAGCCTGGACAGACCTTCCTCAATTAAGTTTGTGTTTTAGGAGTTCGCTGTATTAAAAATGGAAATCTGTAGGTGCACTTGAAGGGTGGTACCAGGCGCCTGGTGGACCACAGTCCTCTAACAATTAAGAAGAGTGGGGGATGGTAGGTGAATGTACTCAGGTTGTCACACACACTTCTGAATGCTCCCACCCTTTGGAAAGATGCTCACTTTCACTGGGTCAGACAGGATGCTCCAGGACCCACCGAAATGGTTTTTGGTTTAACAGCCTAATTTAAAAGTGACTTGGCCTGCCAACAGACCAGACAGCTGCTCCGCAGTGGGCCCCTGTAGAGATAACAGAAGATTATGGAACGGCAATGGCTGAGTAGATGGGGGAAGTTGTATTTTAGCCCTGACATTTAACCCTGCATGTGTATGACGATTTCAAGATACTGCCTGACTGATGTAAGGCTGGTACTGTCAGCCTTGAAATATGTCTTCCCTCCTTATCAATGGGGATTGGAACATCTTTCCTCCCTCACTGGCGGGAACTGAGGTTGTTATTCTTTCTTGCAGAAAAACAAGATAATAATTCTAATGACCCTGGGGTCATGCTAATGTAGTAAGTAGGTGGGAAAAAAGTTAGTTGTATGTGTTAGTGTGTAAAAAAGTGTATATAAGCTGATCCTCAAACCCCTCCTCTTTGGAACTTCATCGATGGGACAGCTGCTGTGCTGATCGCCTCGGATCATCGCTCTCTAAGCTTCTCACCTGCAGTCGCCTTGCTTGGGGTTCCCGTCTGCAGAAGGGGCGTAAGCATTGATTTCTCTCCTATTCCCTCCCCCACCCCCACCCCGCCTGCTTGTACCCTATTAAAAGTGATTTGCTGTTACTCTTTACATTGCCTCCTTGGTGCTGTGTCTACTGAATCCAAAAGAACCTACAGAGCCTGAGCTATTGGTTGTAGCCAGAGTTCCACTACAGCCTCATCCTCAGGGAAGGGTGGGAAATTCTTGGGCTCACTGAAGCCCCAGAAGACTTGGGTTCCTATTCTGAGCTGAAGCTGTGATGAACTTGTGGCCATAGGAAGAACCCCTGGGTGGGGTCTGAAGAACTAAACAATAGTCAGAGCCCATCTTGGAACTGGGGGAGGGATGATCTCTGATCAGCATTTTTAGCATAAGGGCAGGTGCTTTTATGGTTTTTAATAGGTTTTCTCTGTAGTACTTATGCCTTAAGAATAAAGGGTCTTGCTTGAGAAGAGCTGGTTGGTAACTTAAATCAGGGAGCAACTACCCTGTATTGGAGGAAAGATGCAAAGGAGACAGCTTAGGCACTATATCTTTGGCTTGTGAATCACACAGTGAAGACAGGGACTATGCATACTGGAAATATCCCAGTCCAGAGGGAGGTCTCCACTCAAGAGAGATGTTGGCTAAGGAGCCGGGAGCCAAGAGTGGGTGCCCTTGCTGGACATAGAATGGCGGGGGAGGATGGGGGGCGGTGTAGTTTTCCTTACCTGTGACACAAGGCTTGGTTAACCCTCAAGCAGCAGCAAAGTGTCTCTCAAATGTGGAAGGCCATATGC
The DNA here is from genome assembly GCA_007922175.1 of Pelusios castaneus. NCBI lineage: Eukaryota > Metazoa > Chordata > Testudines > Pelomedusidae > Pelusios > Pelusios castaneus. Next base: position 11,580,963 of record ML685803.1, read on the forward strand.
TGGTTTCCCCAGTGTTGATCCAAAGGACAAAGGTGCCTTCAGTTCTAGGGATGAGTGAAATTCTCAACTCTCCTCCTGGCTCAGTGGATGTAATGGCCCCTCCAAGCTTATCATTATCCCATCACCTCCTGCACGTGGCCTCTTGAATGAGGCCTCACCTCCATAGCATCTGAGCACCAGACAATTGCAAACATATTTATTCGCAGACCACCCCTGTGTGATAGGGAAGCACTGTATCCCCACAGACGAAGACAGAGAAAGACAAAGTCAGGACGGAACAGGAAACTGTATCCAACTGTCTTGCATCTGCAGCTGGTACCCTAACCACTTCCTTCTTCTTCTGTCCCCCTTCAGCCTTCTCAAGCATGCAGCCATGGCTGCTCTGCACAGCCCTCATGGAGGCATTCTCTTCTTCACACTGGCTGCAGGGAGAAGGCCTCCAGCAGCATCTGGTACAGTACCTCAAAAAATCCCCCACTCACTCATGCCTTGTATCTGTACATGCTGCAGCTCTAAAGTCAGAATGGTGGCACTTTACACCGGCGTAACTGAGTAGGCAGGGGAGAGCCAGGCCCAAGAATTTATAAATATATGCAGAAGTTCAAAGAGCTATGTATAAAATTCCTCACACAGGGTGCATCTACACTGGCAACTTAGGTCAACTTGAGGAGTCTTAAGTCGACCTAAACAAAGCTGCGTCCACACTGGGCTTTTATTAAGTTGACTTAAGTATTTCCTTAAGTCAACTTAAGGAAAGGTTAAGTTGACTTAATAATATCTCGTTTTAGGTCGACTTAAGCCTTAAATCAACTCCTTAAGTCAACTTAAAGCCAGTGTGGACGGGGATTAGCGCCCAAGTTGACCTTATTACGTCCACTTAATAAGGTCTACAAAGGGCTATGTCTACACTAGAAAAGTTAAGTCAACTTTGTTAAGTCGACTTAATAAGGTCAACTTTTAAGTTGACTAAACAAAGTCGACTTATCTTTTCTAGTGTAGACATAGCCACAGTGCACAAATGATTGCAGACGGTTTCTCAACATTTGCTTTTTCCCCACCGCACTCAATAGCAAAGCACAGTGACCCAGATCTGGATCTCACTGACACAGGTGTAAATCTGGAGAAGGTTTGTGATTCCCTTAGGGTGACCCCAGAGTCACACCGCTGCAACTGAGAGCAGAACGTGGTCAAATACAAAACCACTGTCTGCAGCTGCTGTAAATCAGTGTAGCTTCACTGAAGGCAATCACGAATGCTGATTTATGACAGCTGAGAATCTGACTCATTGCATGTAACTTAGAACAGGTTAATTGCACACTGCTTATGAGCTGCTTCAGTAATAGGTCCAGTACTCAGCAATCACTCATGCAAAATTGATTAAACAGGTTGAAAAAATGATGACATCCGTAATTTATAATGTTGCCCCATTGTGAGAAGTTTGTAAAGAGACCGGTTTGGATCTCACCACAGGTTAGATCTGGAATAGCTCCACTGGTGACAGTGTTGTTACTTTAACAACACATTGGGGTAGCTGAAATCAGAAACCGGCCAAGTGATTATTGTTTGGCATGAGCTGGTTGGCACTAAGAACTACAGAGCCTCCTGGGATGCTGGGAGCTGTAGATTCTCTACTGCAGCTTCTTCATGGTCTTCTCATCTTTCACTCTATCTGTGAGATCTCTCTAGAAAGACTATAATTCCCAGCATACCCTGAGGATTTGCAATTCTTGGTTCTCATCGGGGAGCAGTGGCATTGTATACAGCTTGACTGGTGAGATGCAATTTCAATTTAGCCTTCCAGGATACCTCCAAGACATTGGTTCTTAACCCGCGAACCGGTTGTGGTCCAATCAGCACACAGCTGCAGCCCATGTGACATCCTCAGGGCCATACACGTGGCATACAGATTGTGTGGATGAGGCTCACATAACAGAGCTGCATATGCAGCCCGCAGTGGTAAATAAGATAAGAATCACTTGTTGCACATTAAGCATCTCATCTACTCACTGAACTCATTGTCTTCCGCTAATGCCATTGGACAAGTAAAAGCAGATTTCTGTGTATTTCCTCTTGTTGTTTATACTTTCAAAACTTGCAACATACAGAGCTAGCTGGGGAAAGAATAAAACACAAAATTTCAAAATCTCTGACAATTCTCCCCCCACTCCAACCTCTGGTGCTGTGCTGTTGTTGTTTGGTTTGTTTTTGGTGTGGGGGAGTAAGAGAAGTTGTTTGTTATCAATTTTTAAAATGGAAATCTGAAACCTTCTCCCATCTCTGTAATTGGTCAATGACTGGGAAGTGTCACAAAAATGTAACTGAAACATGAAACATTTTCACCCAGATTATTGAGATGATACAGCCATTTATTTTGCTTTCTGATTAGGCTGAAGTAGATGCAATATTAATTGCATGGATTTTTCTGTGTAACAGGTGCAATAGTAGACTATATAAAAATGGATTGAATTTTACAATGTATGATGCAAATCATCATCTCTGTTGAAGGCAACAGAGCTGTGTTAATTTTACACCACTTGAGGATGTGGTTTATTGACTAGAAATGGGCCCATACCTTTTCATTGTAATGGGCTTTGAGGCTAGCCTGGATACCTTCTAAATTTGGAGTCTGGACTCTGACTTGGGTCCGCATTGTATTGAGACTGCAATAAGAATTCAGGGATGTTTGTACATTCAGTATTTAGTGGAACACTCCACGGTGGTATGAGTGGAAGAAGGATGGCCTTCTGGGCTGAGAAGTGGATGATCAACGTTCTCTTCCTGCGTCTGCCATAGACGCTCTCAATGATCATGGGCATGGTACTAAATCTCCGTGTCTCAGTGACACAGTTTATAGCACATGAATCATGGCACGTCCCCATTTCACAGGGCTAGGGTGAGCAAGGCTCATAGGTCCACTTTCTCAAAGGTATTTAGGGACCTGACTCCCATTGATTTCAATAGGCATGCAGTGCCAACATAAGAATCTTGGCCTTAGATACTACGGTTAAAGAGGCGACATAAATACCTAACTACAGGGTGAGAAAAAGGAGCGAGGGGAAGGTGTAGCAGAAAACTAGGGACTGGTGGTGCCCTTAATGTTGGCTGCAGCCTCATCTAGAAAAAACAAACTAGAAAAGCAAAGACGTTATTATAATTCTTCTCCAAATGCCATTTGCTTAACGATGAATAGGCCCCTGATTCACAAATACCATATCATGTTAGCATGTTCCAAAGGGGTAGCCACATTAGTCTATTGCAGAAAAACAAACAGAGTCCTATGGCACTTTTAAAGACTTACAGATTTATTTATCGCATGAGCTTTTGTGGGAGAAAATCCCACTTTGTCAGATGTTTTGAAGATGGGAAATTTACAGAATGGGAGGAAATTAAATGCAGGGAAGTGTATGACATAGGATCAGGTCAGGCTGTAACAGCAAATCAAAACAGGTGTTAGGATTCAAACATTGGGGAACAGCACATAGAGGAAGGTGAGGTCAAATCACCTCTTGTAATGAGAGAAAAATCCATAGTCCCTGTTTAACCCCAAGGCAACTGAGTCGAATTTGCAAATAAATTCGAGTTCTGCAGTTTCTCTTTGAAGCTGTGATTTGTTATTCATCTGTTTCAGCACAGCTATTAGCAAGTCGTCAATGGAGTGAGCAGAGAGATTGAAGTGTTCCCCTATTGGTTTTTTAGTGTTGCAATTTCTGATGTCAGATTTGTGTCCATTTATTCTTTGGCGCAGAGACTGTCCTGTTTGTCCAATATATAAGGCAGAGGGGCATTTCCAGCACGTGATGGCATAAATCACATTGGTGGATGAGCAGGTGAAGGAGCCCTTGATGGAGTAGGTGGCTTGATTTGGTCCTGTGATGGTGTCTTTAGTGTAGATATGAGGGCAAAGTTGGCAGCGTGGTCTGTTGCAGGGATATGTTCCTGCTTTAATGTTTCTGTTGTTTGATTTGTAGTTGCTGGTGAGTATCCGTTTAAGGTGGGTTGTTAAGTGGTGACTGAAGGGGTTAAGTCGACTTAGCATGTCTACACTCAAAAATAAAGTCGACTTAAAGGGGACCCTGCCAAATTGACTTAGAACATCCACACTGGATGCCTAAGTCGACCTCTGGGGCTAGGTGCACCTGGGACTGGTCCACGGTGGCAGGGCCATCCTTGGGAGGTGGGGGGGTGAACGGGGCAATCGCCCTGGGCCCTGCGGTAATGTGGGCCCCGCGCTGTCCCGCTCCCTGCGGAGCAATGCGGGGCCCGCACCACGGCTCCCCCACACAGCCAGGCTTCCCCCAGCCTCTGGCCCTGGGCAGGCCTGCCCTGCCCCCAGGGCGGAGCAGGCTGGCCCCTGGGCAGGGCAGTTAATCGGGGCCCAGCCTCCCTTGGCCGACCGGCTTGCCAAAGTGCGGCCTGACGGGAGGCTGCTGGGGTCCCCAGCAGTGTTCCCTCTAAGCTGCACGGGTGCGCGGCCGCGCAGCGGCTGTCGCACCCCCCGCGCAGCAGTGAGGGACCCCCGCACAGCCCAGCAGCCCCCGCCGCTCCCTCCAACCCCTGGGGCAGCGGCTCTGCCACGGCACACCCGGCCTGCGCCCGGCCTCTGGGCTGGCCCTCCCCGCCCCCAGGGTGGGACAGGTAGGCTCAGGCTAGGGTCAGGAGTGTGGGCCTGCCTGCCTGCCCTACGCGGCCGGGGCAGCGGGGTGGCTGCAGCCGCGGCAGGCTCCCGGGCTCCCACCCGCCGACTGCCTCGACTTCCCGGCCCAGGGCCGGGGCCGGGCTAATCCACGGCCTTGGCCTCCCAGCATGGGGCCGGGATCAGCCTCCGGGGCTGGGGTCTGCTCCGCTCCACCGGCGGCTTCCCAGGGCCGCGGTAGGGTCCTCCCCCGCCAGCGGCCTTGGCTTCTTTCTTTCTTTCTTTCTTTCTTTCTTTCTTTCTTTCTTTCTTTGCCTGCCTTCTTTTTTCTTTCTTCCTCCCTCTCTTTCTCTTCCTTCTTTCTCCTTTCCTTATTTGTCTTCCTTTTTCTTTCCTTTTTTTCTTTCTCTTCTTTCCTTCCTCTTTCTTCTCTTCCTTCTTTTTTCTTTCTTTCTTTCCTCTTCCTTCCTTCCTCCTTTCTCTTCCTGTTTCCTCTTCTTTCTCTCTTTCTTTGCTTCCTTCCTTCCTTTCTCATCCTTCTCTTTTTTCTTTCTCTCTTCCTTCTCTTTTTTCTTTCCTTCTTTCTCTTTCTTTGCTTCCTTCCTTTCTCTTCCTTCTCTTATTTCCTTCCCCTTTCTTCTTTTCTTCTTTTTCTTCCTTCTTTCTCTTCCTTTCTCTTCCTTCCTTCTTTCTCTCCCTTTCTCTTCCTTCCTTCTCTCTTTTTTCTTTCTCCCTTCCTTTTTCTTTCCTTCTTTCTCTCCTTTGCTTTCCTTTTTCTTTCCTTCTTTCTCTTCTTTGCCTGCCTTCTTTTTTCTTTCTTCCTCTCTCTTCCTTCTTTCTCTTTTTTCCTTCTTTGTCTTCCTTTTTCTTTCCTTTTTTTCTTTCTCTTCTTTCCTTCCTCTTTCTTCTTTCTCTTCCTTCTTTTTTTCTTTCTTTCCTCTTCCTTCCTTCCTCTTCCTGTTTCCTCGTCTTTCCTTCTTTCTCTCTTTCTTTGCTTCCTTCCTTCCTTTCTCTTCCTTCTCTTTTTTCTTCCCCTCTTTCTCTTCCTTTCTCTTTTTTCCTTCTTTGTCTTCCTTTTTCTTTCCTTCTTTTTTCTTTCTTTCTCTTCTTTCCTTCCTCTTTCTTCTTTCTCTTCCTTCTTTCCTCTTCTTTCCTTCTTTCCTTCTCTCTTTCTTTTTCTCTTCCTTCCTTTTTCTCTCTCTCTCTTCCTTCCTTCTCTCTTTTCCTTCCTTCCTTCCTTCCTTCCTTCCTTCCTTCCTTCCTTCCTTCCTTTTTTTAAAAAAAACTTTTAAAAATTTAATTTTAAATAAAAACCTTTCTAAAAATTAAATTTCAATTCAAAATTCATTCAAATTCAATTAAACACAATTAATTAATTCTATTTACAATTACTTTAACTTCAATTAATGCCTATAATTTCTGTCGTGTGAGTTTACACAAAAATTTTATTCAGAAAAAGTTTTGCACACGGCTTGAAAATTTTGCACACAAGCCGCCAAACCTTAGAGGGAACATTGGTCCCGAGCCACAGTCGGCTCCCCCAGGGCCAGCTCCCGGCAGCATCCTTGGGGCCACGGCCATGGCCAGCTCCCGCTGGTGGTGGGGCCTCAGCTTGCCGGGGTCCCAGGGGTGGAGCGGGCCGACCCGGTCTGCCCTTCCCTCCTCCAGCTGGGGTGGGGGCCCCCCCAGGCCAATTGTCCCTTGGCCCCGCTCCCCCCTAGGGATGGCCCTGAGAGGGGGCACCCCTTGCCAAGTGCCAGGGGGCTCAGTATTTGCCCCATTGTACCCAGGTACAATGGGGGCTGAGCAGGACAAGGACACTGGCTGGGCATAGGAGCAGGGTGGGCAGGGTTCTGTCCTGCCCTGTTGGGGGGTACACCAGGCTCTGCCTGTGCCAGCCATCCTGGCACTTAAAGTTGATTTAGGGCTAATCCGCGTCTACACTGGCTTAAATCGACTTAATAATGTCGACTTAAGCGCTAGTTTAAATTAAAACGAGGTGTTATTAATTCAAACTAACTTTTCCTTAATTCGATTTAAGGAGCAGCTTAAGTCGAATTAAGGAAAATGTAGTGTAGACTTAGATTAAATTAAGTCGACTTAAGCAAGTTTAAGTCGACTTAATTTGTAACTGTAGACGCACCCTCAGAGATCAGTCTTGGATCCAGGCCTATTCCATATTTTCATTAAGGGCTTGGATAATGGAATGAAGAGTATGCTTATAAAATCTGCAGAAGACATCAAGCTGGGAGGGGCTCCTAGCATTTTGGAGGCTTGGATTAGAATTCAAATGACCTTGACAAGTGGAGAATTGTTCTGAAATCAACAAGACGAAATTCAATAAAGACAAATGCAAACTACTTCACTTAGGATGGAAAAATCAAATGCACAATTACAAACTTGGGAATAACTGGCTAGGTAGTAGTACTACTCAGAAGGATGGGGGATTATAATGGATCACAAATTGAATATGATTCAACAATGTGAGGCAGTTGTGAAAAAGGCTAATATTCTGGGGGTGTATTAACAGGGATGTCATATGTAAGACACGGGAGCTAATTGTCCCAGTCTACTCAGCACTGGTGAGGCATCAGCCAGAGTACTGTGTCTCATTCTGAGCACCACACTTTATAAAAGATCTGGACAAAATGGAAAGACGTCAGAGGAGAGGAACAAAAATGACAAAAGGTTTAGAAAGGCTAACCTATGAAGAAAGTTAAAAAAAATTGGGCATGTTTAGCTTGGAGGGGGAAAAAAAAAAGCCAGGGGGGACCTGATCAATGAAGAAGTTGTTGTCCATGTTCACTCCACTAACCATCAGACAATAAGTAATGGGTTTAATCTGCAGCAGGGGACACTTAGGTTAGCTATTAGGGAAAACTTTAAAACTCTAAGGTTAGTTAAGCTCTGGAAGAGGCTTTGAAGGGAGGTTGTGGACTCTCTGTCATTGGAGGTTTTTAAGAACTGGTTTGATAAACACCTCAGTGAAATGTAATCACAGGATTTATCTTTCACTCCCATACTGTAAGTTTTTTTTTCTCCACTCTGGCATCTGACAAAGTGGGATTTTGCACACAAAAGCTCATGCGAAAAATATTTTTTTTAGTCTTTAAAGTTCCAGAAGACTCATTTTTTGGTTTTACCTCTCAGGAAGGGTCTAGGTTTTCTTGATCCTGCTTCAGCACAAGGACCTGGACTTGATGTCCTCTCAAGGTCCTTTCCAACCCTACATTTCTATGAGTTTGTTGAAGAAGGCACTGCCACTCCAACAGTTGCTATGGTGAGGTAGATGGTGGACCATGGCTTTGTGCCCAGCTGACCAGATTGAAGACTGGTCAGATAATTAGGAACATGGACTGAGATTTCCTAAGATGCCTACAAGATTGGGATGCATGGTTCTCATTCCAATGAATGAGTGATGTGATGCTTTGTTGCAGTTGGGGGATGTTAGCATCTTGTAGACCAGGCAGGTGTTCTGTTTCTGGAGGCAGGACAGTGGGTTAGTGGGGAGGATAACATGGGTCAATGGTGTGACAGCGATAAGGGAGGGCAAATGTTCTTATATTAGATAGGAGAGGAAAAGAGAGAGAGAGAGACAAAAGGAAAGGGAGAATAGGGAACAGAAGTAGGGAGAAAGGATAAGCTGGAACGGAAAGATAAAGACGCAGGGAAGAGAAAGAAAGGAATGGTACCTGGAGCAGTATAATAAGTTTGCATTCTCTCCAGTGAACCCAAGCAATTCAGTACAGTCTGTATACTTCTGCATTTGCCCCTCAGTGTCCCTCCCTAGACCCTAACCAGACTGAGAAACTGAGCAGTTCTTGCCTCTTTGGAGCAGGACACAAACCATCCATCCTTTCCCAGCAAGAGAGGTCCCTGACATGACAGCAGATGGCTCCCTCGGGCTTCCAGAATATGAATTCACTCCTGGAACCGGCACAGTGCCAGCATGCTGGAATAAAGACACCAGATCTCCAGATATTTAGTAATGACACCTACCCACTCTGGCACTGTGCTTGGGAGAGAGGCTGGAAACATAAATCTGAGGCACCAAACCCCCGAAGCCCAACCCTGTGCATTGCCCAGTATTCCCATGAGATATTCATTTAAGTAGGCCCCACTTCACTGAAAATGATGACGTGGGATAAGGATCCATTCCAAGATTCAGTGAGGCAGCTCTTGGTCTCCATCCACACCAGGGCATCTGTGCACAGCATTCCACTGTGCATAGAGGGAAACTGGTGAGACTGGGGAGATAAGGTCCCTAGAAGAGAGCTGCTGTATTAGGATGAGACCTACTTACCAACCTTGGATGGTGAGTCTGGAAACTCTTAAGCTATGTCTACACTAGCAATTTTGGTCGACTTAAGAATGGTTAAGTCAACCTAAATTACTCCATGTCCACTCTGGGCTTTCCATTAAGTCGACTTAAGGGCGTTCTTAATTACCGCCTTACTAAGTTGACCTAATACTGGTCCTAGGACACCCTTGGTCGATTTAATTTCTTACGTTGACCTAGGGCTCGGAGGTTCCCCTGTCTTCCCCGGCGCTTCCCAGACAGGGGAACCTCCGGGGATCCCCAGACCGCAGAGGGCTGGAGAAGACAGCTGCCAGCACTCTGTGGACAGAGGAAACCTCTGGGGATCCCCTGTCCTCAGAGCTCCAGAGACGACAGCCACTGGTGCTCCATGGACAGGGGAATCTCTGGGGATCCTCTGTCCATGAAGTGCCGGAAAAGACAGCCGCTGGCACTCAGCGGACAGGGGAACCTCTGGGGATTCCCTGTCCATGAAGTGCTGGAAAAGACAGCTGCTGGCACTCAGCAGACAGGAGAACCTCTGGGGAGCCACTATTAGAAAAGGTCAAAACTGAAACAATACATTTTGTTCACCAAACGGTTTCCTTTTCACGGAATCAAAAGGAATTGGTTTGTTTTGCAGCTAGACCCCAAATAATTTCCCCTTTCCCCCTTCTTTAGACTTTTTTGGAATTGCCAGTGGACAAAAAAAAAGTCTGTTATGTGCCCAGCTCATGATGCAATCTTCCCTCTAGGATGGATTTGCTTTGAGAACTCTTCTAAGACCATTGTTAATGTCAGAGGACCTCAGAATTGTCCGGGGACACATATATCTGGGAGAAACCCAAGGCCCTTTCAATAGGAAAAAAAGGCCTATGGGACATTCCCTGGGCAATCTACAAGAAATACACCCGTGTTCACCCAACCAAGAATTGCACTAACATTAAACAGAGAGCAGAGTGTGAGAGGTGTCTCCTAGGTGCATAGGGATTAGGGAACAATATACACCTGAGCAGCAGCCAGCTGCAGAGGATCTGAATGGCTGCTGTCGCTGGGGGAAGGAAACACAGAGAAGAAGCTTTATGGAGCTGCCTCCCAACTCCACAAATCTTCAAGGTGGCATTGGCAATAAATGCCACATCCCCGGCTCCCCCACAACAATCACCTCTGCTGGAACATTTCTGCCCTGAGCCGCCGTATGGAGCTCAACCGTAAGTCAAATGGCAATGATTAGTCAAATAAAATTTCCATCTGTTGAGGAATTTACGAGAGTTATTACCAGTAATAAAACTGATACGAGGCAAATGATGTATCGGAGGGGGTAAGTGCCTCCAATTATGAGCAAAAGTGACTTTTAAATAAGGTTACAGACTTCCTTATAAGCACACGCAAATCCACGCCCCTCCACCTGCATACCAGGCCTTAGTTTGTGCCAGCCGGGGAGCCTTCTTGGAGTTGTTAGGTGGGGGTAGTGAGCAGCTCAGACTGGCAGGAGCAAAGCTGCAGCGCAGGCATTTACAGAGTTAGGTCGACGGAGGCTACCTTACATTGCCCTAACTCTGTAGGTAGATGAAACCTTATACGCCTGTGACGGGGACCTCAGAGAACTGGAGTTCTAAGCAAGGCACTGCCATCATCCTTCACTGTGTAAATAGTCAATCACTTTGCTTCTGTTTCCTCTCCCACCTAAACAGTCTAAACAGATTGCCAACTCTTCCAAGGAGGGACTGGCTTTTGCTATGTACATAGGTACAGCACCTCACACGGTGGATGCCTGTTCTCAGTTGGCGCCTGTTGATGCTACTGCATGACAAATAATGATCTTTCATATGATATTAACTGGATTTTTTTGGATGTCTTTTTAAGGTGTGCCAGAGGGTGCCTAGATTGTTTGTCTAGCTGCCCTTCGTAGCAATTGCATAAATTCAAATTCATAAATAAAAGCATATAAAGATACACATTTTGCACAGTCATGTGTCAGAGTAGAATTTAAATCTCTCCCTGTGTTCCTCTGAGCTCAAAGGAGGCAGGGGCTTGGGCTCAGAATGGAACAGACAATAATGGTGACACATGGCTCCCATGGTCCCAAGCTGCCATAATATAGTTAGCAATGTTGATATATAAATGATTAGCACTAGGCCTCAGGATTAATGCATACTCGAGTTGAGCGGGGACAATTCACACTGCTCAGTGCTAGTTTTCCAGCCTGTCAGGCTGCACTCAGTTAGACCTCACTGCATGGGGCATCACATATACGGTTCTCTTTGCAGTGTCATGGGAGTAGGGTGAACAATATCACCTCAACAGCATTAGTTGGACTGTGTCTATGCCATGAGGTTATGCCAGCATGTTATACTATTTATACTACTATACTATATTTATGCTGTCATAATCCTCATAGAATAGACATACACTGAATGAAAGCTGACATTCAGTAGACCAGTGGTTCTCAACCACAGTGTTGGGGCATATTACTATGTCACCACACAGTGGTAAGTGTGTTGCTGAGAGTTGGGCAGATAGCTGGATTTGGCCTGGGATGGGGAGGGTGGGCTGGGTGTCCTGTAGGGTCGTGATATGCCACCAACTGCATCATGACCCATTTTGTCAGTTGCATTTAGTCTTTAAGGCGCCACAGGATTCTTGTTATGTTTGGATTATTTACCTTCTGGTGCCTGAGCATTTAAAGGGTTAATGTTTTCAAGCTATTCTCCGACTTGGGCAGCTGGGACTTTAAAAAAATCACCAAGAATTGTGGGAATTGCAGTAAAATTGGTAACACGGCAGCTGGAGAAAATCCCAGTGAGGTTTCTGTTGAGGATCTTTTCCTAGATGAATTTAGATGAATCATAGACGGATCAGGAACAGTTAGAATGGATTCACCAAGGGCAAATCGTGCCTGACCAATCTGATTGCCTTCTATGATGAGATGACTGGATTTGTGGATGCGGGAAGAGCCGTTGACATGATATACCTCGACTTTAGAAAAGTTTTTGATACAGTTTCCCACAACATTCTTGTCAGCAAGATAAGGAAGTATGGGTTGGATGAATGGACCATAAGGTGGATAGAAAACTGGCTAAATCATCGGGCTCAGTGGATAGGGATCAATGGCTCAATGTTTAGTTAGTAACCAGTAAGGAGTGGAGTGCCCCAGGGTTGGTCCTGGGACAGGTTCTGTTCATTAATGATCTGAATGATGGGATAGATTGTATGCTCAGTAAATTCGCGGATGACACCAAGCTGGGGGGAATGATAGACACGCTGGAGGGCAGGGACAGGATTCAGGGAGACCTAGACAAATTGGAGCATTGGGCCAAAAGAAATCTCATGAGGTTCATTCAACAAGGACAAGTGCAAAGTCCTGCACTTAGGACGGAAAAATCCCATGTACTGCTACAGGCTGGGGACTGATCGGCTAAGTAGCAGCGCTGTAGAAAAGGACCTGGGGGTTATGGTGGACGGGAAGCTGGATATGAGCCAACAGTGTGCTCTTGTTGTCAAAAAGGCCAATGGCATATTGGGCTGCATCAGTAGGAGTGTTGCCAGCAGATTGAGAGATGTGATTATTCCCCTCTATTCGGCACTGGTGAGGCCACATCTGGAATAGTGTATCCAGTTTTGGGCTCCCCACTACAGAAAGAATGTTGGCAAATTAGAAAGAGTACAGCGGAGGGCAACAAAAATTATTAGGGGTTGGGGCATGTGACTTACGAAGAGAGACTGAAGGAACTAGGCTTATTTAGTCTGCAGAAGAAAAGACTGAGGGGGGATTTGGTAGCAACCTTCAACTACTTGAAGGGGTGCTCCAAAGAGGAGGGAGCTAGGCTGTTCTCAGTAGTAACAGAGGACAGAACAAAGAGCAATGATTTCAAGTTGCAGCTGCGGAGGTTGAGGTAGGATATTAGGAAAATCTTTCTCACTAGGAGGGTGGTAAAGCACTGGAATGTGTTACCTAGAGAGGTGATAGAATCTCCATCTTTGGAAACCTTTAAGGCCTAGTTAGACAAAACCCTGGCTGAGATGATTTAGTGGGAGTGGTCCTGCTTTTAGCAGGGGGTTGGACTAGATGACCTCATGAGGTCCCTTCAAACCCTACAATTGTATGATTCTTTGAAAAGGTTGAGAACCTCTGCTTAAACACTGATGGGGTCCAATAGGAAGTGTGAGTCTTCATCAACACTGGAGCTGGGTAGGCCATGCTTTTCCTGTCCCATGAAAGTTTTTGAGATTTTGAAATTTTTTCTCAACCTGAATTGGACTACAAATTCAAAATCGCCCAAAGATTTGCAAATTGCTAATCTGGGAAAAGCAAAACAAAACAAAACAAAAAAAACCCCGACTCTCAGATGGGATCATTCAAAACCTTTTATTTTGATAATTTTAAGTGTTTTGTTTTGACTTCAACCTTTTAAACTTTTCAAAGCCTTTTTTATAGGATAATAATTAAAATTTCAAAATGGGAAGTCATTTTCAACTGGAAAATGAAACTTCTTATTTCAAAAATACCAAAATCGGATGTTTTGTAAATCTTGAACCCTCCTCACTCTCCACATTTCTCAAATTGAGAGATTCTTGAAACTGACTTTTTCCCATAACCAGTTTTGGTTTAGCTGACTTGACAATTTTGATGAAAAATGTTTCATTGGATAATTCAAGACCAGCTCTAAACAACACCATATGAATCTGGCTCACCTGGAAACAAGTGTGTTGTAGGAATACCACATTCCACTACTGGAGGTCAGAAACACTAGTCGTTCAACAGTAGCCCCTTTAGTTGATTTTTGAACTATAAATATAGTTAGAGATAAAACAATCTGGTTGTTCTTCTTATGTCTCCCTCAAGCCAGCATAGGATTATTTCCTACAGTATCTCCCTCATCGCGTTGCCCATCTTGAGTAATGGCATTCCCACCCTCTTCTTTGAGACTATCCTCCACCTAATGTTGTTACTAGTAATTTCCAAGTGTAGCAATGATTCCTGTGAATTACTCTTGTCCAGAGGTGGTCTTAGGTTTTCCAGGACCAGGGCAAAAGTCCAGGATAGGGCCCCCGTATGACCTGGATGACTCCATCTTTGACTTTTGCACCCCCCTCAGTTTGCCCCTCCAGCCAGCCTCACCAGGGAACCCCCGGTCCTCCCCACCAGACTCCCCCAGTCTCCTCACCCCCGCTGGCCTCTCCCTGGCCCCCACGCTGACCTCTTCGGGGCCGCCCCTATGCTGGTCTTGCCAGGGCTGCCACAGGGCCACCGGCCTCTCTGGGAACCCACACGGTGCCCACGCCGGCTTTGGTGGGGCTGCCACAGGTCCCGGCCTGCCTTTCTGGGGCTGCCCTGGCTCCGCCACCGGGCCCCCAGCCCCCATGCCAGCTGCCGCCAGATCCCCGGCTGCTCTGGGGCTCCTGCCACGGTCCCCCACAGTTGCAGCTTGGGGCCCCTCACCCCGTGGGGCCCTGGGCAGTTGTTCTACCTACCCACCCGCTAAGACTGCCTGTGCTCTTTTCTCTGCTAATGGCTGGAGGAGATAGAGGCCTGGATGAGAGCCACCTAGCTAAAGCTCAGGGAAGAGGAAAGTGATACTGATGAGTTTTTAATAACCGGCAAAGTCAATATCCTCTCGGTAAGTTAAGGGCGTCTGCGAGTCCATTGTCAAAGCAATTCATTATCTCAGGGCCCTGCTGGACTTTGCGCTGCTCCCTCATTTCCAGAGAGCAACCATACTTAGCAATGCCTTCATTTCTCTTTGGCTGGCCAAGAGATGGGGCCCTTTGCTATTTAGTCACCACACTCATGTCACTGACACAGCAAGCTACTGCAGTGCCCTCCAGCAGAGGCTACCTGCGAAGAAAGGTGCATGGGGCTTCTGTGGTGCAGAATGCAGCTGTCCCCATTCTGAGCAGTGCTGGGGGAGGGAGCTTTTCAGTGCCACAATGTAGCACCTTACAATTAAATAGCAAATGATTTTTCTAGCCTGTGCATGTAGCTAGAGGTGGGGATTTGTATGTGTGTGTGTGTGTGTGTGTGTGTGTGTGAACTTTCTTGTTCATTGAATTAAGTTTGTGTCTCTTTTTTCTTGTCCATAAAAATATCCATCCCCCTCCATCCTTTCTTGCTTTTATGTCTGGGGCTCTGTCTTCTGAAAGCCTGTGTACTTTCGCTCCTGTTCTAACATTGCTCCTGCCTCCAGTCTGGGGATGGTCATAACCGGCCAGCCCTGTATCAGATCTCTCCCCAGCAACGAGTGGCGGTGGTGGTACCAATTCGTGACCTCTGCCACTCAAATGCCCTGCTGGCATTTAATTCCCTATTGGAATGACTGTCCAGCATCCAGGAGAGCCTCCCCAGCCTTTGAAGATGGAAACATGGGTTTGATATTATTATTTGTATTACAATAACACTTAGCCCCTACTGCTCCCTGTGCCTAGTTTCTGCGACACCCCTGGTGCTGCACGCATGCAGGATAAGCCAGTCCCTGCTGTGAAGAACTCACAATCTTGTAGAAAGTGGGAATATTAAGGGTATTTGCAATAGCTTTTGGCATAGAGTAAGTTTAGCTTATAGTAAAGTATAGGTCCAAGCCTGAACCAACCTTCAAAGGTCTTTTATGCCCAGCAACAACTCACTTGAACCTATGCCAAGAACTCAGACGTCACATAGTCTGCAAAAGACCTGCAAAAGTCCTGCAAACTAAGTTGCAAGGAGCTCGTTTGCAAAAGGTGTGAAAACAAAGGTGGGGGCATGAGGGACTTAATCCCTATAAAAGTCAGCCCCGGACCCCAGAAGAGGCAGTCAGAGGCAGAATAGTCTCAAGATGCCCCGAGCCCTGGGCTTGCCCTTGGTTCGAAAGCAAGTGGGGACTGTTCGAAGCCAGGCTCGGTAGTCTCAAGACGCCCCACGGCTCAGCTGCGATAGCCAGTGGGGACTACCGTAGCTAGGGTAGAAGAGTCAGCACTCCCGATCCGGACAGGTGATGGGACTGACAAGAAGAACGGACAAAGAACGGTCGGACCCCGATCCTAGATGTGACTGAACTGACACGGTGGCTGGGAGCCTGGTGAGTAACTAGTTACAAGCACAAATAAACCTCAAGGAAGGCTAATCAGACCTCGGTGAAGGCTGGTTCATAGTAGCTGTATTGGAACAGTAACAGGAAGATTTTAGCACCCCCAAGTCCTGGGGCAAGGACTGAAGTAGTTTAGCACCCTCAACGGAACCTGGGAGGACAGGTTGCCTAGGGATAAGGTTAGGGACCACGCAGGTAGAACCCCTGAACCTGGGTGCACAGGTTAGTTAGACTGTCTCCCTGCAAGTAAGAGGAGAGCTACACGCAGTATAATAAGAATAGCTTTAGCGTTTAATCTGGGCCATTGAGTCCCAATCATAATCTTTGCCTTTAAGACCTGCTGCAGCATAAGAATAAAGAAGCATAGGCACATATTATCTGCAATTGCGTAACCATTGTCTGTAACTCTGTGAAAGGCTTTTTAACAGGAAACAAGAAGCCTCAAACTTGTAAGCATGGTAATCGAAAATAAACCTCTTTTGTTCATAACTCTCTTGATTCCGCTGATACTTCTCCTGTCACTATTGACCTCCTTTGCACCCCTCTCATTCTTGTTTCTTCCCTCATGGGAACAATACTCAGTTCCCATAATGTTTGTTTGGGTTGTCTGCTGGCTCGGTTCAACCCTCTATTGTGCATATCTCCTGACCTCCTGTGTAATATCAAGGGCCTCCAATCAGTCACCGGACAAAGGTAGGGCTATTATCCCTACGCCCAAAAGAACCCTCGTCCGCTCGCACCCCTCGATGAATAACACCCCGGGGGTGGATGTTAAACAGAGTAGTGGCGAGCAAATCTAAATAGAGAAAGGTTGGGAGGGGAAAGCAGAGACATGGAGCCACTCATCTGAGGTCACACATCAGGACTGAGAATTGTCTCCTGAGTGCTGTCTGTATTCACCAGGCCACAGTGCAACCCCTCTACATTTAACAAAGTATCTGCCTTACAAGAGGACACAAGGGGTAGGTGATGGAGATGGTACCGGTAGCCCGTACACTGGCACTTTAAGAAGGAGGCGGGGCCCTCTTAGAACTAACTATATAAAAGCAAGCCCTGAGGCCAGGAACCTCTATCTCTCCTTCCATTCCTGGTGAGTGCAGCTGACCAGGTAAGGAGTAGTGTTTCAGTGCTTTCTTCAGGTGTGGCAGAGTTTTCCTGAGGGCCTGGGCCAGGCTGCTTACTGAGCAGTGGCTCTGTTATTTATTAGCTTGTTTGTTCTAGTGGCATCTGATCTACCTTCTTAACTGCAGATGTATGGGTTTCACCTTTAAATGAGACTATGCAGATGGGAATATTAGTTACTAAGACTGATCTGTCCCTGTCTTGTTGCTTAAGAACTGCCAGGAAACGCTTCTTTCTCCTGATGTTGGAAATCTCTACCTGAATAGAGCTCAGTGTTTGATTCTGACTGCAAACTTGCTTAGTTGGTGGCATTGAATGAAGAGATGTGAACGGCTCCCTGACTAGTCTCTGGAACTACTTTAGCATGTATCTCATAAGCTCTCCTAGCTTCCTCCTCGTGGGATTCGTAGCCTACCTAAAGACTGGGTCTGTTGTCCTGTCTGTAGTGCAGTGGCCTATGCTAAGCAGATTGGAATCCCATTGTGGCAGATAAACATAATTAAGCATTCTGGCCAGAGCAGCTTAGTTATTAAATGCACTATTCTCTCACGGCTTAATAGTCCTCAAAGAGGACTGAGAGGCATTCCATTGCATCCTGCTGGTTCTCGAGATTCCTTCAGGAGGGCAAAGGAAATCTTAAACCTGCCCAGGAAAGGCATTTCAGCACTTGTTTTCCTTCCTAATGATTCAAGGAGCTAGCGTCCTTCAGCTGCTCCAATTGCTTATTTAACTTGATTGAGCTGCAGAAGGGCAGACGTCCAAAACAAGGCAGAGGTTCATTTGAATCATTTAATGAGGGGGCTGCATGATTAACCCCTTGGTGCGCTGCAGCTTTTGTGAGTTGGTTGCATGTTAGAGGCAATACTATAAACTGAAAAGCTGCCACCTTTAAAAAATGAGAATCTGCCATTAAACCTTGTTACTAAATGATCTGATTCAGAGGTCTTTCTGATTGCTTTAATGAGGGAGTTCTAACACTTTCTTTCTCCCCGTAGAGCACGCAGATATAAATCAGCTAGGTTGTATTCTGTCTAAGCATGGACAGAATTCTAATTGCAGCATCAAATTGGGCCCTCTGACTTCATCCATTAAGGCAATGGGTTTGTAGATGTATAACTGAACATAATTTGACCTGCGCTTATTACTGGTGGTAGGTGGAAAAAATAAGAAAGCTGTTGGACTTAGGGACTGACGGCTAGGAAATCTCTCCATGTGTTGTTGTCAACAGCTGAGATGGAAGCTTCTCTTCTGAGAGTGGTTCTGCATTTCAAAGTCTTTATCTGGCTTTTTTCCTGCACTGAACACTACAGGAACTGTAGTCTACACACTTTCAAACAGCCTGGCTTTAAGGGAAGTGCTGCATGGTAGAGTTGAGAATGGCTAGTTCAGGAACCCTTCTCCCCATTCAAACACCCATAAAGGCTGGAACTGGTGCTAGTCCAAGTTTAATTTTCTTCCCTATCAAAATGTCATTTTGTCAACCCAATGTTTCTATGGAAACAATTTAATTCTGGGTGTATATATGTACCTTGAGAATGGCCAATAGTTAGGGTGGGTTGGTTGGTTTCTCCCTCAGGGCTAGAAACTTTTCAAGAGGTCCTAAGTTTGCCCTACTTCAAGTTGCAAAACTTCTTCCTTTTTTTTAAAAAGGAACTTGTCTTCCAGCACGCCCTACTTGGAACTTCTAACCTGAATGCTTCAGAGGCATGGAATTTCTAATGCAGCACACCAACTTAAAGTTTTAGTGCATGCAGAAAACCACACAAATTCCTGAACTTGTGGCCAGCTGGCAGTGGCTGTCCTATTGCAAAGCTACCAATGTTCTGGGTGTACCAGAAATTGGATACATATGTTGGTGTTTCTACAGCTAAAATGGGTCAGGCATGCATGAACAGACTCAAGACTACAAGGGCTTCCTGGAGTTGCATAAAGGCTCCACAATATAGGCTCAGTGTGTTGCTGAATCTCCCATTCTATTTGCTTTATTCACTGCTGCAATGTCAGTAGCATAGGCTAAGGACTAGGCAGGATTGAGCTGGCCACTTGCAGAATAGAATACTGCATGTCCTTTCACTGAATGGTCTGGCAGGTCAAGAATCTCAGCAGTTGTCTTGTAACTAGATGGGTTGAAATGTAGCAAATACTCTAAAGATGAGTTTATTTACATGGTGCTGGGCCTACAGGAGAAAGGGGACCAGGAATAGCCAAGCCTATGATGGGGTTCAGAGGAGGCTTTTCTACTCTCCTCCTGAGCTAAATGAGAGTAGATCCTTGCTCCTGCTGAATGCTGGTGCTCCAGACTGAAAGTGGGGAGGGGAAAAGATCTTGCTCAGAAGATGGTGTGTGGAAGGTGATTGCCCTGGGTCTCCTGACAACTTGAGATCTTTGGGGAAAGGGCCTTCTTGAGGTGCCCATGATTGCATACTCAAGGGAGAGTGGAATTGTGGACCTTAATGTTTTAATGGGATGCAGGCAGTCTATATAGCAGTCACTCTGAGAGCAGAAGAGTACCTCAATGCAGCACTATTTCTGCATGTGAAACAGAAAAGCCAGTGTGATCTTGTTACGCTGAGGCAATGGCAGAGCTGTCTATCAGCAGTGGTTAGATTTTATTGGGAAGGATGTCCTCCTGAGCATCTAACTAGTCAAACCTCAGTGCTGAGCCTCCCCTAGTACTGCTCTTAGTCTTCAGCAACCTAATTCCATTGGCCCAAGACCCTGCTTCTGTCCCTGAGAAGAGCATAGATTGACTTTTGTTCAGATCTTCTCCAAAAGCCCCAGTTTAAAGATTTGTAATCTTTCTCTACCCCATGTTTCCTTTTTTCATGCCACCTAATCTTCTGCAGCTGTCTTCTTGTTTTTGTTTTGTTTGGCTTTAGACCCTCCTGATATAGGGGGAATGCAGCAAATGACCCAAAGCACTGGAAATTAAGCTTTTATCCAAGCTGATTCTTTAAGCAGATGGCAGTCTTGTGCTGAAGTACCAATATTTTTCTTAAAGTTTTTGCCTTCCTTGGTGGGGAAGAGAACAAGGCCTAGAGGGATGTAAGGACTAGATTCTCTGGCTTGTTGACACAATTAAAAGTAAACCAACCCTTCCCAGGTTAAGAAAACACTTACAAGTTCCACTTAAGAACACTTTCCCAAGAATTAAAGGCAATTTTGAAACAAGCTTCAGACAAGTCAAGAGAATACCAACTTCTCACCTTCTTTTCACTAAACCAGGCCAAAGCCAAGAGTAATCAGTGTTGCTGAAATCCGTTTCTCACACAAGTCTGTGCAGGGGTGGGGAGACTTCACCCAGTTTTATTTTAGAGTAATAAGGCTAGGTTCTTGGCATAGGTCAGCCCTAAAAAATCTAGGGAAACTGCAAACCTTTTGGAATAGAGTCCTTCCTGAGAGAGGATGGTCTTGTGACTAGAGAGTCTGGTTTGGGCCTTGAAAGGTCTAGGTTCAGCTGCCAGTGTTTCTATAGATTCCTGCATAACTCCACAAGTCTTGTCATTCTGTGTACCTGTGTTCCCCAGTCTGTAAAATGTCCCTACTTCCTCCATTATGTCCCTATTGGGGCACTAATTTCTGAGGCTGCATCTAGCACAGTGGAAACCTGCTCTCAGCACTGGAGATGCATTGCAATTCAGGTAACTAGTTAAACAGTGGTCAATAGACAGCTGTTTGGAAAGTATTTCCTGATACAAGTAACTAGCACAGATGGGGTAAAGCACTATCTTGATCTTTCCCATAAGTTTATAGCTCCCCTGAACCCATGGTGACTTCAAAGAAGTGAAATCTAGCTTACTAATTCTGCTTCCAGTGCCTGTACTCACCTGTATGGCCAGGAGTTCTTTATCTCACTAAGGGGGAGTCTATTTCTTTGGCAGTGGGCACTATTGGCTGGTCCTGCCCAAGCCTAAGTGATGTGTGTCTAGGATGGGGGAAGAATAGGTGAGCAGGCAGACTGGCAGCCTCTGCTGCAGTGTAAAAGCTGTGCTAAGTGGCAACACATTATGGCTCAGCAGGTGGGTAAGTCTGCTTACCCCACCCACCTCTTCAGGTTCAGTCTAGTAGCGCTGTAGCAAAAGACTGCTACAGTGAGGAGTAACAGTGAGCATAAAAAGACTGACTTTTGGACTCGGTTTCTCTAACAAACACCCACCCAGCTTCCTGTCTTCCATGAGCTGTCAGCTCTTTTTACTGTCTCCTCTTAAAGCTATTTATTTAGTACACAAATAGCTCTTAATTTCTGCATTACTGTTCCTGTGACACTTCCAGTACCTGCCTTGTGCAATTCCCCCTCCCTCTGCTAAAGCGTGGGGGGGGGGTGGCTGAAATTTCAGCATTTAAAGTGTGCAGGACTTGCTCACTCTTGTGTTGACTTCAGCTTCTTTAAAAAACTTGTGTAGGAAGCTAAAATTTTTAGAACAAATAAACACTTAGCTGGTCCAATCCATGGATTTCCCTGAAAGGCCTTTAAACTCAGTCATGAAGAGGTTTTGCACATATCAGTCCTAGGATTATTGAAGAGAACTATTCCACTCAGTGCTGGGTTTGGTCTAGAGGTGGAATGTTTTGGAAGAAACAAACATGACTTTGGGGACATCCTGGCCCAATGGCCTCTCTAGTAGTAGCCTGCAAAGGACTTGAGGGCACAAATCCAGCTTTTCCTATTTAGGAAGACCATTTAGAAAGGCTTCCTTGCTTGATGTCTAATCTCAAAAACAGAGCCAAGGGTGGAGGACTTGTTAAAGGGCCCTGCACAACATGTATGGCAAACTCTCACCTTAATCAAAGGCCTGTGTGTGCTGAATCCCAAACAAAGACATCTGTCCTCCGTTTTACCAGAAATGCCTTGCATTCATATCAGTTGTTCAATGATCACTCTTGACTGCTATGAGACAACCTTATGAACTTGATTGAGATGGTACCTGACCTTCTAATACAAAAAACAAATTTTTCCCTGTTCTTCCCTATCACCAGGTTGTGTGGAATGTTGGCTTCTTCTGACTAAAGAAGCCAAAGGCACAAGGACTCCTCTTCCCTGCCCAGGTCACATTCAACACAAACTTGCAACCTATAAGATTACAGATCATAATGACAAAGCTCTGCCTACTTGGCATGTGGCTCAAACTGAGCACACCTTGCAGTGTCCCCTGCAGGTCCTAGAAGGGTGTTTGAGCCTGCATCTCCAAGTGACTTTCTAAAGTCAACGGCAGAGTCCGGACTAGAATAAACACCCTGGTTACCTCTTCCCATTAGTGAGATGGCAACACTGAACATGACTCTATAGCCAAGGCTTTACTGTTTGTACATTGATCTAAAGCTAGCAAGAACCAAAGTTTAACCATTCTTGGTGTAGCATGAACCAACACAGTAGGACAGAAGCTCTGCATTCAGGGGTCAGCCTAGAACAAAATGTATGAGATTAAGCACAAATTTTGGATACTTGTCTCAAATACTCTTGAGGCCACTTAACTCAAGACAAGAGCTCTGTCATTTGAGACTAGGTGCCAAAAACCCAATGACAGTAGATTGCCTTGACTAGAGACGACATTGCTACATCTTACAACCTAGCAAGTAAGAGACTAAACCAACAAAAAGCAAACTAATGAGTATATACTCAAACTACACCTCAAATCTTGGCAAAAAAGGAGAGCCCAAGACTTGTCTGAGTTATGAGGTATAAAATGTGCAAGTGGTAACTACTCCTGGCCCATGTCTCTGGCATTAGAACCTATAGCCTGCATTCTGCACTCCTGAATTAATGGAGCAATGTTTCTGGTGGGAGTTTAGAAGACCTTACATTGCAGTGTACCTACACATGTTCCTGTCTAAAGGCAGGCCAATCTCCTAGATAGAATCAAATGGTAGTCAAAGCCCCTCCAAAACTGAACTCCATGACTTTTTCAAGGAATATGCAGGAATCACAAGCATAAATCAGTAGAATCAGCAAAGCCTGTCCTGCTAGTAGGGGTTGCTCGCCTTCCAGTATGGCAAGTTTGTATTGTCCCAAACCCTGGAGAAAATAACCTGGAGCTTGCAGAGTGGTTAGGTCTCTTCCTTTCCTTCTGACTCTTTCAATGAAAAAGGCACTAAGAGCATTTAAAATGTGATTCTAACTGACAGTTGAAGATCAGGTTTTAATTGCACTCCATAAATTTTGAGATGCCTTACTGCAGATAATTCCACCACAGCTGTCATTATTTCATTTGTTCTTAATTTGATTAGGTGAGGTGATCAATCTAGAGTTCAGGATGAAATTAATTCAAGCTGCCTAGGTACAGGGTGAGCCAGAGAAGCAGTCTTCCCTCAATGCAATTTGAAAAGCATATCTTTTGAGTTTCCATTCTAATAGTCCTGGGAACCTGAGCCTCTTGTCCTAGACACATCTACTGGGGCTTATAGAGGCAAAGGTCTGCCAGCAGAAGGGGAGACCTCCTCTTGCAGAAGTGGATTCTCCAATATGGCCCTCTTGTTGGAATTTAATCAGACTAGGAATCCTTGGATTGCATTTTAAACACTGCCTTGGAGACAACTGCCTAGGAAAGTGTTGGCATCTTGGCTATTGACTCAGAGCTGGCTGTAGAAGAACTCAGACAGGAGTACCATTTGTTATGGGCTCTCTGTGTAACATTCTGACTCTAACAGGCTCTTTCGTACAATGTCCATGGCAGCTGCTACTCGGATCTAGCTCTAGAGGTGCAAAGAGTGGCATCAAACACAACCTCTTTCATATAGGTGCAGCTCAATGTTCTTTAGGTAGGCTTTGATACCATCTCTTGCAAGGGAACTTCCAGAGGTTACAAAATCACAGCACACCATTAAATGGCTCTGAAGTAGATGTGAATTACTAGTTAAGACTGCTTTCCCAAATAGGCCACTTATGGGCATCTTGTATAGGGACTCTGGCTAAGCTTGATACAGTGATGGAAGACTGCACTTCAGCAAGATAGTGGGACAACAGACTTGATCCTCTCCTGGCCATGGTGATGGCCAACACCCCCTCAGACAAGGAAGAAGAGTGATAGCCAAGCCACTCTCTCAGAACTGATTCACTTCTTCTGTCCTACTGAATTCACATTAACCAGGACCTTCAGCATTGCCTTGTAACCCGCAACTAAGCAATATCCTGAACTAACATGTAGATTAGCCTGGTGCATCTGGCTAGTCCACAATCATGCCTTGCCTTGATCAGAAGACAGGCAGACATGTCTCCATCTGTAACAGAAGGGGCATAATGGTGGGACAACTGGGAAGCTGATGTGAGCTTCTCCCTATGAAAGCATGGAGCACAGCAATGGACTTGGCAGTTGTACACCATGTCCTGTTGATCTCGATACTCAAGTATAGCTTCAAACCATTGTTTTTAAGGCAACACTTGTCATTGCGTTATTACAGCTCCTCTGAATCAGAACTGTAGGCTTGTGCATGCCATCTTTCAACCTCATCACATCCCTTTTACATGAAAGCATTGCATAACTTGTAATAAATACTTGAATGTTTTACTAGTTTCTCAGCATGGACAGACCAGTCTGCAGCCAGTCAATTTCATGGTCTGGGTCCTATGCACTACCACAATGCTATTGTGCCCTGGCTAAAAATAGTCTGGTATGCTAGATTACTCATAGCCATGGTGTCTCTGTAAAGCAATTTCTCCTCTCCTCTAAATCTAGGGAGGACTAAATAGGATTCTCCAATACTTGGATCAGTCAATTACAAGTTTCAGACTCAAATACACTCATTTGCTTATTAAAATAAGTAGGGCAGTATCTATGGAGTATTTCTGTCAGCAAAGGCATGGCATGAATCCCAAATGTAAGGCAGGAGCAATTCTGGGGGCAAAAATCTGGCTACGCTTGGAGGCAAATTGCCACCATCTAAGACAGAGCAACCTACTCCGTTCTTCGAGGGGAGAACCAGAAGGCAGCAATGTGGCCTAATGGATAATCTGGAGTCTGTTCCTGGCTCTGCCACTGGGTAACCTTGGACAAGTGGTGGTATCCTGTCCCATTGTCTGTAAAATGGGAATAGAGCTAAAGGTCAGTATTTTGGGCTAAGATTTGGGGGCCTGGCACATGTCTAGGCCCATCCATTCTCACTTCACTACAGTTTAACTATGGGGGAGGAGGGGTTTGAGGTTGGGGGGCCCTGAAAACATCCCCTTATCAGCCCTGAAGATAAGTGCTATTAGAACCCCAAGTCTTAAAAGGACATCTGCCTGTCCTGTTAAATAGACTGCCCTCTCCAGAAGGATGGCAGCAGCTGCCATCAATAAGGCAGTTGTTGGAAAGCCTGTTTCTTATGCTGAAAGTTCAGAATGTATATTGCTGGGACAATGTTCAGATGTGCCATGCTGTGGGAGAAGACTCCCCATGGTTGTGGGAGGTGCTATTAATAACCAGCTCATTCCCTCAGTCTGAGGGAACACCCTCTCTAGTGGTGCCAGTTTATAAACAAATGGACATGACTGCTGGTGGTCCTCAGTAGCTTGTCTAACTACTCCCAAACACTTCCTTAAGAGGAGGGAGTAGCTGCACATGTGCTTGAGTCTGTAACCAAGCTGAAACTAGTCTGCCCAGGGATCCAGGTCATACTCAGGGATCCCTGCCAGCCTGACTTCCTGACTATCACTGTCTGTACCTTCTCCAAGTATTCCTTGCCTCAAGATGAGCTTGTGGTCTCAAGCGAAATATTTCACATGACAACAAATCTTCCACAGATGTTCCAGCCGTCAATTACCTTTGCTGTTAACATCTCTGCCCTTTAATCTGGTAGAGCAGTCTCTTTAGGAGTGCAAGTACAGCTAAATAAGATGTGGTTAAAGATGTCAGGCCTGAGGTGCCAAATTCTTTTGCTTTAGTGAATGCTCTGAAGCTGCCTGGAAGAGATTGCTATTTACTGTAGTAGGATATTGAGCATCTGTTTTAATCAGGCTTCATTGTTTCAAAAAGTTGGACTCTTCTGTGTACACCCAGTGCCTTCCTGGTAAAGGGATGCGCTGAGGTTCTAACAAACGCATAATAGGTAGTACATGGTTACAGGTATATCTGAACAAGATGCAGGTATATCTGAACAAGATGCTCTCCTGCTCATTCTTCCTGCCAAGGAGGCCACCAACCATGTGACCAATATTTACAAAATGCAATGCACTGCTAAAGGCGCTTACTGCAGTGTGTATTAAAAACCTGACTAGAACAGGCTGTCTAGGAATGGAGTTGGGTGAACATTGCAGAAACACCACTCTGTGAAAAGCACTCTCAGAACTCTTGAGAGGTATGGGGAGCAATCTTCAACTGCTGCTTATGAAATATTAAATGATGAAATCAATACTGCTCTCCCAAACCATGCCTCGGGCACATCTTTCATTTAAATCGCTCACCCCTGCCCATTGCGCGAGGTGGAGTAATGACCTGCTCGGATGCAGCATCTTGCTGGTGCAGCTGGAAGGTGGTGATTGAAGCAGCCATGGCCACTAGGTAAAAGCAGATACTAGAGGACTGTAAATAGCATTTTTATCCCAAATGTTTTAGTTTTTTCTATGCAAGGGCTTCCACTTGCAGGGAGTTCATGCCTTGCAGAGAAGGTTGAAAGCAGTGTTTTTTCAAACAAGTCTAGGCAAATTTATGTCTGGCAGTAGCAGATTAAGATGGGTCCCTGTTAACTGGTGCCTAGAATCTAGCAATTACAGCAGGATGTTCTTTCTCTCCCACTAACTCGGTTGCTTTAAGTGCAAAAGACGTCCTCTGCTCTGCCAAACATAGACTCATGTCAAACATAACCCTGCTGTAAAATCTCACCAGAGCATTCTCCCAGACATGGCAAATGGCTCCCTCCCCTTGAGAGTCCCAAACAAGATTGCCAAGAAGTATAGATCACTTTTCCTAATGCCGTTGATCTCTGTAGCACCCACCAAAGCTGCTATCTTCCAGCCATTACTGGAGTCAATTGGTTATCGTCACTTAAATTGAACATGAGACATGCACAATCCCCAGGCATTCAGTGGGGAGGGGGCTTTTAGAATCTTGCTTTAATAATGAGAATTTGGCTTTTCTTTGGCCATCATACCCCTGGGAGACTGAAAGGCCCAGCCATGAGAGCCTTGCCAGCTCTTGATTGGTGAGAAAATCCTTGGCTCTCCCAGTACATGCACTGCACCTCCCATTAGGTCTTTTTGGGAGGCTAGTCCCATCTTCTTGTTTGTACATGCTCTGTTGCTCAGGCAGGTTTGTAATGTCTGCAGGTGGACAGTTGCATCACTGAAGCCCTTTTGGGGCTGACCAGCAAGCAGCTGGCTTTTGAAATGGAGCCTAACCACTTAAATGGCAGAGTATAAGAAAAGGAGGACTCATAAGTATCAGGTGGGGGTGCATGAGAGCCACTGGCTTGCTGAGGCCAAGAGCGTGGTAAGCTGTCTGGCTGAGGGTGGGCCATCTAGATCTCTGGACAGCAGCTGAACTAAATCTGAGTGTCTAGGAAGGGCTGTCCCTTGTGCTCTAGGGCACAACCCCCTGGAATGGGATTCAGGAATAGAGCTGATGGGGGAGGGGGAAACCTTGGCTTCACTGAACTGTCTCAAGTAGAACAAGCCTCATCGCTTCAAAACTAACATGCTTTACAGGTTGGGTCAAAACCCCTTTCATTTGAATTGACCCTTTCCACAAGAATGTTATCTGCAAATGGGTAACTTCCTACTACCCTCATCAGGAAGAGGCTGCCCTGTAGGCCACTATGACAGAACAATGAAGGGTTTTTCACTGCTTTTCTACAAGAGCAGCTGGTGTTAGGCACTGCCAGACTAACATAGGCCACGTACACACTACAGGAATAATCACATAACAAGCCCGTTGTGCTTTAAAAGTCGCATGGTTTTTGTAGCGCAGGATCGTGTACACACTCTTCTGCTTGTGACAGAACAGAGCCCCCTCCTGCAATTCACGATTTCACAAGAAACCCAATTGAATTGTGGGAACCTATCCCACAGTTCAATCCATCCTGATTTGATGCTAAGAATCCTGGGTAGAAGGAGAGCAGCGCTGAGCACCATGGGTAAAGTCTTGGTTTCCCATGGTGCATTCTGTTCCCCTTGCATCATGAGAGTTGCTACTAGCAACTCGTGCCCATTTTCAACAGTAGCGCATTGCTTCCCGGAAGTCCTTTTGGCAACATGGATCCAGCTCTGATCTCGACTGTCACCTTCAGCATAATGAATACATCTCAGCTGGTGGCACAGTATGCATTCAGCTCTGAATCAGAGCAGGATTCGGATGACCCTGGGCTGGTGACTGCCATGCAGAACAACAGCACCGCATTGCTGAGCTCCTTCACAGAACATCTGCAAACGGTGCACCGCCGGTTCTGGTCACGAGAGACAAGCACCGAGTGGTGGGACCGCATCGTTTTGCAGGTGTGGGATGATGAGCAGTGGCTACAGAACTTTCAAATGAAGAAAGCCACATTCATTGAACTGTGTGAGGAGCTAGCCCTTGCCCTGCGACGCAAGGACACCAGAATGAGAGCCGCCCTCACTGTGGAGAAGCGTGTCACAATCGCGCTGTGGAAAATGGCGACTCCAGACTGCTACCGCTCGGTCGCGAATCAGTTTGGAGTTGGCAGGTTGACTGTCAGGTTAGCACTTGCACAAGTGTGCAGAGCCATTAATTGTGTTCTGCTCTGGAGGACAGTGACATTGGGCAACGTGTGGGAGATCGTCGATGGATTCGCGGCCATCGGATTCCCGAACTGTGGAGGGGCAATAGATGGCACACACATCCCTATTCTAGCTCTGGAGCATCTTGCGACTGAGTATATTAATAGGAAGGGCTACTTCTTCAGGCACTTGTGGATCACAGGGGGCATTTCACAGACATAAATGTGGGGTGGTCAGGTAAGGTGCATGATGCTCGCATTTTCCAGAACACAGGCCTGTACCGGAAGTTGCAGGCAGGGACCTTCTTCCCCGATGATAAAATTACTGTTGGTGATGTGGAGATGCCCATAGTCGTCGTAGGAGATCCAGCCTACCCACTGATGCCATGGCTCATGAAGCCCTATACTGGAAATTTGGATCCCAGCAAGGAGCGCTTCAATTATCGGTTAAGCCGGTGCCGAATGACCGTGGAGTGTTTGGGCGCTTAAAAGGCCGCTGGCGCTGTTTGTACAGGAGGCTGGACTTAAATGAGGAGAACATTCCAGCTGTCATTGTGGCGTGCTGTGTCCTGCATAACTTCTGACAATAGGGGAGAGAAATTTCCCCCTTCATGGGACGTGGAGACTGAGCAGCTAGAGTTTGCCTTCCAACAGCCAGCCACTAGGAGTATCAGGGGGCACAGCTGAGAGCTGTCCACATAAGGGAGGCACTTAGGGTGCATTTTAGTGATGGGGACACATTGCATCACTGTGCAGTAGTGTTCCCAAGCACTATTGGGGGGGGTGGGGGGATGGTGCTGGTGGGCATGTACTGTACTATGCTCGAATGAGTGCATACTAAACATGCAACAACTTTTGTGTATCAATAAAGACACTGCACAGTTCAAGTGATTCAATTTTATTAAATATTTACAGTAAGCAGTGCCTGCAAAAGGGGCTATAGATGCATGTAGGTGCGTGTCTCAATGCCATAGCTTGGTGCAGGAGTGGATGTAACATTGTACCAGGAGGGTCCCTGGGCTTCAAAGAACTGCTTTGAGGGAGAATGGGGCATGGGGGACAGTGTTTGCTGTGGCTGCAGGGGGGGCAGGGTGATCCTGGAGCAGCTGGGTCTGCAGACCAACCCTGGTCTTCAGCAGTTGGGTCTGCTCCTGGAGGATGCTTATGAGGCCATCCTTCTGCTTCTGCCTCTTCACATTGTTTTCTTTGCGCTCCTGCCGGCACTCCTGCCTCCATTGTCTAGTCTCCCTTGCTGATGCCTCATTGGACTGCATCAGCTCTTGGAAGATATCCTCCTTGCTCCTGCGAGGCCTCCTCCTTATCTGTCTCAGCCGGTCAGCTGGCGCAGACCACCGACTGGCGAAGGTCGTTTCTAAGGAAGAATGAAACAAGTAGTGCTATTCTCACTTTGGTTAAGAAGCCAGTAATATGCTCTCTTGCCATGTTCCACTGTGCCCATGGGACAGGGCATTGCCGGGGACTGAAAGGGCTCTTGCAAAGGGAGGTTCGGGTTGCCGAGACAAGACACACAGCTTCGTGAACCATTTGCAGTGCTTTGGGCGACTAGTTCACATACGACACTGCCATGGAAGCCAATATCTCACTGCTTAGAGTGGCTCTGCAAGCCAGAATGCATATCCTGCATGTCACTGGTTTTCAGCCAGGACCGTACGCAGCAGGCTTGTGCGCAGCCATGGTTCCCGCTGCTGTGCTTTGCAACTGGCAAGGGAGAGGATCCCTCTATGGGGGAGGGGAAACAGTTGCTCTCCCATCCAATTTAACTAGGAGGCTGTGGAAGTACATCGAGGACACCTTCAGTGATCTCAATGGAGAGGATGTCTTGACAATTACAGCATGCATTGATGCACTACTCATCTAATGCGGGGTAGACCCCCCCCCCATCCAAAAAAGAAAAGAGAGGATGAAACTCAATGCCTATTTCCTGCCTACTCTTCATTTGCCCGCAAAGCTTATCCAGCTAGCATAGAAGCCATTTCCGATGAAACTTACTAGAGCTCCCCTCTGCTGCCTCCGAAGACAGTATGGAGAAGGAATCTGGGCAGCACATGTCAGGTGGTGTGGAGAACAGCTCCTGGCTCCTTAGGTCAGCTGCACCACTTTCATCCTCTAGGTCATCCTCCACCTCTACATCCTTGTCGATGAATTGCTCGTCACCATCTGCTCTGGTATCCTTTTCATGGGTTGGGGGGGGGGGGGGTCCTGACGTGTCTACAGGAGCTTTTGGGGTGGTTGTGGGATCCCTGCTCAGGATTGCTTCCAACTCCTTGTAAAATCGGCATGGAGATGGCGCACCAGTTTGCCTTTCTGGCTCTATGGTACATAAACCGCAACTCCTTCACCTTCGACCTGCACTGATGAGTGTCTCTCTCGTACCCCTTCTCTACCATGGCCTGAGAAATCTGGCCAAAAAATCAAAATTCCACCTGCTGCCATGTAACTGTGCCTGCACAGCAGACATGCCCCAGATGCCTGAGATCAAGCACCTCAGGTGTGGTCCAGACTGGAGCACATTTGCTGCATTGAGCCACCATTGCTCTTGGAGTACACAGCTGCAGTTGCACTCCACACCAAGCAAACAGGAAGAGTGAAGAATTCAGAAACTTCTGGGAATGATGGGAGGGCAGGTAGTCACGTCACAACCACAGAGCACAGAAGGAAGTGCAGAAGGGATGGAATTGGAGTTCTGGGACATTTCCGGAGGCTTCATATTGCGCAGCAACCGTACACACACAAACTATCGTGGAACAGCAGCTACCGTGGAACAGCTACCACCCTCGTTTTGGTGGTTTACATGTTGCGCAGTAAGACGGCTGTTACTGCGCAACAACATGGATTTGTGTGTGGACGCTGTGCCTGTTGTGCAATAATGAGTGTTATCTTGCAATTTTGCCATGTGTACAAGGCCTTAGTCAGTTGCCCTTCCTGGAATACATAAGCCAGTGATCATATGGGGAAAGGCCACCTCTGGGCAGGCAGAAGAAATGTACCTGGCTTAGGTGGGCAGGGTTGGCACAGCTACTCAAAAAGCCTACACTCAAGGCTGGATCTCTCCCAATAGGGCATAAAAACTCATCTCCAACAGCAAACTACCTCCTGCCAAATCACCCCGTTCTTGCAAAGGGAAGATGGCTGCTTTTAACTGTCAGCACCATTTGCCAAAGCCCTGAATTCTTGGATCCAGTTGCTGACCTGACCTTACCTTGCGTAGCTTCTTGGATCCCAAAGACTAGAACAGCTGCAGTCTGGCTACCCAAATGATTGCAGGGATGAGGGGCAGGGGGAAGACTTTTCTAACTGAAGAGAGCAGGGATGTGTCATGTCTTGAGAATGTTGGACCTGTAGGCTTTTTTTAAATGCCCATTCAATAAGTGTGGCTAAAAGCAGGGCTGTGACTTCCAGTCTTTTAACTAGTCATGTTTGTAAAGACACCAGGGCTGCGACTCCTAATGCTGTGAAGTCTCATCTAGTAATGCAAGAAGAGACTTTCATTTAAGATGCTGCTGTCCAGGTGGAGGCATCAAATGCCCTCAACGCAATGGTCTGACCCAACAAATTCCAGCTTAATAATATGATTAGGTATCTGAATTTTTTTATGCTCAATGTATCCTGAGGGGCTGCAGCCCCTCAGCTATTCCAAATACAGCAGTTCTGTTTAGCAATAGGAATCTCCTGTTTGAGGAGAACAAGTAGGCTGCTTTGGACTGTGTATAAGTATTGGCAACAGTCTGAAGTTGGGGGGGGGGGGGGGATAGGTTGGATATTGAAAATCCTTCTTACTAGGAGGGTGGTGGAATCTCTAATTGAAGGCCTGGTTTGACAAAGCCCTGGCTGGGATGATTTAGTTGTGGGTTGGTCCAACTTTGGGCAGGGGGTTGGACCAGTTGACCTCTTCCTTTCCAACCCTCATCTTCTATGAACTTGTAGCTTGACATAAGCAGAACCTTTGTGTGGATTTCTCCCCAGTTCCCTAGCTCATCATGAACTCTCAGATTCTCACAATGTTGGAGGGGTGGGGGACTCTTATTTCTATTACCCTAATATGTATAGCTCTCCAGTGCTGATTTTTAATTGGTGGGATTTGAGGCTGGTTCAGTCTCTCTTGTCAAAGGAATAAGCTTTTCCATTGCATCTTGTTGGATTTTCTCCCATGAAACCTTATGCAATAATAATAGTTAGTCTTTAAAAGTGCCACAGGACTCTGTTTTGAATTGACTTTGCTAGCACTTGCCCTCCATCTTAGCATGAGTGTGTATATACCTTTGTTTCCACTTCATGCCTCTCACAAAGTGGGTTGGAGCCCACAAAAGCTTATGCCCAAATTAATTTTAGTCTTTAAGATACCACAGGACTCTTGTTGTTAGTGCATTTGGGGGTTCCTTTGGGGATGGGAGAGGGCAATGCTTCCCACTATGTTCCTGAACTGCCTCTTGTGACAGCTGCCACTTCTCAACACAGATTGAGGCTGTCTTCCAGCAAGATTTCAAATTACAGCTGGGGAGGTCATGGTTGGATATTAGGAAAAGCTTTCTCACTAGGAGGGTGGTGAAGCATTGGAATGGGCTATCTAGGGAGGTGGTAGAATCTCCATCTTTGGAGATTTTTTAAGGCCGGTTAGACAAAACCCTGGCTGGGGTGATTTAGTGGGAGTGGTCCTGCTTTTTAGCGGGGGTTGGACTAGATGACCTCATGAGGTCCCTTCCAACCGTATGATTCTGATTCTAAGATGTGAGATTCCTGGGCTCCTTCTCCCCCTGCAAAGATGGGTGTGCTGATTTGATGCACATGGACATCTTTCTCAGTCACTTTAGTAAATTGCAGAGTTGCTCAAAACATTTCCTGTTATCTGCACAGAATTAAGGCTGCCTCTTTGCAGATCAAACCCAGCACTGCAGAACACAACTAGCTCAGATGCAGAGCACTGGCAATCTCCCTGTTGGGCTCTTGGCCATGTTTAGCAAACTCTTACAGAAAGGACTGTCTCCCAACTGGGTCTGGCTGGCCTTGGCCACCTCTGGTCAGCTTTGGAGTTCACTTTTGAATACTGTTTTTCTCCCACAACCACTCTGAAAAAAGCAAATTTTTAGCTTGTCTGAGCTAGTTGGCCTCTGTCCTCTCAGGTCATCATACTCTGCCTATGGGCAAAGCAGTTCAAAGGGGTATTGTGAATTGCATTGTCTGCACACATGAGATGGTTGCTTTCAACAATAGCTAGCTTTTGTTAGAGCAGAATGCTTTGTGTTTGTGGGGTGGGTTGCATCATGGATGAGGTGCTTTGCTGCTCCAACAGGATTGGCATTTGTGAGTAGAAGGGGACAAACCTT
The DNA here is from genome assembly GCA_007922175.1 of Pelusios castaneus. Lineage (NCBI taxonomy): Eukaryota > Metazoa > Chordata > Testudines > Pelomedusidae > Pelusios > Pelusios castaneus. The sequence goes on from ML685803.1 coordinate 11,615,064, forward strand.
TTTTGAGTTTACAGAGCTCAAGTCTGGTAATCTGACTCAGTTTTGCTGCTAAATGTTTGACGTCAAGAGGTTTGAAAGCTTGTTTTTCACCAACAGAAGATGATCCCAAAAAATTAGAGAAAGTGGGTGCAATAGCTAGGTCATATTGCTTGTCCTTTTGAATACAGGCACATTATCATGCATCGAATCTTCTGAAAAGGTCCCTGGAAATAGTAGAGGATGTGGGTGAGGAAATCTCTTACTGAGGCAGCTGTCATTGGTAAAATGGCATCTATCTCTCCCTCACCAACGGGTTGGTCCAATAAAAATTGCCTCACCCATCTTGTCTCTAATATCATGGGATGGCCACCACTACACCAACCCTGCATGGAATATTGGGTACTGACTGGCAGGCTAACCTGATATCAGAATAACCAAATCCTGTATCAACTCTTCCATTAACAGCTAGAAATATAGCTGCTAGCCAACGTGGCTTTACGGAAAACAGATCAGTCTCCAAATTTACAGGTTGGGAATTGTGAAGGGTAATTGGCTAGCTGTAAGGCTTTCGATTAGTACCACATGATGCTTGAATTAAAAAAATATCCAAATAAACTGTTAAATGGGATTAAGAATGGGCTAAACTAACTTATTTCAAAGTACTTATCAATGGGAAGGTGTCTAGTGGGGTTCTGTGGTGATTGGTAATATGCTTGATGGTATCTAACATGATCCATGATTTAGGTTTACTTCCTGAATGCTCCCATTTACTATAGGGCTCAGTTGACCTCCCATCCCCATTAAAACATGGCCTTTTAGTACAAAATGGCATTGTACAGCCAGGAATGCAGGCCACATTACAGTTCATTGGTGTCTACCCTACAGAAGAGGTGACTACAAAGCCATGACTCTAAAAGCATCATAGGGGACAAATATCTCAACATGGACCTCCAGTGCAAAGTTGGCTGTAGAACAAGAGCAGGAGAGTCTTTAAACATCTGCACATAGTGATACTGAGGCCAATTGGGTTATTTGGCATAACTCAGCCATCAACATGAAGATGCCCAAACAATTTGAAGGGGGCAGAGAAGCACCACAGACTAGCTGGCTGGGTTAAATGCCTTACAGTGAAACTAAAGCCAGCAGAGCTTTATGGTAGACTGAGCTGACTCATTTAGGGTAGAAGTACTTGGTGATGAGAGAACAAAAGGTGCTAAGGAGCTCACTAATGTAGCAGAGAAAGATGTAACAAGAACATGGCTAGAAGTGGAAGCCAGACCAACTGGAGCTAGAAAGTGAGCATGTGCTTCTACAATAAATCATTAACCACTGGCACCAAGTACTACAGGAAACAGTTTCTGAGCATCAGGGAATGGAAAAGCTACTAAGAATTAATGCTCTTTGAGCTGTGGGATATCTGTTAGTTACATCTTGTCCCAGGCCTGCAACCCTGTACAGTCTTTCTGCATGGGCATTCCTGCTCTAGGTCAACCTCTTCCCCTGACCCCAGCCCACAAGCTTTGTGGCCACTCACCAGCCTCCCCTTAGGAGGAGATCTTGGGATCTGCTGCATCCACACCTAAAGATGCACAGCACTTATGCCTCTCCTGGGTCACTGTTCTGTAACCTCTGGTGCCCAAATCCACCTCTGGGCTGCTGCCCTCTACAGAATGACCAGTGGCCCAGTCTGCCTCTCTAAGCTGCTCTAATGAAAGGTGGGTGTATGTGCCCTATAATGAGGTGGCTGGTGAACTGGTGTAAAGCATAGATATAGTTATCTAAAGAACACTCCCTCTCCCATTTCCTCTCTGCAGCTATTGCCAAGCTATAGCTGGGGGAGGGGTACGCAGGCTCTTCCATTTTTATTAATCTGCTGACTAGCTTTCGGGGCTTAACATCACAAAGATTCCTGGCTGGCTCAGTTTCAGGTTCCTTGACAGGCTATAATCTGTCCTTCTTCAAACAATTGACAATCTCTGAAACTGCACAAAATAGACATCTGCAATTTTCAGTGTGCTCACATAAGGAGAAAAGCTCTTTGACAGTCCAATTGCCTCCCCAGGGAAGGCAGTCTTCCAAACCAGCTCTTCCAGTGTGCTGTTGCCCTCCCATGTAATAGTGGGGCTAGAAATGCTGCTTGGTGCTGTAAACGGGTGGTAATTGTCCCTAGCATAGCAAGGAGGTCAAGACCACTCCCCAGTTTGAAGCTACCACCAGTGAGATTCTGGTGCTCTACAGAATCACACCAGGCCTGGTCAGCCCTGCAGCTTGTATGGTCACTTGGATTAGTGCAAGGTGGATGTGGCACTTGGTCCACTTTCCCTGTGCAAAGAGGATGCAAGTGATTCCATGGTGCCCACAGGACCAGTGCTGGAGTCTGAACTTCAGGATTCCAGAGCAGCTCTTTCCTAGTGGGTAGGAGGCCTGTAAAAGAAAGTAAGTATTCATAAAGACTTGTGAAAGAATGCTAAGCTTCTGTCTCAGGACAGCCATGTTTCTCTTGCTTGAGTGTTCAAGACCTGCAAAGCCAAAGTCTTGCACCAGTAGTTCTGCAGATATTCAAGGGCTTGACTGTACTTGAAGCACTACATCAGAAAGCCACAACTGCTCCGCTGTAGACCCTCTCTATAATGAGAGGAAGGGTTCTACCATCCATTTAGTTAATCCAGCTCCAAGAGACAGCTAGGTTAGCACAAGAACTTCTTTGCTGACCTCCAGCCATTTACGCTGGGGTTGGGTTGGTTTAACTGTCCCTCAGGAATGTGGAACTTTTGCATACTGAGCACCACAGCTGGCTCAACATAACTCTAGTGTTTCCAAATCCATACATGTCCACAGGCCTTTTGGTGGTCTAAAGAACAAAAAGGCTTGGTGTGTGTTACCCTTAGATACCAGAATTCCATACATCTGGCCTGCTGCCTAGACAGATACTGCTGCTTTAGTGCTGGGAAACATTTCATAAATGAGTAATACTTATCCCAAAGATCCATTTCAGACAAGGGCTGCTTGAGCTAACTCGGGGAACTGCTAGGAAAAGGGATGGATAGCAAATAGTATAATGCCACAATATGCTGACAGGTCTGAGTTTAAAAAAATTATACCTAAGAGCTGGAAAAGGTACCGAGAGGCATCAGTGATCAGGGTATGGAATATCTTCCATGTGAGGTAAGATTAGACTGACTAGTCATCTTAGAACGGGTGAGTAACCAGGGTTTGTGACTAAAAGCACATCTATTTACAGCTTCTTGTGGTAATCTCGGTGCAAAAATACCTTGTGAAGTATCACTTAAAGGAACACTGATAATCAATATTTAACATGTATTAAGGGTGGCACTTGTACTGATGACTACAGAATGTTTACACCCTCCCTAGAATTGTCATGTAAATGCGCTGTTTCAAAAATCAAGGTGCCGCCTCCAGCCAGGTTGTCAACAAGTGACTGGCAATCAACTTTAATTGGTCATTTTGGCAACAAAGGGAGAAGGAACAAATGGATCTTCATTTTAGCAAACCACATAGAATCCCTCACCATAAAGCTCCATGGCTCTGTTTTAGGAGCGGGGATTAACTTTATCTAGGAGGGAGCCCTCAGAAAATCAGAGCCCCTGCACTATAGAAGTGGGGGAAAAACACCCTGGTTCAGTCACCCAAGACAATCAAGGAAGCAGCCCTGTTGCTGGAACACAGGATATGAATTTTTAACTTGAGTTTTAGCTTCTCAGATGCACTTGCCTTTATCTTTCTTGTAACTTTTACTAACATACCTTGTACTCACTTAAAACCATCTCTTGTATTTAAATCAGCTTGGTTTAGTTTTAATCTAAACTAATTCAGTGGTGTGTGGGTTTTTTGTTTTAACAAAGCTGTTTAGTAGCTCAGTCAAAGTAGCAAACTATTGGCCTTTTACAGAAGCCATAGATGTCCAATATCTGCTTGTTTGAGAGAGGGCTAGACAGTGCAGAGCGCATGGGGGAAATCTGGGGTTTAAAATAGGGTAGCAACTGAGGCTGAGGTGTGACTGACAATGTTGCTGAGGTCAAGAGTTGTAGGACCTAGGCTGTCACAATACAATGACATTCAGGCTGAGACTTGCGGGCCGTTTTATGAGCAGCGCTGATTGGTTTACTCTCGTAGCCTCCATTGTAGCCAAGGTTGCAGAGCAGGAGTGAGGCAACCCTAGCGGTCTGGATTGCACTCTGGGATGTGATAGCGGTCCATAAAATCCATGAATGGTATGGGGGAGGTGAACAGGGAAGTGTAATTTACCCTTTCTCCATAATACAAAAACAAGAGGCCAGCCAATAAAATGGGCAAATCTAAAACCAAAGGATGTACCTCTTGACTTAAGTCAGCCTGTGGCAATCACTGCCAGGAGATGTTGTGAAAACCAAAACAAATGGGTTCAAAAGAGTACCTGGAAAATAAGTCCCTCACTGGCTGTTAATCAAAATAGGCATGGGGGCAACCTTGTGCTCTGGACATCTGAGAGCCTGACTGTCAGATGCTGGGACTAGATAACAGGGGATGGATCACGTAATGGCTGCCTTGCTCTGTTCATTGACTACTGTTGGAAGACTGGATACTATGTTAGATGGACCATTGGTCTGATGTAGTATGGCTGTGCACTGAGTCTTCCCTCTGCCCACAATCATGACTGTTTGTTGTGTCAAAGCTAGGGTGGCTGACCTTTGAACTTCTAGAAGATGCTGAGTAACTTTTTATTTAATAAGAATATCCTTGGGTAGGAAGGTGAGCTTTTAAAATGGCATGAAGAGCTTCCTTAAAGGTGGGATGGTAGGATTAATGACTGGCTCAGTACAGTACATTTTTTCTAGGCTATTTTGGGACTACTTTAAGAAAGATAGTGAATTAAGACCTTTGTTAAATGGATTCCTGTAGTTTGGCTTTCTGTAGCTAGACCACTAATCTCTGATCTTTCCACAAACTGTCTCTTGAAGACTGGTGGCTATCCAAGCTTTGCCTTTCAAAGGATTATCCTCCTATATCTGAATTTTGACAGCCCTTTCAAGAACTGAAACTCTTCCTATGTCTCTCTTTTTTCAAGATAATGAGATTAATTACACTGAGAAGTCTCTTCAATAGCATATTTGAGAAACTAGTTATATTTTGACTGCTTTCTTGTTCTCTGCAGCTTGCTGGCTTTGTATTATTGCTTAATCTTGCCTTTGCTTCTAATTAGTACCTAGAAGGGTAATTGGAGTGAGTGGCCCTTCCAGAGAGGAAGATGGATTTGCATCAAAATTGCAGGGACACTCAGAATTTATCACTTGGTCAGGTGTGTTAGGGATTCACTCAACTTTGAGAGTCGAAGCATAACTTTAAGCAAAGGGCTTGACTATATATAGCTAGCTTACCAAGGTAATTGAGATGCAGAGCACTGGGCGTCTGAGTCAACTTGCAGCTGCATCCCAAGCAAAGAGTGCACTAGCCGTTCCACTAAAACAGCCATGGATTTAAATAAAACCCTAAGATGGAAACAGGGCTACAGTGGCCAGACAGGCAGACTTCTCTAGGAACAAGGCTCAGATGGAGGGCTGGGGCCCAGCACTAAATGCCTTTCCTGCTAGGTCTCCAGGAACTTAACAGTCCTTCTGAGCAATGCTCTGGTCACTCTCTGAAGTACAAGCGTGGGCCCTGTCCAACAGGTGACTCACCAGGGCCAGTTAATATAGTAAGTGTTTACAGGACTATTTTTTTTGTGGGAAGCCACATGGCTTTGCAGCTATATGACCTATGCCAGTCTCTCCTTGAGGAGAACAAATGTGGGCATCGTTGCCATGTGTCCAAGGTCAACTTCATCTTGGCTAGTGATAAGGGAGCTTCTCCAGAAGGAGTAGCCACAGAGGGCTTCAGTGCAGAAGCAAGAGCTGCGTTTACAGTGTGCCTTAATCTTGCTGCTGCTGTTACTGCAGGCTGACACATAGCTAGTGTTTGTGGCTGGAATACATTCTGGCTTCCTCTAGTGGAGGCGAACCCCCACCCCCACACTTGAGCTTTTGTGGTGTGGTGGACTCTCCATTAAAGGACAGTTGGCAAACAGCCCAAGACTTGGATATCATCCACAGGCCGGATTCAGAGCTGGGGCAAGCACTATAGATGGTATATGTTCAGCTGCCTTCACAGAACCCTCTATTGATACATTTGTCTTGCACTCAATGAATTGTTACTGGACCTTAACATGCTTATTTCAACCTCTCCCCATATTAGCCTGGAACCACTTCATAGACTGCCCCCTACTTTAATGCAGTCTCCAAAAAGTTCCCATTGGCTACCCAGGTGGCATCTCAGCAGGCTACAGCAACACTCACTTGATTCTCATATTCTCCACCAGCAGGCAGTGACCGTATTGAAGAAAAGGGGCAGTCAAGTGACATAAGCTTCCACTTGTACTGTACTCATGTATCTCTCAGGCCTCCCAATCAGCTTGTAGAGCACAACTGTTAACCTGTGGTTCCACACAGCAGTAATAGCAATCTAAATTGAGAGCTGTGTTGCAATTAAGATGGAAGACCGGAAGATTTCATAGCTTTGAAGCCTGTGCCCAGCAATCGATGTAAAGACAGGGAGCGGGTTAGCCAGTCCATCAGTAATTACAGTGCCAGTTTGAATAGATGAACATAAAACCATTAGAGTAATTTGACTATCTAACGAGGAACTGTGATGTTTTATGCATGGTGGCTAATTTTACTCTGGCAATCTCCTGCTATATTTAACATCATTAATCATTGTTGATTCCCACAGGGCTGGATCCCTGATTGGTGTCAGATGCATCACGGGAGGAAAAAGGATTTTAAACTCTTTCCAAACACTGAAACGGAAGCCAGGTCCATGGAGTTGATCTCCTTGCTCATATGGTCAGAGCATTGCTAAGCAGGAGGGGCAGGCTGACACAGTGCTGCCCCCCCTTCTCCTCCATCCCCCACACGTCTGTTCTTTTCTCAAGCTCTGCAGGTCTCTAGTCGGAAGTGTCTGCTGTTCTGCTTCATTTCCCTGCACCTGGCCAGCCCAAAGGTTTCTGGCACCCTAGGCAAACTGACTTTGGTGCCCCTCCTTCCTACATTCAATATAGGGGAAAAATCATACCATATTAATATAATTTATTAAATAGAGGTGGGAGGAAATCAATTCCATTTTGGTGCCCATTAAAGCCTGATGCCCTAGGTAACTGCCTAGTTCACATATATGGTTAGGCTTGCCCTATCCTGCACATATACCAAACAGTGGCCTTTTTGCTGGAGTAAAGGTAGCTGGTGCTTAACTGGTATGCTGAAAAGACTCTGCCATCCTTGGTGTTCAGTCTTGGCCTTGGTGGGAGGGAAGGAGCATGCCTTTTTTTGTGATGGTACTTGGGGTTACTGAGTATTGGCACCCCGCATCCCCACTCCCACCCCTACCAGCAATGCAGCCCTGTCTCTGGCTCTGGCTGCTGCCAGCAGCTGCCCTAGGTTTCTGTCAGAGTAGTGGCACATTATGTAAATAGGAAGGAGGAAATTCCACCAGCCTCCAACTACACTTTTGACCTGGCAAATCTATAGGTAGATAAGTATTCTAGCCTCTCTGCTTTGAAGTGAGGCTTTCAGGCATGGTTTAAAGATTTTAGGTGCCCTCTCTCTGCATTGCTGGGATTAAAATGTAGATCCAGTCAGGACTCTTGGCAAACACCTTTCTGACTAAACCAATCTCTCAAGGAGACTTCCTAGGAAAGAACTTCCAAGTTTCAGCCAGATCTATTGAAACACTTAACTAGAAAGTAATGCAAGCTTTGAGACAAAAATGCTCTCTAATTCAGGAAACTGAATGTTAGTCTTTTATTGTTTGCAAAACCAGGCAATAAGGCTTTAGGTGTATCTCTAACTTGGGTATTGAAAATGCTAGTGTGTGGGGGGAGTGAGGTGGGGGGGGGGGGAAGCTGTGTAGGAAGACATCTTGATATCTGTATTCTCAAACAGTCTCTCTAGGCTTGCTCTCTAATCCTGCCAGAGAAGTCTCATGAGGACAGCTGTGTGAATACCAAATTTTTCAACTCCTTGGCAGTTATCCAAAAATCACTTCCCTTTTTTGAATCAAAACATCTTGTCTTGATTTCAAGCATTTCTTCAAGTTAAAATTTAAAAAAATCAAGTCACTTCAAAAATATCAAAACAACTTGAATGTTCAAATTTTAAACAATTTGGCAAAATGCAGATTTGGCTACAGACAAAGAGCTTGGTCAATTTCTGCACATCCCTACTTCATGAGGGGAGGCTTTCTGCCAACTAAACAAGACTCTAAAGCCAGTGCTTACTAGAGAACAGGCAAGGAATCGAACATGCAAACCCTGGCTTCTCCCTGCATATGGTGGTACTTGGAATATCTACAGGCACCATAGAGAGATTAAATATTTAGTCTGTCATGCAGCACATTTTCCAAAGCAATCACAAATTCAACATTAACGCTGCAGGAGAAGATGAGCTTATCTTCACAGCCTTGTTCAAATTAGATAGCTAACTTACTTTCCCTGCCCCACTTGACTAAACACAACTTCAGTCACCTTTTCATCTCCTGTACATTCCTGACAAGGTGAGTTAGTTTAATATCTTCTATTGGACCAACTTCTGTCAGTGAAACAGGCATTTGAACTTCAGATAGCACTCATCAGGTTGTCAAAGCTAAATAAAAGATGGCATGGAGATTCTTATGCATAAAGAGTTAACAGGTTGCAAGAGACCATTCAAGGTAAAGTAGGCAGTTAACACCTCACCAGGCATAGGACAAAGGAGGGTTAGTGGGTTAGAGATTGTAAGGAGCCACAAGGGATTTTCTCCCACAAAAGCTCATGTGATAAATAAATCTGTTTAGTCTTTAAAAGTGCCACAGGACTCTGTCTTTCTAGTCTCTTAAAGGTTTTCTGAAGGCTTCCTTTGAAGTCAGGAGTCAGCCTGGCATGTCTGATATGGAGTGATCATTTTGTGAAGTGTTTGCCCAGGGGTGATGAGATGTTTATCACTCTTCTGTATGAATTTGTTTTGAGAGCACAATGTCTGTCTGGCTTCACCTGCATAATTGTTGGGGCATTTAGTGCATGGGATGAGGCACATCAGATGTGGTAGATGTGCATTGGACCCATGGATCATAAAAAGCATTGATTATGATAGCATTGGAGATCTGTCTGCAGGTTTTGGGATCTGTTGGCATATGCCTGCCTCTGTATAGCTCTTCCTTCTTGGGTCTATAAATGAGTCTCTTACAGATGAGAGCATGGCCCTAGAGGGGCTGAGGCTGCAAATTGGAGGATATCCAAATAAAGACTAAAGATCTGTCCCAATACCTATTTGGCTCTTGCCTGAACTCTTTCTTCAGTAACCTTGTCCATTCCTGGCATGGTCTGGACAGCTGGCAGCCCCCCTCCCCCCACCTCTGTCAGAATCTTATTAGCTATGTTTACATGGCAGGGATGTCAAGCGATTAATTTTTAATGGCTTGCTTTATTGCATGTATGAATGGTTTAGTGAGTAATTTCCACATTTAAGTGATTAATTCCCTAGAGTTTGGAGGGACTGGTTAGCTTTACATTAATCAAGACTTCAGCATGCCAAGGGGCAATCAATCAATCCCCACTGCCAGGGAGAGTAGTGTTTAAAATGTCTCCCAAGGTACAGGGAGGTTAGGCTGAGTTTTAATTACCTTTTCTCCCCACCTTCCAGCAAATTTTTATACTGGTCCCTGCTATTGGCCTTGTCTTCCTCCATTTCTCCCCCCCCCCCCCTTTCCAATACAGAACAAACCCAGATGTTAATTAGGAGGCTGGCAATAGCATATCATCACACAACATAGGATTCATGCTCCTCAAGTCTGTCCATCTGCACCTGGCAGTCAAGGTATAAACTAGCACTCTCCACATGGCAGGTGCGTATGTTAACTGCTCCTTGAACAGGTGCCATTTTGGTTCTAGCTAGGGCCAGGCTGAATTGGTGAAAGCTTCTCCAGCTCCTGCCTTGCTGACTGGGCAGTTATAGGATAGGACAGGACAGGAGCACAATCTGCTGCACAAAACCTGTGCTCTAGTGACTTGGCTGACTACTTAATCTAGTCTCTAATGGCCAGCTATAACCAAGCAGCTCTGCAGATCACTTAACATGCTCATGACTGTTTCCCTTTTTGCAATCTGGACTGGGTGTGCCACTGTGCATCTCCTCTCTCCTCCCTCTACCCCCCCACCCCCACCCAACTATTCCCCATTCCTTGGCCTCAACTTACCTTGCCTTGCTTGGTGAGACACACACTACCTTCCATGCAGACCTTCACTAGGTGTGCCAGATACAGCTGAGTGCCTGAGCCATGTGAAAAATATTTGGACACACTTCCTGTAACATGCTAACATAACAAATGTAGAGTATGCCATGAGCATTCAAAAAACCACACATGATATACACAGGGGTCAGAAGGAGGGGTGTCCAGCATATCAGTCTCCAGCACACAAGCCATCTGAGAGTGGCTGGCTAGTCTGAACAGTCTATCAGCTAGGACCAATCTGCATACATTAGCTACAACGAACCCACTGCCACTTCACCATTCCTGGTGTGCTTCTGTCAGCAGCCTTGACTGCCACACTAGCAGAAACTTCAAGGAGATTACATCACCCCATCAGCAAATGCTGTAGAAGCACAGGCTGGCCTGAAAAGATGTCTCACACAAGCCCCAATAAAACACTCTGTACTGTAGCTATGAAATACTGATAAGCACATGGTGACAGGTCTACTGGACAACCCCATACAACTGGAAACAAAGCACCAGGGTTGCGTATTAATTTAGTCTACTTGGCTTACACATGGTCATATCCAGCACTCTACTCTGAAGGAGCTGTACCTCTTGGTGTTGAGACACTTCATGACTTTTTTGCACTCACGCAAGCTGAATGTTGGTAGCATTCAACCAGCAGCTGGCAAAGAGGCAGCTTCTACAGGGAAGACCTGAAGATGCTGGCTAGCAAAGCTCCCATGCCCACTCTTGACTGCCAAAGCAACCTTGGACAAACGATTAAATTGCTTTCAGAGGCATGGTTATGGGTGTGCTGGGGCCCACCTACTTTGAGAGCAGGTCTATCTGGCTGTTTGCTTCTGAATATCAAGTAAGGCAAAGTAGCTGCCATGCTCACACTGCCTGGCAACTGCAATGTCAGCAGGCAGCATTCAGCCTATTGTATCACTTGCCTGAAGCAGGACATTCAGGCAAGCAAAGGGAGAGGCTGAATGCTGATAATGCTTCAGTTGGCAAGTAGAGGAAGCTTTTTATGCTTAACTTTCTACCTGGCAACTGGACTGTCAGGCTGAAAGCTGCTATCTCATCACTTGCCTGCTATCTCATCACTTGCCTGAACTTCCTGCCTCCAGTCACTTGACCAGAAACAGGAAGTAGCCCAGCCCAGGTCATGCTAAGCTAGGCATAGGCCCTGCCAGAAAATCACTTCTGGTTGTGCACCTGGGTTCTCTGCTGCGGAAGTGATGCATTCTTCCTCCTGCTTGTGTTCATCTGGCATCAGCCATGCTTGGCTTAATAAGGAAACTGAGATGCTGGGATTCCAGCACAGGGGACTGGTTGGCTGGATAACAAGGACAGCTTTCAATACATCTTGGCTTTCAGGTCACATCTCTGGGGCAGGACTGAACTTGCATTTAAATGAGCTAGTGCAGTCACTAACCTATTTGTTAAGGCTTGATCTTATTGTTACCAAGCAGGAAGAACAAACCTACATCTTGTTTGCAGTACAATAACCCGGTTGGTGTAAGGCAGTAAGGTCAGCCTAATCTTAGCTGAAACCTTGTGGTAGACCAAGTAACTAAAGCACAAAGGGAAAAGGCATCAAGAACTTTGCTGTAAAAGTTGTGTGGTCTTTCCTATATTGCCTAGTATCAACCACGTCATGTAGACCACTGGCAGGAAGCTAGCTAACTCATTTGATGCCTTGTCTTATAATACTTCAAGAAGCATTCTAGTCTCCCAAGACTGTCTTCCAAAGCTTTCTAGAGGGAGGAGCTCTAGTCTGCTTAAGGATGGGGGAAGAAAAGTGTATTTGATAAGGTATTGCATTCTTGTGTGGGAGAAGTATGTTCTTGCATCCTGCCACTACATGAACACTACCCCCAAAAGGCCCAAAGTACCTGCAGGATCTAAAGAATCCAGGGATCTTGCAACAAGACCACTCCATTTTTCACCCTTCCTAACTAATGCTAGTGCATCTTGGTTAGGTGCACCAAGTCAAGATGCAATTGCTTTGGTGCAGAAGGCTAAGAAGAATTGTGTAGATGGAAGTACAAAAAGCTAGAAATCTGTTCCTTACAATGGAGTAAGGAGTGAGTTTGGATGGAGGAGACCTTGTAGGCTTGGGGTATAACTAAAGCCTTCAGAGTGAAAAACTGGTGCGAGCCTCCTTGTTGGTTTTGAGCCAAAGTTTTGGTCTAACCTGTTCAGCGCAGAGCTGAGAGGAAACACTATGGATGCTCTTGGATTCTGACTGTCTCAATTAGTTCTCTATAGTAGTTGCCTCTCTTCTACAAAAATGAAGGCTACAGAAGCTGGCCCCTCTGAGGGCAGTGCTTCCTGCTCTCCTCTGTAAAAGTAGATCGTAGCATTAGGGCTAAATGGAATGTTGGCTTCACACCCGCATTGTGCAGAAAATGTGTGTGTGTGGGGGGGGGGGGGGGGGGGAGGATTCCTCACCACATGGACCAGACTTTCTAAGAGCACCCCACCCTGGATGGGGCTCTTTCCTTAAATCTGGGCACCAAACAAAGTAGAAATGGAGCTTCTCTTACTTCCTACATCCCCCAAATGTGACAGTGAATCCTGAGCTTGCTGGGAAAACTAGCTTCTTGCAAATCCATTCTTTCCTCACAGGCCAGAAGTTAGGCCAGGACTTGGCCAACTGTCATGCCTACCCCAATAGTAGGTTCCGAAAGTAAAACCCCATACTTGCATGTCCAGTTTTTAAGATGCATGAATGATGAAGTAACACCCCAAAAATAATTGTCTTGAAAGAGCTCTACCTGCCCAAACTAGTTGAGACAGGACATAGCCTTAACTCAAACTTGACTTTTAATTACTTTCACTTAGAAGCCAAAACCAGAGCCAAACTTCACTCCTGTTTGGCCAGAGACCTTGGAAATAGCTCAACTGTTTGTGCCTGCTAGGGTTGAGGGCTGTTAAAGTCCTCTTCAAAAGCTCCCACTCCTGTCTCCTAGATTCTCCCCTCACTCCTATCTAGAAGAGACAGACTGCTTCAGAGATGCAAGCAGGCTCATGGTCAGCATTATCCAAGCATCTCTGTAGGACCTGCATGCCCTGAAGTCAGCTCCTAACTTTCAATGACCTTAGATGCTCCCTCAGCAAAAGCAGTCAACATGCCTTTTCCCTAAAAACTTGGTCTTTTTTGGTTTCCTTTATCAGACAAACCAAGATGGATGAAGAAGAAATTGCTGCTCTCGTTGTGGATAATGGCTCCGGGATGTGCAAAGCTGGCTTTGCTGGAGATGATGCTCCTCGTGCAGTGTTCCCTTCCATCATTGGGCGCCCAAGGCACCAGGGAGTTATGGTTGGGATGGGGCAGAAGGACAGCTATGTTGGTGATGAGGCCCAGAGCAAGAGGGGCATCCTGACCCTGAAGTACCCTATTGAACATGGTATCGTCACCAACTGGGATGACATGGAGAAGGTGTGGCACCACACCTTCTACAATGAGCTCCGTGTTGCCCCTGAGGAGCACCCAGTCCTTCTGACAGAAGCTCCCCTAAACCCCAAGCTCAATAGAGAGAAGATGACCCAGGTGCAGTATTGCAGCTTCTCTGGTGTACAGGTCTTGTAGCTGACTTAAATGATTACCCCTTGCTTCCCTGATGTTTTTTTTGGCAGGCCTGCTTTAAAATCTTAGTTGTCTTGGTTTTCCTCATGCTGATGTTGTGTCCAAGTTTTGAGGTCACCCAATGACCAGTCAAACCGCACTGCATGAGAAACATCAACTTTCAAAGCTCTTGCAGGGTTCAAAATAGACTTACTTGTAGCAAAACTCATAAGACTTCAGAAACTTACTTTTTTCCTCTCCTAGTTGATCTTTTAAAGGGGCTGGGTAGAAAAGTGAGCTAAAAGTCAGCAAAAATCCCCCACACAGTAAAAATTCAGTTATATCTTTTGGACAAACATGCATGCAAATTCCAGCTGTCTCTCAGCTGGTATCTGTGCCTGTGACATCTCTTGTGCTACTCACCAGGGTTGAATCTACTTGGTTTTTACAGTAGAAGCCCCTTTTCCCCAGCTAGGGCAGACCTGGGTTTTGATGTTTAGACTGTTCTGGGCGCAACCTTGGAGTTAGGAGCCAAGGTTTGGTCACAAGTGGACAGCTGATCCTTGCTGTACAGTAAATGTCTCGTTTCTTCTAGATCATGTTTGATACTTTCAACTGCCCTGCCATGTATGTGGCTATCCAGGCTGTACTGGCATTGTATGCCTCTGGCCGTACCACTGGCATTGTGATGGATTCTGGTGATGGGGTGACCCATGCTGTGCCCATCTACGAAGGCTATGCACTGCCTCATGCCATCCTGCGCTTGGACTTGGCTGGCCGTGATCTGACAGACTACCTCATGAAGATCCTGACGGAACGCGGCTACAGCTTCACCACTACGGCTGAGAGGGAGATCGTGCGTGATATCAAGGAGAAGCTGTGCTATGTTGCTTTGGACTTTCAGCAAGAGATGGCCACTGCTGCTATGTCCACCTCTCTGGAGAAGAGTTATGAGCTGCCTGATGGGCAGGTGATCACCATTGGGAATGAGCGATTTAGGTGCCCAGAGGCCCTCTTCCAGCCCTCCTTCCTGGGCATGGAGTCCTGCGGCATCCACGAGAGCACCTTCAACTCAGTCATGAAGTGTGACATTGACATCCGAAAGGACCTCTATGCCAATACAGTGCTGTCTGGTGGCAGCACCATGTATGGTGGCATTGCAGACCGTATGCAAAAGGAAATCGCTGACCTGACGCCTGGCACCATGAAGATAAAGATCATTGCCCCAGCAGAGCGCAAGTTCTCAGTCTGGATTGGTGGCTCCATCCTGGCTTCTCTCTCAACTTTCCAGCAGATGTGGATCAGCAAGCAGGAATATGATGAGGCTGGTCCATCCATAGTTCATAGGAAATGCTTCTAAATCCTGTAGTAAATGTACCTGGGCAATGTACTGTTAACTGTTTCCATCTTAAGAGCTGTCTAGATTGGCTATGTCTAAAGCAATATTAAATAGGATTTTTAAGCCTAACTAAGCAAGTCCCACAGTATACAACCTAATGCAGTGATCACCTGTAAAAATGTGCTAAACCCTAGATGCTAGTGACTCATGGAATGTGCAAGGATCCAAAGTAAAACCAAGTTAATGTGAGGCAATGGATCTGTTGCTGATGAACAGCATTCTTCCCTTTTCTTGTTGTCATACTGTCAAATTCTCAGGGTTAAAGATGAGATTGGTGCAAGATGTATTCAAGGTCAGGCATCTAAAGACTGAGTAATTATTCCATAACTCCTCTTCAGGAGCTGGCAAGTGTAAATGTTAATTGCCACTTGTCTCCCTACTGTACCAGCAGGGATTAAGAGGCCAGTTTGCTTTTTTCCACCCAACTGTACCAGCAAATAGCTGTGGGGATAAAGATTGCTCCAGGACACTTGTGCAAACTGCTGTATTCATACTAATTTGCTAAAGAGAATCTCTGTATATTACTTTAACGATCACTGACAAATGCAAACTCTTAAGTCTTCCTGAATTGTAACATGCTGGGATAGTTCCCTGTGAGAGGAAAATTAAAAATTAAATACTTCAAGTGCTTTGCAGGACTGACTGAATTTCTTGAGAAAACAGCTGGGAAGGGATTCAGACAAGAGTGCTTTGCTTTCAGAGAGTGCCTTTGGTCCAAAGATCACTATATTCCTGTTTGGGGTAGCATACTCCTTCCTCAGTTTCTTGGCTAGGAAGAAGGCAAAGCTAAGCAACTTGCCTGAAGTTGCAACAAGTTGTTGGTGGCAGATCTGAGTGTGCAGTCAGTCTAGTGGGGGCTGCTTGAGGTGACAAATGTCTCAGAAGGAAACTTCAGCTTCCAATGGTGGTAAGGTCAGTGACTGAAGTTAAAGAAGGCTGGACTCTCCCATTCCCCAGCTGACTTAGCTGGATGTAATAACTAGTGGTCAGTTTCTGGTTTTAGTACCTTTTTGGATACCTTAATAGATGGACCTCATGGAGTTTTTTCAAAGGTGTTTAACCCCCACAGGCATCAAGATGAGTTAGGCACTTGTATGCCTCTCAAAAGCACCAGATGGCCACCAGCACCTTGGAGCCAGATCACTAGAGGTATTTAGATGCTGAAATGCTGTAAGCCATGCTCATTTGGTACACTGGACCACCTCGTGGTGGCTAGACCACCTGGAAACTTGGCACACTGGGTCAGCCAGTAGACACTTGTGCATTGAGGTTCAGAGGTCCCTCATTCTGTCCCTATTGCTGGGGTGTTGCTGTTATGCAGGGAATCCTTAACCCAGGTTCATGTGGTTAAACTAAAACTCAGCCTAGCTGCTGCAGTTACTCCATACTCTGGGCAATGGGATGAACAGAGTTGAAGTGCCATTGGGGTAAGCAAATGCTGGGTACCAGGGTGGGAGGGTTTTTCCTTTAGTTTGGGGTGGAAGGCAAATGTGATTAGACTTGCTGGGGGTGTGTGACTTATTTTTTTTTTTTTTTTTTGGTCCCCTTCTAGCTATCTGTATCTGGCCACTAGGTGCAGTAGTTCATCTTTGGCTTTTGGGAGGGCTTTTTAGCTGTGGGTGTACCCACTTTTCCTGGACTTGTGTAGTTACTCAAGCCAAAACCCTAGCCTTTACCCAGAAGCATAACTAAATCTGGCACATAATGAAAAACTAGTTCAGTGGCTAAATTGCCTCCCCCCCCTTAACACTACTCTTGCACATGGCTCCCCAATGAACTTTTCCTTTTATAAAAAACCTCAATGCTTTGTGTACATTACACAGCTGTGTCTAGCCAAGAAAGCTAGCAGGGTGTGAACAGACGGTCAAGAGACGCTTTCCTGTGATGGCCAGAAAATATGAAGGCAAACTTCTGTGGGCCCAACTAGAGATTATTTAAAGGAACCTGGCTTTCAGGAAATCCTGAGTCTTCTGGAAAAACAGACCACGTGTCTCCTAAAGAGTGGTGTGTGGGAGACCAGAAATCAACATGGTATAACAAATGGACTAGCTCTCCCCATGTAGTGGGGATCCTGTGAAGCTTGGGTGGGGAGACATAGGCAAAGCTATGAAACTTAAGCTGTCTCTACGCTGACCCCATGGCTGTCGGGGCCAGATTAACCAGCCCAGGAGCCCTAGGCTGCCCACCCACAATGGAATCCCCACTCCCAGCAGGGCAGCCCATTGGTGGGCTGTTGCTGGGAGAGGCCCTGGGGCCAGAGGGCACTCCCAGCATGGCCCTACTCAAGCTCATCTGACCTGGGAGTATGGAGGGAGCTGGTGCATGGTGTGACCCAGCCCCCCTAAGGCCATGGGCTCTAGAAGGCTGCATCAGAGCACAAGCCAGGCTGTGTGCTAGCCTGCCCTGCCCCAGGGGCAGACCAAGCAACCCAGGGCTGGAACACAAGCACCTTCTAGCCCCAGGGCTGCCCCTTCACCCTCGCGCCCCCCCCCCCAGCACCAGCAGGGTAGGAGCACTCACTCCCCAAGCCCCACTGGTGCTGAGTAGGGTAGGGGGTATGTGTGAATTATCCTTGGGATTTTAAGGACTGGCACTTAAGGGCCCCCTGCTTTTGGCCGGGTCATGGGGTTTCAGCTGCTTCAATCCCTGCAATAATCTAAGCCTGACAGTTGTACTGTTGCAACTCTACTACTGTGAGGTTTCCTGTGTAAGTGCTCCCTGCTGGCAGGAGAAAGCTTGCCCGTCGGCACAATACCACCACCCCTAAAAAATGGCCATAGCTCTCCCCCAACACAGCACTGAATACCAGAGCTGCTCTTGGTAAAACTTGTGTTCAAGGGGGCATTTCACACCCCACGTAGACTAGTGTTACTGACAAATGCTGGTGTAGGCAGAGTCTAAAGCTTCTCTCCATGAGGTTACAGAAAGTTGTTTCTTTAGCAGCTGCTCATAGAAAACCTTCACCCACCTCCTCCTCTAGCCTTCCTCCTGTATCAAGGGTAGGGTAAGAATACAAGTTCAGTCACTCCTGTGTCCTGAATTTTCCACCTAGAAACTGTGTTGCTTCCACAAGGTAAATGGGAGGTAGGCGTCCAATGTCTCTTTATGCTGGTTAATGTTAGTCTAGCCCAAGGGTTTTTGATGCCTTAGGTAAACTATGATTTTTGCCCTTCCCCTCCCCCACATGTTGGAGAACATGTGTGGTTTAAAAAAAAAAAAAAACCTCCTCTTTTCCACATAACTTGATGCCCCGTAAAGCCTGGTGCCCTAGGCCACCACCTGGTTCACCTCTATGGGTGGGCCGGCCCTGCCATGGTTCAACATTGCTGTTAAAGAGCAGTAATATGGCAGGGTTGGTGCACACAATGGTGGACCAGCACACGCTCACCATGATGTGAAAACAGAAAATGGCATTTCTAAAACTATGCTGAAGGTTTTAAAGGGGGGAGAGGCTTTTAGTATCTGATCTCTGGAGGTCAAGTTTGACACAAGCAGCCACTGTTCCTGGGACAGCTTCTGGCCAACTGTTAGGGTCAAGGCCCATGTTGACACTGCCACCTTTTTATGGTGCCAGAAGTGGGTGGATTTTAGCATGCTAACATGGTGTGTAACGGACCAATTTAGTCAAAATGTGCACACTTAAGTTGGTGTAACTTTGTAGTGTAGGCCAGTTGTTAGTAGTTAGAGATCTATATAAGGAATGAGAGAACTTTACCAGGCAAAAGGTGCCCTCTTAAGGCTATTAGTTGGGCTGGACTAGTGTGTCTTAATCTATTGCAAAGGTAACTTTTTTTTTTGGCCTCCTGAGCTCTAGTATTTCTCTTTAGGAACAAAAGCTGGATCTTAGGAGTGGGATGCAAACATCATTGCTCAATTGCCCTCCAGCTGTCTGACAACCTTGTGGGAGTTGGCCCTGCTTGGCCACCAAATAATCATCTTCTGGATACATAATCAAACCCTTCCTGAAGCTGCCCTAACCATAGTCCCTAACCCTCCCCAGTCTTTCTTAGTTCCAGCTGTCTGAGGTGGAAATAGAATTAACTGGCATTTGTAGCAAATCCTTCTGTTAAGTCTGCTGCAACAACTCTTGCTCTTGGAAACAAAACAAATGCTGCTCTTTACAACTCCACTCTGAGGATGAGCTCCTTAACTGCCAGCCAGCCTCATGTAAGCTGTTAATGATGACTCCTGAATGCACAGGGAGCTGTGAGCCGGGTGCTGTCTGCTCTCGGCCGATCAAAGCAAACCATGTAAAACTAAAATCCATGGAGGTATTTTTAGCAAAAGCCTCAGACTTGCACTAGAAGCTAAGCTTCGTAGATGGAGAAACAGGTCTGTGCATTCCCCTGCTCCACGAGGCTGTCTTTAAAGGAATATATTGAAATCAAACCACTGGTGGATTCTCCTCCCCCTTTGTTACCCATGACACTGTAAACAAGTCCATCCCATCAACCGACCCTCTCTGAACAGCTGTTATCTTTGTGATGCCTTTCCTGAATGTCTTCCCAAACATGCGTTTCCATGGAAATGACCAGCTTCTTCAGACTGCTGGTTACAGGAGGGAAATGCATTCCCATAGCCAGCAACGTTGAAAGCACTGTGTGAGGTGTGCTGGGCTGGCCCTTTTGGACAATCTGCCTGCAAAGTTCCATGTTGATTCTCAATAGTGGCCCTTGCGGATTTGTTTAGGTGGAAGCTCAAGCTATTGCTGCTTTCAAATGTGCATTTTGAAAATGCCTCTGAAGTGATCTGCCATCAACTTGGAACTTAGTTGACTTCAAGTATGTTCTTCTGCAGCTGCATTTGCCTCTGTCATGGTGAAACCTGGCCTTGGCTACTTCCTTGTCCCACACAAGAAGCATCTTATGACACGGCATGGCTGGCTCCCTCGAGAGCTAGGTGCACAGTATTCTAGCTTTAATGTGAGGAGACCTGAGGTAAAGATCAGATCTCAGTTTGCAGGGAATGATTGGCAGGGCTGAGAATAGCATCCAGGATTATGAGTTTGACCCAACACCCACTGGGAGCCTTTGTTACCATTCTGGAAAAGCTCTGTATCTACCTGTTGTGTTGATAAAAAGGAGGAAATGACAGTGTTGATGTTCACTTTTTGATCACTTGCTCTGGTTCTTCCTTGTGAGTGGAAGTTGATCAACAAATCTAGTTGACTTTCGCAGGGTGTTTGTGCTGAAGTAAAACAAACCAGGAGTCCTATAGCACTTTTCAAGACTAATACACTTATTGATCACATAAGCTTTTGTGGGCATAATCCCACTTCCTCAGAGGCAGGAAATAGCAACTGCGGTGTGTTAGGTGTGTATGTACAGACATGCAGAGAAGGGTGAGTCACAAGGTCAATTCAAACAGTTCCAGCGGGGTAGCCTGTTGGTATAATTCAGCAAAGCGAGTTCTTTTAATTTAAACTGTGGCTGTGGGCCTTTAAAACAATATATGAGAAGGTGAGAATCGCAAGAGGGGAAATTAAAGATTTCCTATCCTAGCACTTTAGAATGAGGAAGGACGAAAAGACATGAGGAACAGTACAATAACAAACCTCATGCCACTTAAAAGTTCCTGGTGACAAAGGAGATGAAACTCTGATCTTCCTGCTACAAAAGCACAAGCCCCTGTAGTTTGAGCTCAAGGAGAATCGCTGTAGTACAGGGCCTTTGACACATAGTTAAGCAGTTCTGGCTCTGCTCAGTAGAGGACAGTAGGGCCCATGATAGCTCCTTTCTTAGAATGTACAGGTGCACTGCAATAGGTCAGGATTTGAAGTTGATATTGACTTTATATACAAAGTTTGAGATGTTACAGCCCCCCACCCCTGTTTTTACTATGCACTTTGGGTGGGTAAAGCTGAGAAGTGGGCTGGGTTGGCACTAGTAGGAGTGAGTGCTGCTGTATTTAAAGATTGCCTATCTTAGCACTTGAGAAAGAGGAAGGAAGAAAAGGCATGAGGAACAATACAATAACAAACCTCATGCCACTTAAAAGCTGTTTCATGTGCATGCATGACAAGCATCCTATCATGCGCTCCTTTCCTGTAACACTGATTCTCTCTTGGAGTTCAGGAGCATTCACTTGCTCAAGACAATTTAACTCATTGTGGCTGGCAGATTTGGAGGAGTTTCCTGAAAACCAGCCAGTTGCATTCAGGGTGGCTCATGGCTGAGCCAATCGGGACCTAGAAAGCAGCTCACTGCTATGGTTTTTCTAATGTAACGCCATAGCTATGCATTCTGTGCTTCTCGGGTGTTGCACCTGACGTGAGCCAATTCCATGGCTCACGGAAAGGGGTGAGAATGCAGTTGCTCATTGCACAATGTACAAAAACATAATAACTGCCCCTGCCAACAAGTTTATTGTCTACAGAGGTCAGACAAAGGGTGGATTGTTATCTGCCTGCTAGAGCTAGAAGAAGGAGAGATTAACATGCATGCCTGTGGTCGTGCAGAGTCTGTGGCAGAACATTTGATTTGAAGCCTGGTTTCCTGAGTAGCCCACGAGACCATCCTCCCCTTTTTCTTAAACATTCTGTGCTTCATACAGAGGATAGTGATCGGTTGAAGCTGCTATGCTGAGTGTTAAAAAGGTGGCGTGTATTTCCAACATCAACAGGCCCAATGAATTATGCAAGCAGCATCAAGAAGTGGGATCATCCCATTGTTGCTTGGACCCTGGAAGATGAGACCATGGGAGCTTCTCCGGGTGACGGTGTCCTTCATGCCGTCAGCAGCAAGAGTTCTGCAGTAGAATCTTAATAATGCCTGTAGCTCAACTTCAAAAGGAAGAGGGCAGGTTCACCCGCTCCAGTGTCTCCAGAACTACTTTAATATCCCAATCTAGTTCTGATGCACTTGGTGGTAACTCCACACCATTAGCAGCCTCTGACTACAGGTGCCTCTTTCCATTGCTTGTTTAGCAGGCCAGGCCCTTCACTGACAATTCTGGAGCACAGAGAGAGAAAAATTCCTCTGTTCTGGCAGTCTTAGGTGTGACAGCTTCCTTCTCCTAACCTATTCTCTCCTAATACATTGAGCAAACAGGCTTGGGATCAAGCCCTGAACTGGATAGAGAGAGAACGTCTTGATATTTGCAGGATTCTCTTGGGGAACAGGAGGCACACAATGGACCACTCAGAGATGGGAGTTTGAAAAAGTCAGTCTCTCTCCACAGCTGGGACAATGGGCTGGTAGTGCAGACTTTTGTGTCTCAATCCAGTACCTAACACAATGACCATGGTCTTGGTTATGGCCTCTATGTGCTACTGTAAAACAAGCAGTGATACATGTCTCCCTAGAGTAGCATCAAATCTAAACTTTGTCCTTATGCCTTTATTGTCTGTATTATGGGACTGCACTTTTCTATCTCACACAACAAAACTGACACAACTTGGTGGAGATTTATGATGTGTGCTGGGTTTTTTGATTAGTTGGTTGGAACCTTTGCAAGAGATGCACAGACCTCAAAAGAGAGAGAAGTTTTTTGCGGATGATGTGAGAAATGAATTGGACAAATGCAAAACTCACCCATAAAGTTACTGCCCTGAGCTGGGGTTGGGTTGTCCACCTGTGTCGCTGCTAAGAAAAGGTGATAAATCTTTCTCTAGGAATTTGCTTTCTGAGCACTCTGTTTGAAAAGTCTCCTAATTAACTTTTATTCTTTTCTTGTTCAAATAGTTGGCAGTGGGTTTTTAATAATGCAACGTTTAACGGCGTGACTGTAACTCATTAAGGGGCTGGCTGCTTGAGTAAGCATCAAGCAATATGTGAGCACCGTGCTATGCAGTTTCTCCTTCCCCACAGCTCTTCTAATATGCCTTTTGATCCGAAGTGCTTGCTAACATACCTCAAAGCTGCCTTGCCAGTTCACTTATGGCATCTCTAAGAACTCCCCGTAATCCTGGCCTAGCTCACATCCGACTATTCCCCCGCACCCTGCTCTGCCTGTGACTATGCAGCCCTAACTACTAATCCAGTCCTGGGCTCCCATGCGTGGTTCTGCTGATGTGTCTCACTCTGCCAATGCACTTCCACCCTGACCTGCCGCCTGCCTCCACTATATCCCAGTTCTGTGTACCCAACTTGGCTGTCCTTGTGCTCCTAAATTCTGAGCTGCTTTATTCCCCTTCTTCCAGTCCCTATCCTTCCCCACCCCATGCAGTCTTCTCCGTGAGCCCCATGTAATAGCAGCACCCCTGCTATTGCAAGTCCATGCATAGCCCACTAGTGCTATTGAATAGCATGATGGGTTGGTGGCAGGGTGAGAGGACCCTGGGTATCTGTATTGGCAACCCCTCCTCTAGAGCCCAAAGAGTGGTTGATGGACCCCACCCCCCAGGCTGGTTCCCCTCTGCTGTCATACTGGTGTGTGGGGTAACAGTGAACAGGGGGCAAAGCTGCATCGATCCAAGGCCACCTTGGGAGGCAGGGTTGTGGTTTGGACTGCACATAGCTTTGGCCTGCAGTCAATACTGGAGCAGGGTGGCTGCTGTATTAGAGCGAGGTAATGTGTAAATAAAAACTAATGCAAGTGTTAAAGAGAGTGCCATGACACTGAACCATTCCCCTCCCCTTGGGCCACCAATCTCCTCGGCCTTCTGTATGGTTTTGTCACTCTACAATAGATGTTACAGGTGTCTTTTGCAGTCACTACTTATCTCTTGCTTGCATAATTGTTTATTTGTGTGTGTTGGGGCAGAAAGCAGTGGGGGATCCTGTAATGTTTTAGAAATCTGATTGCTTTCTAGGATGGACAATAATTGGAACTCTATGACCTTTGTTAATAAGGTAAAGAGCAAACTTTACAAGTTTCCCAAGACAACTCCTAGCTGAGGAATGGTAGGATAGTTTCTACTCAAATGCATGTGGATAATACACTGCCTTGGGAAGGGAAGGGATTGCGTGTGTGTCCACAGGCCCATGTAACAGACCCTGATCAACAAAGAAAAATGCTCAGAGAAATGATAAACTTGGGCAGAACCTCCAGGCCTTGCCAGCTTATTTTATATAATCTTAGGGTTGGAAGGGACCTCATAAGGTCACCTAGTCCAACCTCCTGCTAAAAGCAGGACCACTCCCACTAAATCATCCCAGCCAGGGTTTTGTCTAACTGGGCCTTAAATGTTTCCAGAGATGGAGATTCTGCCTCCCTAGGTAACCCATTCCAATGCTTCACCACCCTCCTAGTGAGACAGTTTTTCCTAATATCCACTCTCGACTTCCGCAGCTGCAACTTGAAACCATTGCTCCTTGTTCTGTCCTCAGTTACTACTGAGAACAGCCTAGCTCTCTCCTCTTTGGAGCACCCCTTCAAGTAGTTGGATTGCTATCAAATCCCTCCTCAGTCTTCTCTTCTGCAGATTAAATAAACCTTGTTCCTTCAGCCTCTCCCCGCAAATCATATGCCCCAGCCCCCTAATCATTTTTGTTGCCCTCGGCTGGACTCTTTCTAATTTGTCAACATCCTTCGTGTAGTGGGGAGCCCAAAATTGGACACAGTATTCCAGATGTGGCCTCACCAGTGCCAAATAGAGGGGGATAATCGCATCCCTCAATCTGCTGGCAACACTCCTACTGATGCAGCCCAATATGCCATTGGCCTTTCTGGCAACAAGAGCACACTGTTGACTCATTCAGCTTCCCATCCACCATAACCATCAGGTCCTTTTGTACAGTGCTACTACCTAAGCCCAGTCTGTAGCAGTACATGGGATTTTTCCGTCCTAAGTGCAGGACTTTGCACTTGTCCTTGTTGAACCTCATAAGATTTCTTTTGGCCAAGTGCTCCAATTTGTCTAGGTCTCCCTGAATCCTAACCCTGTTCTCCAGCTTGTGTACTATTGCCCCCAACTTGGTGTCATCTGTGAACTTACTGAGTGTGCAATCTATCCCATCAGACAGATCATTAATGAAGATGTTGAACGGAACCGACCCCTGGGGCACTCCACTCATTACTGGTTGCCAACTAGACATTGAGCCTTTGATTCCTACCCGCTGAACCTGATGATCTAGCCAGTTTTCTATCCACCTTACAGTCCATTCATCCACCCCATACTTCCTTAACTTGCTGACAAGAATGCTGTGGGAAACTATCGAAAGCTTTGCTAAAGTCGAGGTATATCACGTCAACGGCTATTCCTGCATCCACAAATCCAGTCATCTCATCATAGAAAGCAATCAGGTTCGTCAGGCACGATTTGCCCTTGGTGAATCCATGCTGACTGTTCCTGATCACTCTATTTTCCTTCAAGTGTTTCAGAATGGATTCTTTGAGGACCTGCTCCATGATTTTTCCAGGGATTGAGGTGAGGCTGATTGGTCTGTAGTTCCCTGGATCCTCCTTTTTCCCTTTCTTGAAGATGGGTACTATATTTGCCTTTTTCCAGTCATCTGGGACCTCCCCCGTTCGCCATGAGTTTTGAAAGATAATGGCCAGTGGCTCTGCAATCACATCGGCCAACTCCCTCAGCACCCTCGGATGCAGTTCATCTGACCCCATAGACTTGTGCACATCCAACTTCTCAAAGTAGTCCCTAACCTGACCTTCGATCACCGAGGGCCGGTCTCCTTTTCATTCTGTTACCCAGTGTAGTAGCCTGGGAGCTGGCCCTTCCTGTGAAAACTCAGGTTAAAAAAAGCACTGAGTACTTCAGCCTTTTCCGCATCATCTACCATGAGGATACCTGCCCCATTCAGTAAGGGACTGTTACCCACAGTAGGGAAAGGGAACTAGATTACATTTATTCTAATTGGCTAGGACCCCTTTCATGGCCCAAGATCTTGCTGCGCCCTTCTATCATGGGTGTGTTGGTTGACCAGAGAGAGAGTGAAGATAATTAAGAATAACAATGATTTATTTAGGAACATAAAACAGATAATGACAGGGAAATGGCTTTTATCTCGCAACCACCCCCGAGTCCCAAGAGTCTTTAAGAGCAGTGACTTATCTACGGTTTCTTCCCCTGTTCAGGGAGCAGTCATCTACCATCCAGGCACCGCTCCAATGGCGAGGGAGACAGGCTTCTGGAACCCTGATGATATCAGGTCCTTAGGTCCAGCCCGGAGATGGTCCCTCATAGTCTAAACTAAGTACGTACAGACAATACCCGTGCTACACGGCCTCTTGGTTGGGCAGCATGAGGCAAAGGGCTGGCTGCCTTATATAGGGTGATTTCCTGCCACCACTGCAAACAGCACTAAACTAGAGTGCACACGGTCCTAAAGTTATGCACCCGGCATGCTAGATGCTGCACTCGGCACTGATTTGCACTCGGCACTTCCATGTTCTGCACACAGCTCTGTTATGATTGGCACTTGCATAAGTGACAGCTCAGTTTGTTTACCAAGCACCATGGCGCCCTCTAAGGTCCTCACCCTGAGCAGACAACTGCCAGGAACCATCTACTCAACCTAAATAAACTGTTAAAACATCTGCAAAAGGACCTACACCATCCCTGATCCTCTTCTTGTTACTGACATACCTGTAGAACCCCTTCCTGTTACTCTTCACATTCCTTGCTAGCTGCAACTCTAATTGCCCTTTGGCCTTTCTGATTTTTATCCCTGTAGGCCCAAATAATATCTTTATGCCTCCCTAGTCATCTGTCTAAGCTTCCACTTCTTGTAAGCTTCCCTTTTATGTTTCAGCTCACGGCCGAGTTCTCTGCTAAGCCATGCTGGGCACCTTCCATACTTGCTGTTCTTTCTGCACATTGGAATAGTATCTTCCGATGCCCTTAGCAGGGTTTCTTTAAAATACAGCCAGCTGTCTTGGACACCTTTCCCCTTCAGATCAGCCTCCCAAGGGATCCTGCCTATCAGTTCCCTGAGGGAGCCAAAATCTGCTTTTCTGAAGTCCAGGGTGTGCGTTCTGTATCTTCCTTTGATCAGGATCCTGAACTCCACCATCTCATGGTCACTGCTTATATTGAGCCTGAGGAGTGAACTCTGGAAACACTCTCATGGGAGGGCTGGCTGGAATGGAAGCGTGCTAAGATTTCCCACCTGCTATGCTGGAATGCTGATGGGAGGAGTGGGGAGTTGGTTACTGTGCTCTGGCTACAGGGGGCTAGGACAGCAACCCAAGAGCCCAATAGTCATTTTGCGCTGGGGGAATGTAGACAAGAGTGTTGGTCCCCTGCTATGCAATCCCCTCCCTCTGTCATCTACTCATGTCAGTTATTGCAAAACTGGCAATTCTCCTCCAGCAGGAGAATTCCCGGCAGGGCATTGCAGCCAGATCGCAGTCCCGGTGCACCACTGGAGCAGGGCAAGGGGCCCCTAACCTGCCGTCCTACATCCCAGTGAAACTAGTCTATAATTTTTAGCACAAATTATGCAGGAGAGACTTGGTATCCTGTGAACAGGGGGGCCCCCTTATCGATTTTAACTACCTGATTGTAAGTAGCTGATTTTGAAAATGTTGCTATGCACCCCACATCCCAGAGTGTCACTTAGGGCATCAGCTGCATTAACGATCTTGGTTCTGGCTGACATAAAAAGAATTACATTTATTTCCAGGGGAGAAAATAATCCCATAAGATCCCTCATTGCATTTAAGGCTGGGGTCTTACATGCAAAATTTACTGAAGATGGCTGGAGTTCTTCCTCCATGTGGTTCAGTGACTCCAGAGATGAATTCAGTCTGAAAGGAGGCAGTTTTCCCAAGTGCTCCTTGTTCGTCTAACTCCACTCCCACAGAGGTCAATGTTAAATATACTTATAGACTCTAAGTCAGAAGGGATCAATAAGATCATCTAGTTTGACCTCCTGCACAACACAGGCCACAGAACCTCATCCACCCACTCCTATAATAAACCTTTAACTTATGACTGAGTTATTAAAGTCCTCAGATCATGATTTAACAACTTTAAGGTACAGAAAATTCACCAGCAAGTGATCCATGCCCCATGCTACAAAGGAAGGCAAACTCTGCCCCCAGAGCCTTTGACAATCTGCTCTGGGAAAAAATTCCTCCTTTACCCCAAATATAGGGATTCGTTAAACCCTGAGCATGTGGGCAAGACTCACTAGCTAGATGCCCAAGAAAGACTTTTCTGTAATAACTCAGAATCCACCCCATCTAATGTCCCTTCTCAGGCCATTGACATATCTACGACCCCTAGTCAAGGTCAGTTGCCAAACTAGGTTGTCCCATCATACCATCCCCTCCATACATTTATCAAGCTCAGTTTTGAAGCTAGCTAGTGTTTTTGCCCCCTCTGCTCCCCTTGGAAAGTTGTTCCAGAACTTCACTCCTCTGCTGGTTAGAAACCTGAGTCAAATTTCAAATCTAAACTTCTTGATGGCGAGTTCATATCCATTTATTTTTGTGTCCACATTGGTGCAGAACTCAAATAATCTCTCTCTCTCCCTGGAATTTGTCCCTCTGGTGTATTTCTAGAGAACAATGATATCTCCCTGCAACCCTCTTTTGGTTAGGTCAAACAAGCCAAGCTCTTTGTCTCCTCTCATAAGGCAGGTTTTCCATTCCTCAGATCATCGAGTAGCCCTTCTCTGCACCTTTTCCAATCTGAATTCATCTTTCTTAAACATGGGGATCCTGAACTGCACACAATATTTCAGATGAGATCTTGTACGAACACCTCCCTTATCTCTACTGGAAATACCTTGTCATCTGCAGCGTAAGACCACATTAGCTTTTCTCATAGCGATGGGCATCGCTGGCACTCGGCACATGGGGCACAAGCTCTGAGTCCCAGTACCTGTGCCCCGAGTCTGGCCGTGGAGCCAGGGCTGGGCTGCCAGCAGTGGCAGGATCCATCCCTGACCCCAGATGGGAACCTGGGGCCGGGTTGCCAGCCAGCAACAGCAGGATCCGGCCCTGACCCTGGCCAGGGCCCCAGGGCCTCAACCCCAAACCTTTTTTGGGGGTAGTGATGCCCCTGTTCGTTGTCACATCACATTGGTGGCTCATAGTTATCCTGTGATCAACCAGTATGCCCAGGTCCTTCTCCTCCTCCGACCCTTCCGCTTAATGTATACCCAGCTTATAGCAAAACAAAGAGGGAGTCTTCTGGCACTTTTAAAGACTAACAAATTTATTTATTGCATGAACTGACTAAATAAATTTGTTTGTGTTTAAAAGTGCCACAATACTCCTTGTTTGTTTTGCTGAACTAGACTAACAGGGCTACCCCTCTGGAACACATAGCAAAATTTTTTATTAGTCCCTAAATTCATGACCTTGCACTTTCTACTATTAAATCTCACCCTATTCCTATTTCTGCAGTTTACAAGGTCATCCAAAGCTTCCTGTACGATACACCGATCCTGCTCTGTATTGGCAATATTTCCCCATTTTGTGTCATCTGCCAACTTTATTAGCATACTCCCACTTTTTGTGCCAAGGTCAGCAGGGCCGTCCCTGGGAGGGAAGTGAATGGGGCGATCGGCTGGCTCTCTGGGGTGCGGAATGGGCCCGTGGACCTGCCATGCTCCCCTGCAGCATAGGGGATGGGGCCCCACCTAGGCCAATTGGCCCAGTGTCCCGCTTCCCCCAAGGGACGACCCTGAAGGTCAGTAATAAAAAGGTTAAATAAGATCAGTCCCAAGACTGATCCCTGAGGAACTTCACTAGTAATGTCCCTGAAGCCTGACAGTTCACCTTTCAGTATACCTTGTTGTAGTCTCCCCTTTAACCAGTTCCTTATCCACCTTTGAATTTTCATATTAATCCCCATCTTTTCCTATTTAACTAATAATTACCCATCTTGAACCACATAAAAGGCCTTAATGAAATCTAGGAATATTAGATCCACCTTATTCCCTTTGTCTAAAAAGATTCCTTATCTTCTCAAAAAAGGAGAGCAGGTTGGTCTGGCATGATCTACCTTTTGTGTAAAGCTATGTTATGTTTTATCCCAATTACGGTTCACCTCGATGTCCTTAACTACTTTCTCTTTCAATTTTTTTCCCAAGACCTTGAATAATACTGAAGTCAAACTAACAGGCCTGTAGTTATCCGGATCACTTTTTTTCTCTTTCTGAAAAATAAGAACTATGTTAGCAATTCTCCAGTCTTATAGTACCACCTCTGAGTTTCCAGATTCATTAAAAATACTTGCTAATGGGCTTGCAATTTCATGTGCTAGTTCCTTTAATATTCTTGAACGGAGATTATCTGGTTCCCCCATTTAGTCCCATTAAACTGTTCAAGTTTTGGCTTCTACTACAGCTGTGATAATTTCTACCTCCATAAGTGCATTAGCCAATTTACCACGATCCGCAAACTCATCATTAGCCTCATTAAAAATGGAGGCAAAGTATTTGTTAAGATATTCAGCCATGCCTTGATTATCCTTAACTTTCACCCCATCCTCAGTGTTTGGCGGTCCCATTTCTTGTTTCTTTGTTGTCTTCCTATTTGCATGACTATAGAACCTCCCATCAACTTCAGTAGCAGTAGGTATAAACCAGTGCTGAGCGGTTTTGAAATGTGCCATGAATGAAACTTAATCTTACACTGTAAGCACTTTGGGACAGGGACCGTATTTATTGTTCTTTGTACAGCACCTAGTACAAGGGGGGGTCCAGGTGCATGGCTGCCACGATAAAATAGTGATCTATACAACTAAACCACAGTTGTATATATGCACGGCGGGACGTGGACGCAGCTCCTGCATGCGCATATAACTGACACAGCTGTGCGCGCACAGCAGCTGAATCCACGTCCATGCTGTGGATTAGATAGCTCGCACGCACGGCTGCCCTCCCGCCCACCCAGCGGCTCTCTTACACGACTTCCCGCCCAGTGGCTCTCTTCAATTTGCGATTCTTTAGAGAATCGGGGGTTTACTGTTTAATAATAATCCTCCTATCCTGGCTGAAACACTACCGTCTGTCTGGCATCACTAACGTATGTGCTGTGCTCCCTAGGACTCTGCTCTCTGTCTCTAGGAGGCATGTAACTGCCGTGACAAAATTACCATCTCCCGAGCTTCGTTCAGATACATGAACGTGATACAGTGCTCCAGAGTCAAGAGAAACAGACTAGCAGCGAGAATGAGTGTCTGCATATGTGCAGATGTATTGTGAATCTCTACATATGCCGGCTCCTTTGAATGGACAGCTTTTCCAGCTTCTGTCACTGGAGGCCTTTGCTTCCATCTGCCCCCCCTGCCATCTCAGTCTGTCATCTGCCATTTAAAAACATGCCCGAACAGTGTCCTGCTCCGTGGAGCTGACGTGTTCTCCGGCAGAGCGCCTGGCTGCAGGGGAAGGGGTTGTCCAGTGAAATTCGTAAGTGCGATAGTGCGAAATTAGCATCTAGGCAGTCTCATCTCTGGTAGTTCTCAGTGGGTGCTGGCCGCTTCTATGCATCCTCAAATCTACCAGCTCCCATAGGGAGCTCTGTGCAGCTCATGCAGGAGAGGGAACCTTGCATCACCAAGCGTTTTTCGACTTCCCTTCCCATCCGGTCTCCTTTTCTGTATTTACAAGTGTCTTTTGTAAGGCTGCTCCAATACAAGCTTAAGGTAACGGGAGCTCTCTGTCTATAGGAAAGAACTAGCTCCAACTGTCACTCCTTTATATGCAAGATCACAGGCCCTTGTATTTCCATGGCCACCAATTTCTTCAAAGTCAAAGGCTGGCTGAGAACTAGAGTCCTTTGGAAAATGCTGTGGTTTCCAAAGGAAAAATGAAACTTGTTTAAAAAAAGTGGATTTTTTTTTCCAGTGAAAAATGCAAACCAAACCATTCTGGTGGGTGCAAAAAGTCTAAAATTGTTTTACAGGAATGAACATTTTTCATTTTAAAAAAAAGAATCCATAGGCCATTTTGTGTTTTAAAAAGAAGAAAAAAGTTTGACTGAAATATTTCTTTCAGCTTCACTTTAGTGAGCCACGTTGGGTGTCTTCAAACTCCCTTGGGAACGTCTTCTGTCCTAGATTCCCTTACAAATACTTGAGCTGCTAATGTACTGCTGTCAGAGTGCCTCTGGGTGCTTTGGATCAGTGGAGGGCAGGGAGGGTGGAACAGATTGTGTATTGGAAGATGCTGAGAGCCATTCAACCAGACGGTAAGCCGTGGATATGATGGAAACCATTTCAAACCAGCGAGTGTGGCAGCACTTGGTAGTTCCAGCACCTGTGGCGGAGGATGCCCAGGAGATGTACTGGTAGTGTGGTTTGATTGTCCTGGGGAACATGGCTGTACCCCACTGGAT
Source organism: Pelusios castaneus (assembly GCA_007922175.1). Lineage (NCBI taxonomy): Eukaryota > Metazoa > Chordata > Testudines > Pelomedusidae > Pelusios > Pelusios castaneus. The sequence goes on from ML685803.1 coordinate 11,647,469, forward strand.
GTTGGCAGTTAACCAGTTTGAAAACAGCTCCTGGATGGGAGCTAACTGTGTGTGTCATGTGGTGGTGTGGGGTGAAGATTTCACTCTCTGATAGGGAGCCCGTTCCTGGTCACACCTGGGCCCCTGCCTGCAGATTTCCCCATGAAATATTCTCTATGGGTTGGAGGAATTAGCTGTATATTTGTTGGTCGGCTCTTTGGGGAATGGGCAGGCTTTTTATTCCGTGTCTGTACAGCGCCAGGCGTATCAGGATGCTGGTCCATGAGTGAGGCCCTTTGTCGCCGTGGTAATCTGAATGGTGATAACCATGAACATGCGCGTTTACATCTCACTTCTGACTCTTCCTGACCTGGGTCTAGTGTGAACAGGGCACTGCACAGACATTCGGAAACCTAGTTTTATTCCTTGCTGTGACCTTGGATAGCTCCCTCCCTCTTTTTGCACACCTTGGTTCTTCTACTACCCCTTTTTTCTGGCCTGTGAACTCATTAAGGCAAGGCCTCTCACCACCGTGTGTCTGTAGAAACTGCCTCATACAATGGGACTGGCAGTGGCAGGGGCCTCTACGTGCTAATATATACCATGATGTTTTGCCTGTTCTTCTGTGGCAATTCCTATGTTTTCTAGCATGGCTGACAGTCGTGGAGGTGACTCACAGGAGACTTATGAGGGGCGGCTGAGGGAACTGAACTTGTTTAGTCTCCAGAAGAGAAGAGTGAGGGGAAATTTGATAGCAGCCTTCTGTTACCTGAAGAGGAGTTTCAGGGAGGATGGAGCTAAGCTACTTTCAGTGGTGACAGATGACAGAACTAGGAGCAATGGTCTCAAGTTGCAGTGTGGGGGTGGCAGGGTGAGGGATCTCGGCTGAGTACTAGGAATTACTTTTTCACTAGGAGGGTGATGAAGCACTGAAGGGTTGGGATAGGATTCAGGGAGACCTAGACAAATTGGAGCATTGGGCCAAAAGAAATCTCATCAAGCTCAACAAGGACAAGTGCAAAGTCCTGCACTTAGGATGGAAAAATCCCATGCACTGCTACAGGCTGGGGACCGATCAGCTAAGTAGCAGCACTGTAGAAAAGGACCTGGGGGTTATGGTGGACAGGAAGCTGGATACGAGTCAACAGTGTGCTCTTGTTGCCAAAAAGACCAATGGCATATTAGGCTGCATCAGTAGGAGTATTGCCAGCAGATTGAGGGATGTGATTATTGCCCTCTATTTGGCACTGGTGAGGCCACACCTGGAATACTGTGTCCAGTTTTGGGCTCCCCACTAGAGAAAGGATGTTGACAAATTAGAAAGAGTCCAGTGGAGGGCAACAAAAATGATTAGGGGGCTGGGCATGTGACTTACGGGAAGAGACTGAAGGAATGAGGCTTATTTAGTCTGCAGAAGAGAAGACTGAGGGGGGATTTGATAGCAATCTTCAACTACTTGAAGGGGTGCTCCAAAGAGGAGGGAGTTAGGCTGTTCTCAGTAGTAACAGAGGACAGAACAAGGAGCAATGGTTTCAAGTTGCAGCTGGGGAGGTCGAGATTAGATATTAGGAAAAAACTTTCTCACTAGGAGGGTGGTGAAGCATTGGAATGGGTTACCTAGGGAGGTGGAGGAATCTCCATCTTTGGAAACATTTAAGGCCCAGTTAGACAAACCCTGGCTGGGATGATTTAGTGGGAGTTGGACTAGGTGACCTCATGAGGTCCCTTCCAACCCTAATATTCTATGCTTCCATGAATGGGATACCTAGGGAGGTGGTGAAATCTCCATCCTTAGAGGTTTTATAAGCCCTGGTTGAGTTAGGGTTAGTTGGAGTTGGGCCTTCTTGGAGCAGTGGGTTGGACTAGATGACCTCCTGAGGTATCTTTCAAGCCTCATCTTCTATGACAGTTAGTCTTTGTAATGGCTCCCACATAAATCTTCAGGTAGGAGGGTAGATGGGGTGGGTTCTGAGTTATTACAGAGAATTCTTTCTTGGTGACTGGCTGGCTGGTGAGACTTGCCCATATGCTCTGGGTTTAACTGATTGCCATATTTGGGGTCGGGAAGGAATTTTCTTCCGGGGCAGATTGGCTAGAGCTCTGGGGGTTTTTTGGGTTCCTCTGTAGCATTGGGAATGGCTCACTTGCTGGTGGATTCTCTGTATCTTAAAGCCTTTAAATCATGATTTGAGGACTTTAATAACTCAGTTATAGGTTAGGGGCTTATTACAGGAGTGGATGGGTGAGATTTTGTGGCCTGGATTGTGCAGGAGGTCAGAGTTGATGATCATACTGGTCCCTTCTGACCTTTGAGTCTATGAGTCTATAAATTAGAGCTTCACTTTTGGCTGACACTTAAATCTGAGCCTTGTTTGAGTTTTGCCCATCTCTGGAGCCTGGCAAAATAATGAGGCTACTGACCTGGCTTAGCTAAGTTACTCCTGCTGATCAAGAGGCAGAATTTGGTGCTACAGGTGCTAGCCAAGTGTGGTGATAACCTGAGATGCTGTGATGGCTACCTCACTGGCCAACACAGTAGGGACGGAACCTAAATTATTCAGCACTGAAAGCCGCTTAAGTTATGGGGTCCAGGCGCCGCAGCTGTGAGCTGTGACGACTTATATCCTACTTCTGTGATCAGCACAAAGGGCAACCTGCAACATACACTCACCACTGGGTTACAGCAGGACTCATTACAATGGCACCCCACTTTATCAGCAAAAGACTCCTGGGTCCCTATGCTGCTTTGCTGAACCAAGGCATGTTAGCCCCGCTATCCTAGTAAGTGCCTCTCCCTACTCACCTTCATGGCTGCACTGGTTGATTTGGCCAATGCACAGACACATGTGCAGGTCCTTCTTGATAGGAGGCTGATGGCAAAGGGACTTGCATCTGCAAATGTCTGGCTGTCCTGGTTGTGAGGTGCACACATTTAGGTCAAGTGACTATGGGGCGTGGTACCAGATTCTTCAGGAAACCAGACATTGCAACCCGATCTATGCCAGCTACCGCTTTAAAAGGAGAGGAGAGGCTTCTTCTCTCTCCAGAAATAAATGATGCAGCTCTCATTTTTAAAAGCATGTATGCTACAGTGACAGTGCTTTAGAAATGCAAGTTATAATAGCAAGTGGGGAGGGGACAGATGCAGAATTTAATCTCTTCCACTTGCAGCCTCCTCCGTCCACAATGAAATCTGGACCATCTACCCCAGAGGAAAGGCTTGGGAAGGAGTGACTTTTGGAAGGGTAACACATCAAAGGACGACACTTAGTTCCTGTATTGCTTTCCTGAATCCCTTTCGATGCTGCCGCCCCCATGCTGCGAGCATGCGGCCCATCTAGCAACATCAGCCTTGGTATTTCGTAGCGACATCCACGCTTCCTAACGGTGTCATGTGTGAGGGAGTGAGATAAAAACCCGAATCGGCCCAGCCCCTTGACTCCGATTACCCACTGCCTTTGTACTCAAAATGGAAAAACGCTGCTTGCAATTTCTTCGGAGAGGCATGAAGGAGGAGGTAGGAAGGAGAGGGGGAGAAAGGGAAAGAAAAATACAAGCCCATAGCCACCAAGGCACAGATGGTGCTATTAAAGGGAAAGGACAAATTCTTCACACAAGATTGTGCCACTAGAGGAAAGCAAACATCTCTGTAGGGGATCCTTTCCCTGTTTTAAGAAGCAGCCAGCAGCATATAATTCCTTCATGTAAACTGTATATTTAAGTACTTAAGATGGTTATGAGAGTGGCGGAGGACATCCAGCACATGGAAATTAGAGTGTTTTCAAGCTTCGGAAGTTCAATGAGGCTGCAGATAATGCCGTCTTCTGATCAACTGCCGGAGTGCTCACAAAGCACTACTGGGGTTTGCGTTCCTTTTGTGTTCTCCCTGCATTTCCGTAAGGTTAGAGCTGCCACCGCCGTGTTCTTCTGAGCTTATTGTTTTTCCCGTACTGAAGCTGGCAGGGAGGAAAGGAGAAAACAAAGGGAGAGAAGTCAGGTTCTTCAGGCACAGCTGGAGTGCAAATGGTGTCACTCGGCTATTTGGTTTGTCTCTCTTCCTCTTTCCAGTTGATGCAACCCACCATCCCAGATCTGGGGACTCTCTCTTATATTTGTGTCTGCTGGGAAAGGGGTGAATTCCTTCTGCAGGAAAAAATGATGTTTGTTCCTTTCAGACCACGGTAGTTATGGTAGAGCCTAGAAGCCTCAGCTGACACAGAGTGCTCATTGTGTCAGATGCTGTATACATATAGGGACAGTTCCCAAAACCTTATAGTCTAAATAGCCAAGGTAATAGGAAAGATTTCTGTCCCCATTGCATAGGCAGAGAACTGAGGCACAGAGATGTTAAATGACTTGCCCAAGATCAGGCAAAGAGAGGAATGTTGAATGCATGTCCGTTGATTCCTAGCACTGTAGGGATTATGGGAGTCTGGCCCTGCTGACATGGCACATCCG